>OW387028.1:9339842-9939842 GCA_936439885.1 Nowickia ferox
ATGGTGCCGATGTTATCAAACGTAAAATTTTGTTTTGTATTCGTTGGATTCTCTCTACATTGGAAGCTGAAGCAGTTTCCCATAGCTGAATTCCGTAGCACCATATTGGTTTCAAAAGCGTTATGTTAATATACAAGTAACAGTTTCCAGTCTAGGCTGAGTGTTGAATTTCTGCCAATCAAACAAAGTATTTGAGTTAACTTAAGTTTCATTTGAGTTAGATTAGAGTCAATATGGTGTTTATGTAAGCTTTCGATCAAGGTGTATACCAAGGTATTTCACTTGAGAATGTTAAGGAATATTTTGATTGTTAATTCGAATGGGGGAACAAGTATCTCTTCATAAGGTAAAGGTTATATGGACATACTTTTGTTCATTTACTTTAATTCTCCATAAGTACAACCATATTTCCAAATGCGTAATATGTTCCTGGAGATTGCAGGATGCCTCATAAGGGTTTTCATGCATACTCATACAGGCTGTATCATGGGCAAATGTAGAGGTATGGATATTATTGCTCACAGACATATCACAAGTATATTATATACAAGACTGGCCCCCGAATACTATCCTGTGGGACACCAGAATATATAGATTGGGGCACACTCATGAAGTCTTATTCCACAACAGTGAACTTCCTATGCAGATATGTCTTGTGGAGTGTTGGGTATTAGAGCCATAGTATCCCTCTTTTTTAAGCGGATGTGTCCAATAAAATTCAAGTTGTTACGAGCAAGGGGATTAGGATGGGACTCAAGTTTAGTTAAGTACTTGCCTGCGTATTTTGCAATTTCTTCAGTCACTAGTGGCATATCACGATGTAAATTTGAATTTTTAATGTACCATGGTGCCGATGTTATCAAACGTAAAATTTTGTTTTGTATTCGTTGGATTCTCTCTACATTGGAAGCTGAAGCAGTTTCCCATAGCTGAATTCCGTAGCACCATATTGGTTTCAAAAGCGTTATGTTAATATACAAGTAACAGTTTCCAGTCTAGGCTGAGTGTTGAATTTCTGCCAATCAAACAAAGTATTTGAGTTAACTTAAGTTTCATTTGAGTTAGATTAGAGTCAATATGGTGTTTATGTAAGCTTTCGATCAAGGTGTATACCAAGGTATTTCACTTGAGAATGTTGAGGAATATTTTGATTGTTAATTCGAATGGGGGAACAAGTATCTCTTCATAAGGTAAAGGTTATATGGACATACTTTTGTTCATTTACTTTAATTCTCCATAAGTACAACCATATTTCCAAATGCGTAATATGTTCCTGGAGATTGCAGGATGCCTCATAAGGGTTTTCATGCATACTCATACAGGCTGTATCATGGGCAAATGTAGAGGTATGGATATTATTGCTCACAGACATATCACAAGTATATTATATACAAGACTGGCCCCCGAATACTATCCTGTGGGACACCAGAATATATAGATTGGGGCACACTCATGAAGTCTTATTCCACAACAGTGAACTTCCTGTGCAGATATGTCTTCAATTTTAAAAGTAGGCCTTCGTGCCATACTTTGTCAAATGCCTGAGAAATATCAGTGAAAAGGGCACAACAATACTTATTTTTTTCAAATGTCTTGCTTATAAATTTAACCAATCTATGCGTTTGTTCAATTGTGCTATGCTGACGTCTAAAATCAAAATGATGGTCAGGGATGCACAATGGGTGCTCAGCTAAAATTTTGGAAAATTTAGTCATGAGCAGCTTTTCGAAGAGCTTTTAAATTGTTGATAGTAAGCTTATAGGTTTATATAACTCAGCCTTGGAAGGATCTTTGCCAGGCTTTGGAATCATTTTGATCTTCGCAAGTTTCCAGTTACGTGGAAAGTACGGCATTCTTAAAATTTCATTAAAAATAAAAAGCAGGATTCTTATTGCAATTAGATGCAAATTCATCAGCATCTTGTTGCTAATTCCGTCAATACCTGAAGCTTTCTGCTGGTTGAGTACAGCAATTATTTTTTGTACTTCATGCAGCTTAAACTTTAAGGGACAAGATTTTAAATGCTCAGCAAATAAGTTACTTTTCTCATATTGCTTCTTGCCCATGGTGGTGATGATTTAAGCTCAACGGGCTTTTTAAGATTTCTAGCAGCGCACCATAAACAGTAATTAGATGCTGATGTGACATCGAGACCTTCTAGATATTTTTCCAGTAATGCAGTTTTTCCGATGATAGCAACTCTTTGAATCGTTTAGTACATTCTTTAAGTCTGATTTTATTTAGGAATGATATGTGTTGTCGCCATTCTCTTCTAGCTCTCCTTTTTTCACATACAATACGTTCCATATCCGTAGAATAAATTATATTTAATCCAGTCTGTGGTTGGGAGGTAGTGGCGTGTTCAGCAGGCTGTTTAATAAATTCGTTACTATTGGCAACGTTAAATTCAATATCTGCGGATGTTCTTAGCTTAATATTTTCCATACAATGACTACTGCGATATTTTTTGAACCCCCAGCCAATTAACACGATTGATCATCTTCTCATATGGGTGAGGTAAGTCACTTCTAAGTGGGCTATTAATTGAAACGATTGTGGGAGAGTGATCGAAGGACAGATCTAGGGAAGCTTCAACATGAATTAAATCCCTAGAGATATTTTTCATGACGCCAAAATCTATAACATCTGGAATTTTTTTTATATCCGTAGGCCAGTAAGTGGGCTCCCAACTCGAAATGACGTCCGACCTCTAGGCGTAATATGACACAAACCCCAAAACATATGTTTTGCATTGTAGTCGCCAGCTCCTACGGAACACAGCGCCAAGGATTTGTAGAAATTCTCGCATTGATCCTCACTGATTTAAAATCTAGGAGGGTAGTAAATTGATGATATAACGAAATTTGTACAAAAATTTTCATCACAAAAACATTAGTTGCTTGTAGGTGTTCTGCACAAATGTTATCAAGAATATAGTGCTTGAGTCTCGACTTTATTAAATTGCTGATCCACCTCATGCTTTTCCCTCCGGGTTCTTTGAATCGTATTAAGTGTAGGTATTAATTTTAAAAAGACTTCTCGAAGTCAAATGGGTCTCAGAGACCAACATTATATCAATATTTTTTTCCACGCAGCAGTTCTTGCATCATGCTAGTCATATTTGTAGTAAAGTTGTTTATAGTTTGCACCAGAAATTAAAGCATTTGTTGAATTACTTGATGGGGATACTTTTTGCGTGGGAACAGAATTTGTCTTAACAGCGTCGGTATACGATAGACGTAAAGTACTTGGTTGGCTCATTGGAGGAAAAGTGTTGGAGTAAGCGATTGCTGATTGAGCTGTAGGTAATTTAGGTTTTTGTCCCATAGTCTGTTTAACGAAAGAATATACAAGACATCCTCTGTAGTTAGCAGTGTGATTACCTCCATATTTACTACATTTTTGCAGCATGATCTGTTGGCTTAGTACAGCTAGCAGAACCGTGCAATTCACCGCAGATAACACAAACTGTAGGAAATTTTCAGTAAGTTTTTGTGTAGCCATATTCTTGGCAATTGTGGCACTGTACGGGACCTGAACGCTTACGTGGCTCTTCAACTGTGATTTTTCGGTGTAAGAGAAACTTTACTCTTTAAATTGGATGGGTTTAATTTTTTGTAAATTGTGTGTCATTCGGCTCCAGTTCAACCCGAAAAAGGGGTTGGGGGACCTGTTCTCTATTAATTATATTAGTAAAATTTTTTACCTTAAATCCTTTGTCGCTAAGAGCAAATTTTACTTCTTAGGGGCCAGCATATGAATCTATGCCCTTTAATACTATTTATAGGCCTTTAGCACTTTTGAGTTGGTATGTGTAAAACTTTTTTTATTTTTTTCAAATTCACTAACAATTTTACGGATATCTTTTTTATCATATATTTGGATTTGAGTTTCATCAATTTTACCTTGTTTAATTGAAATGATGTCAAAAGTATTTTCACCAATGGCCGACAGTAGTTTTTTTAGCGCGTTGGAATTTTTTCTCTCAGAAAGATAGGTGGTGGCTTAAAAGACTTTCGCGAGATTATGCAGCGGGCTTGTCGTTATTGTCTTGCAATAATGAAAAACAATTTTGACGATTAGTAGATGATACGCTGTCATCTCTAGACGTCTTGGGACCAGATGAAGTTTTAGAAGAATTTGGGCCTTGCCCACGCTTTGCCACGGTTATACGTATATCTGTCTATTCCGATTTAGACCTTGGGTTTTGTTCTACTGTTATCTGTAGTGATAACTTTGCTAAGTGATGTACACGAGCCCGAAGGGGATGATATCGCTGACTTATATGAAGAATTACTAGGCACCCGTAATGTTAACGAATCACTAGTTGCCATTAGACAAAGCGAAGGTGATCGCTGACGAAAAAGTGGCTTCACCGTTAAAAAATTACTATCTTCAGATCTGTTATTTTTATTGTTAACACTAAGAGCTTCAGAACTCACAGTAAAATACGCATTTCTGCCGTTCTCACTTCACAATTTTTGTTTTTAAGGTATTCATGTAGAGTATTCCTCAATGTCACTATGTTTGTGTTTTTTTTTGTTGTTGTTATTTCTTGCTATTTAAAAAAATATTATTAAAGCAAATAAAGCTAATTTATCAAAGTCAATATGTATTATGAATATTTTTTAGTATGATTTTTGTTTCGTATGTATGTAAGAAAAATATCGCTATGACGTCTGTTCACTATGAAGGTTCAACAATATCGCAAGAAAATCTTAGCGACCGAGGGCCAGTCACCCGATAGCGATTCAATTTGGATTCGTCGAAGTCGATAGTGCTCGTTCGCATGCACTTACGTTTGGTAATTGATGTTTCTTACGTGGTAATGAATAAAAACATTCCCAGAGAGGAATTTTCATTATATTTAGTTGTTTTATTTAAAATTTTTAAATAATACAACACATTTGCATGAGAATAAATACAACCCTATTGAATAATGCAAAAATATTCATCAAAATAGTCGCACAACAACACCCTGTTGTTATTGTTTTGTGTTGCAACTAGGGATGTAACGAATACCAGTTTAGCGACTGCGAAAGCGAATAACACATTTTAATTTTTACGAAAGCGAATTCAAATATTACAATACGTTCAAAAAGCACATGAAAATAAATTTGTATAAGAACATGAAGTTGTGTAGTATGCATGCATGTACTACATATAGCATTTTATTTAAATTAGGTCTTGAATTGAGCAAATATTATTTTTAAAACAAAAAGAGATATGAAATTATATTAAAATTAGTATCGATAATAATTAAAAATAAATTTACAAAATGTTAGCCAATCAACCCATTCGGGCTTAAATTAAGTTTAGTAATGATAAAAATTTAGTATCCGATAGAAAATTAAAAAAAAAATTGAATAAAAAACTTGGCGGCGAGCCTTAGTTTCCGAGATATGGGTCTTTGAAGTTCTAGTATGAATGTTGTCAATATTATTATCATTTAAAATCTTTGGAGAATACCTTGGTCTTTATCGTCCATGCAGGAAATCTTTATAAGACAAGAAAATTTTATGAGGTAGAAAATCTTTTAAGCTGCGCCGTGTAGGGAAACACAATGGTGGAGAAAATCCTTAAGCCCGTAGTGCAGAAATAGCTTTTTATATATGAATGTTACAAACAGACATATACATACACACACAGGTGTGAGTAAATACAAAACGAATTCAATTTTAGTTGGTATTCCACATAATTCTAAAAGATAATGGTAGATAGATCCTTATGTAAATATTGTCTTAGTGTACTTTAGTGTAGTTATGAAATAAAAGAAAACGAATTTATTATAAATTTTAGTATTTCCTTAAAGAGTTCCTAAAAAGCTTTCAAATGATGCCAATATTGGATAACATTCGTTGGAAAATACTCCATGTAATCACAATTTTGTACTACAATTCAAAGGCCCATAACTCGGAAACTAAGTCTTACTGACAAGTTTTTATTAATTTTTTTTTATTTCTTAATTCTATATCGGATAGCATTTATTATTTTATTTTTGAGAGGTGCCCCTAAACTTGATTTGCTCCAATTTCACCATATAATCACAATTTTGTACAGGATCTTCAGAGGCCCATAATTCGGAAACTAAGGCTCTCCGCCAATTTTTTATTTCAGTTTTTATTTTTATTTTTTAATTTTCTCCCGGATACCAATTTTTTATTATTTTTGGAGCAATGTCACTAAACTTAATTTGTTCCCCCCTTCGTACCTTGGCACTAAAGCCTGGTATTTTGTTCAGCATTTCATGTGAAATGCTGTCAAAATATATATTAGCAAAAATTGGAATGAATTGTTCATGAATAAATATTGCAAAGTAGTACTCTGTTCATCTTGGGATAAACATATGAAATATGTATGTCTTCAATATTTTAAATTTTCATGAGGAATAATATGAGTAGCACTTGTTTCGTGTAGAATTTAATAGTGTTTTCATATCTATGTTTTGGTACGAGGTAATGAATACTGCTCAATATTTTTTAAAAGTTTGAACAGACTAGTCTTAAGTAGGAAATATTATCGCGCAAAACAAACACTGCCTTTTCTCTTTCAAAAACCTGAAAAATATTTCCAAACACCGCTGAATTTTGGTTTCATTTTGATACTTATGAGAACTTATTGATAGAACAGTTCTCCGCTAAAATTTTAAAGCTTTGATTAGAATGCGTTAATTGTAAGAATACGTATCTTTTTCATGCTAGGTTAAAATAATTTTCGTCTTTTTGACGTTGGTTAATCGTAAACTTTTTTCGTAGAAGAAATACAAAATTTTTTTTCAGTCTTTATTATTCGCTTGAAATATTCGTATACATTTTAGCGAATGCAAAAGCGAATGCAAATAGCAAAAGTAAGCGAATGCGAACATTTGTTACATCCCTAGTTGCAACTGCACTTATCTCATACACAAACGTTCAAAACCGATTTGAGAATTCACAAGTAATAATAGTTTTGAAAATCACAAAAGAAAAATAAGCGTAGAAGAAATAAGATTGTTTCTGAACATCAGTTCCTTATGGCACGTCATGCATACTGAAAAAATACTCGCGAATACTCGTAACAACTTCATAGATTAATGGTGTTGTCGCTGCGAATGTTTTTGACTTTCAGTGTTGCCGCAATTTTACAGGGAACTTCTGGAATTTTGGGGATATTTAACCTAGTTTTTGGGAATCTTCAATATGGTTTGTGTCTTCGCTAAAATGTTTCTGACTGGCTCGTGACAGTGATAGCTGAAGTTGTCTCATTAACTAATATTATAAATGCGAAAATAAATTTATTGTTTCTTTGTTGCGCTTTAATGGCTAAACCACGGAGCTGATTTTGATTAAATTTATAAAACACATACATAGATCTATGTCTAGATGGAACCATAGGTTATATGTTTTTTTTAAACAAGGAGCACGAGGAGGTAAGGGAAATGTCTGCCTCTCAGAAACTATCTAACCGCTTTTAATGGCAATCAAAACATGTACAGATGTCAATCCATAGGCTGTACATTTTTTCAAAACTAGGACCACGAGGGGAACTAGGGAAAAGTGTCTTCCTCTTTGAAACTGTCTATCCGATTCCTTGAAACTATCTATCCGATTTTGGTAAAATTTAAACCATAGATAGATCTGAGTCTGAAAGAATACATAGACTGTAGATTTTTCAAAAATAGGAGCACTTGGGGAGCTAATGGGAAATTTCCTTCTCTTTGAAATTATATATTTGAATTTAATGAAATTCGAAATAACGATGGGTTTAATTCTAGGAAAGCACATGCCTCTACACTTTTGCAAAAATAGAAGCACAAGAAGGGGTAGGGGGCAATCTGTGCCTCTTTGAAACTATCTGACCGATATTGATGAAATTAAAAACATGAAAAGATCTGAGTCTGGAAGGACACAAACGCTATATATTTTATCAAGAAACAAGCCCCTTAGGTGGTAAGGGGCAATTTCTAAGGTAAGTAAAACGTAAGGAACTACGTTCCTACCCGGTTTACTATGACACCGAGGGTTCTTTTTTTAATACATTTATTTATTTATTGTATCTTCACATACATATGTATTAGGCTTGTGTCATTCATAAATGAATTACTTCAACTGAATGATTCTTTCAAGCGAGAGAATGAAATATTCTGTATTTTCTCTATATTTCTTTTATCTTTCGGTTTAATTTTTTGTTTGCTTTCATATTCCTATTTGCTTCAATTTTTCTATTTTTGAGTTGAAAGAACTCAAAACTATTTGCCTTGAGAAAATGTAGTTTGAAATTAATATTAAAAATTTCTTTGTTTTTAAAATAACAATTTACGCAAATTGAAACATTGTCAAAAAGAGATACATTGATAATTAATTCATTCAAAAGTGTGTGACATTCAGAAAGATGAAAGAAAAGAAAGAATTACTTCACCTAACCTTTCTGAAAGAGAATGAAAGATTCACAGAAATGAAAGATTTTGCCCAATACTAATTAACAATAAGTACTCAAATCTTACTGCCTCTTCCACTATGTCGAAAGAATGTCTCCATGAGCTTTCTTAGGGAAGGAAACTGATTTTCTTTTCTCTATCTTACTTCTTGTCGAACTTTGACTTGAACGACAAGCCGCAAGAAGACGTAAGCATTTTCATACACATTTTGACACTTCTAAATCGAATGAGTTTGTTCACAACGCGAAGCAATGTCAAAATGAAGCACTTGCTATTTTACTTTCGACTTGTAAAATTTATTTGTATTATGATAATAATCAAGTTTGTAAAAATAATATATTATGACTTTATATTTTTTATTCACTTTTCATCAATTTAGTTTTTATTAGTGGACAAAAGTCATAATATATTTATAAAACTACTATTGAACACTTTGGTTTACTCGCACATTTCCAACAAAACGAATGTGGTTGCAAAGCACGACAGTAATATCATGCTGTTACTCTGCGACACTTTTGTTGAATTCTTTTTCATTGCTCAATATGATTGTATTTATTTCTGTGTAAATGTTTGTAAAATTACATAAATCACTAGAAATACTTGAAATTTACAAATTGTATTACTTTGATTTACAAACACGCAAAACAAAAAATTTACATGCGTAACCATAAGCGCAGGAAATCTGACAATATAGTGAAATGATAATTTCTTAGAATTCAAGCGACTATTTTTCTTTCGACTTAGTGGAAGAGGCAGCTAAATCAGTATTTCATTAATATTCCCGACCAGTGTCGGACATAAGCTTTGCGGTATTAATTAATAATACATAAATGCAGTGCTAAGCACAAAATTATTTTCAAGAAGTTTTATTTAGGGTGTTGCATATTAGAGCCCTGGTGTCCCTCTTTTTGAAGCGGTTGTGCCCAGTAAAGTTCAAGATGACGGGCAAGGGAATTAGGATGGGACTCGAGTTTTGATAAATATTTGCCTGCGTATTTGGCAATTTACACAGTCACTAATGACATATTTAGATCACGATGTAAATTAGATTTTTTTATCTACCACGGAGCCGATGTTGGATTCTCTCTACATTGGAAGCTAGATCTGTGCCCCATAGCTGAATTCCGTAACACCACATTGTCTTCAAAAGCGACTTATATATTAAGGGTTTACAATCTAGATTGAGCCAAAGTATCTGAGTTAATCTAAGTTTTATTTGTGTTAGCTTAGAGTCCATCTGGCGTATCCATGTAAACCGTCGATCAAGGTGAAAAGCAATGTATTTGACATGTGAATGTTGAGGAAGAACTTGATTGTTGATTCGAATAGTGGAACAAGTATCTCTTCGTATGGTAAATGTTACCTTAATACACAATTTTTTGTTTCCTTTTATTATCCATAAGGTCAACCATGATTCCAACAGGTTTAGGGTTTCATGCATATTAATGCATGCCGCACAGTGGACCATTTCGCGAGATGGCGGTCAAAAATATATAACTTTTGACTGGATTGAAATTTTGTATTGCGGTTTTTTTGTTCACTAGGTGAGACCATAGGCTTTAAGTTTAAGATATAAAACTTTAAAATCGACCGGCTAGAGAAGTAGTTATGATAGATTTAAAATGCATTTTAAGTTTTTGCTGATTTTTGGTACAAAAGCGAGGTATTAAAACTTGTTTAAAAGATTTGTTTTGCACAAAGTCTTATATTTTGTGTCACATTTATAACTTATACTTATTAAAAACTTAAATTTTTTTAGAAAGTGCCAAACTTTGGTTTTTGAAGAAGTTTGAGTTAAAAATTAGCTTATCCAGAAGCGAACATCCAAAATGCAAACATTGTTATAAATTTTCCTTAGATAAAGAGGTTTTAATGAAGAAGACGTAGGTTTCTATTTAAATCCCAAAAAAAAAACATTATAAATATTGTACGCAAAATTTTAATAAATTTGTAAACTTAAAAATTAAAATTATTTAAAAAATTTTAGTAAATATTTCTTCTAAATAGCTTTGACTTTCATCTTCTAGAAGTAGTTTAGCTTCAAGGTCTAATTCAATTGAACTAGTTTTCCATTTTGGTCGAATATTGGACATATATGGATCTGATGTGCGTAATAAAATAGTAATCAAGTCTTTATTAGTACAGCATCTGGAAATTTTTCGTGTGTTGTGCTCGCGAAAGAATCTGTAGTCTTTGTTTCTTTTTTCTTGCGCTTCTTCAGACAAATCTCCTATTGGTAGCATATTGTGTTGAATTACTTGTTCCCCATGGTACAAACTTTTGTAAACTGTGGATGGCATATACGAGGTCTGATCAAAAAATAACCGTTATTTTCAAATTTCGTGAGTTACGTATGTTCGATTTTCGCATTTTTTTTCTGTTATGTTGGTACACATGTCTGTTATATATGTTGGCAATATCAGCCATTTTGGATTGTCAGTTTGTTTTTGACAGATAAAAAGGTTAGTCGTGTTTTGGTGTGCTCTTCGGTTTTTTAATATTCAAAAAAATGGATCAAAGAAACTGTATTAAGTTTTGTGTAAAAAATGAAATTAAATGCACAAGTACATTTGAAATGTTGACTGTGGCGTTTCGCGAGTCTACTATGAGCGGAATACAAGTTCAATTGTTGTATAACCGGTTTAAGGAAGGCCGAGAAGATGTCAATGGCGATGGTCGTCCTGGTCGCCCGAGCACGTCAACAACCGATGAAAACATTGAAGCAGTGAAGAAAATGATTTTGGATAATCGTCGAATCACTATCAGAGAGGTTGCTGATGATGTTAGCATATCGTTCGGCTACTGCCAAGCAATTTTTACGGACGTTTTAGGCATGAAACGTGCGGCAACGAAGATTGTTCCAAAATTGCTAAATTCTGAGCAAAAACAATGTCGCATGGACATCGCTCAGGAGCTGTTGAACATCGTCAACGACGATTCAGATTCCCTCAAAAAGGTCATAAATGTTGACGAATCATGGGTGTATGGCTATGGCATTGAAACCAAAGCCCAATCATAGCAATGGAAGCGTCCAGAAGAACCAAGACCGAAAAAGTAAAAAATCGAAGAGCACACCAAAACACGACTAACCTTTTTACCTGTCAAAAAGAAACTGACAATCCAAAATGGTTGATATTGCCAACATATATAACAGACATGTGTACCAACATAACAAGAAAAAAATGCGAAAATCGAACATACGTAACTCACGAAATTTTAAAATAACGGTTATTTTTTATCAGACCTCGTACCTCCAAGAGTATTTTTCGTTGTAAAGTATAGCTGTTTTTTTGGCGTACTCTGCAAATTTGTTTGCATTTATTTTTCTGCTGCATGCTAGAACTTGTAATATAATGTTGAATCGTCTTATTACTTCCAAGTCTACACCTGTAATAGATGCTGCAGCTTCTGGATCTGAAAAAAATCTCTTTGCTGAGGCTTTGGCTGATCGATTATTAGGCCTAATTCTAAATATTTTTCTTGAAATTGTTTTTTTCTTTGCTTTCTTTTTTCTTCATTTTCTGTATTTTTTCTCGCTATTTCGCCTAAAGGACTAAAATCCAAATCATAACCTAATTTAAAAATGTGCTCCATAAAACGAATTTTAGCATGAAGAGGGGACAATCCAAATTCGTATGTTACCTTAAAACTATCATCTTCAGGAATGGGATGACTTAATTGACTTGATGTCCGTTGGCATATAATGCAGCTTGACGATGCTTTTGTATCAGTTAAAGCTTGTGCAACTTTTCCATCAATCATTGTGAGACACATTTTAAAACTTACTTCGATTTCCTGTTCATCTACTGTAAATATTACAGGTTGAAGGACTTTAATTTGATCTTTTATCTTTTTGATTTCTTCAGTTATGACATCTTTTTTTCTTTTCTTAATGTAAATTTTATTGGTCTGCAATACTTTGTTGATGAGGGTATTTCATTTTTCCATATATCAATTTCTGTTGCTCTATTAGTTGACGGCTCAAGGCCGGTATAACTTCTTGTTAAGCGCATACATTTTTTCCGGAATTTCCATTTTAATTTTAATTTAATAATCATAAAAAACAAAAAAAAATCCCTAATTGCGGTATCCTTTTTAATTTTGTAGTTTTACCTGATAAATCAATTAAAAAAGCAAAGTATATTTGTGACCTCAATTATATAAATTTACTTTATTTTAAGTAGGCAAGATATTTTTGTGACCAACTGTACATGATTTAGAAATACGCATATCCATCTAAAAACAGTCTTTCATAATAGCGGTTTGATAAAAAAAACTAAAATACTTCAAAAAATAGCATTAGAGAAAATACATTCTTATAACTATTTTACTAAAATTTTGCAAAAAAAAAATGTTGACCTTGCGTCAGAAAAATTGTTCTGTTGGTCACGGTCGGATCTTCCAGGGTGTATAATGGGGTACAGGCGCTTAGAGGAGAGTCTTGGCTACAAAAAGTGCTAATCTTTTTTCCATTTTGACCTGTGGAAATTATGCTCTGTTAAGTGGAAGAGTTTAGGAATATTTGAGCCTTTTTAAAAGAACAAGAAAAAAATTATTTCTAAAAATTATAAACACTTTAATTTTCTCGTGCTGAAAGCTAACTAATAAGTTAATTATACAAAATTTACTTCGATTGAATATCTTCTAAAACCAAAAAGTTATAGATGTTTGAAAATCAAAAGCTTACTAAGAAATTTCTCATTTTAGCAAAATACTGAAAATGTCCGTTTTGAGTCACCCTGTTCACTGTGATATAGTTGAAATAAAGTTTTAAGATTTTAGCTCCCGAGGTTTACTAGTGTCTACTTTCGAATGAACTATAACATTTTTCAATTAGTGACCATAAAAAAATGACTTTTGCCCGCCATCTCGTAAAATGGTCCACAGTGGGCCGTATCATAGGAAAATGTAGAAGTGTGGATATTACTGCTCACAGGCATATCACAACTACAGTAATTTCCGCTTAATTGATTTTCCAAAAATGCTCTGTTTTTGGTGCAATTAAACGCAAAAATCAATTACCTGATACTCTGTTAATTGATCCAATCGCCGATTAATTAAGCAGTGAAATCAATAATCCGAAACATGCTACAATATACTGAAATGATTATATATACGTGTATTTGCACATGTGCATATGCAATGAAAAAAGTAAATAAAAACATATGATTTTAAGAGTTGGCAGATCTTCTTATGTAGATTTACCAACAACCATTTGTGAAAATTTTCAAGTATCAATTAACCGGCACTTTTGTTTGCGATTTCAGAAAAGGGATTTTATTTTATATGGAACATTTTCATTCAATGTTTTTTGGAGCAATTAATAGGGTAAATCAATTAAGCGGGAAGCAATTAAGCGGAAACTACTTTAAAAATCAAATAGAAGTTTAGGACTAAACTTGTATTTGATTTTATATATATATATATATATATATATATATATATATATACTCCCCTATGATACATCGGATGAGATTGTTTCGGGCAAAAATGTAACTTTCCAAAAGATTTAGAATAGATATATCCTCAATTTTAAAATTAGGCCTTCATACCACATTTCATCAAATGTCTGAGAAACATGAATAAAGAGGACAGAACAATACTTCTTTTCTTCAAATGTTCTTAATATAATTTAAACCACTGTATGCATTTTTCAACGGTGCTATGCTGAATTCTTAAACCAAATTGATGGTCTGGTATGCACCCATTATCAGTTAGAATTGGGGAAAATTTTGTCAAGAGCAGCTTTTCGAAGAGCTGTGACATTGTTGATATTAAACTTTTTGTCCTATATAACTCAGCCATGGTAAGATCTTTGCCTGGCTTTGGCATAATTTTGACCTTGGCAAGCCTTCTGTGGTGTGGATATTACTGCAGTCGTAATACTGCATTAAAAGTAAATAGCAAGATTCTAATTGCACTATGAGGAAATTTCATCAGCATCTTGTTACTAATTCCATCAATACCTGGAGCTTTCTTCGAGTTGAGTTCAGCAATCAGGTTTTGTAAATCATTAATCTTTAACTTTTAAGGGTCGACGCAAATCAAAAACATCAGTAAATGTGTTTGGGGTAATTACGGATTTTAAATGCTCAGCAAATATGTTACCTGTTTCAATATTGCTTTTTGCCCAACCTCCAGTCGAAGTGCGCAAAGGTGGCTTAAACTCAATGGGACTTTTAAGCTTTCTTGCAGCATGCCACAAAGAGTATCATATGCGGGTGTGACACCTGAACCTTCCAGAAACTTTTTAAGGCATGCAGTTTTTCAGATGGAGTCGTTTAGTGCCCTGTTTAAGTCCGGTTTTATATTGGTGTGATCTGTGCTCTTGAAATTTCCTTCTATCTCTTCATTTTTTACATACGAGACTTTCAATTCCTGATAATACAAAAAAATCTAGTAAAAAGAACAGGGAAATAACGGAAACGAAAGCCACGGAAAAAAAGAAGAATTCAAGAACACTTTAAAAAGGTGATCGGATTAAATATTAACAAGCCGCTTGTAGGATACGGAAGCACAAATGATGGAAATACAGACGAGTTTTTAAATATGATGAAGAAACCGACAAAATTACAGGAATTAGTTTGGAAATGGTGCGAAAAGTAGACATTATTTTAATGATTATAAACAGTCAACACAACATCAATACAACAAAATTTGGCGAGTACTGCGTACACGTTTCGAAATCGCTTTTAACTCTATATATGTGGAAAAACACCAACACTACGCAAAATTTTATTGACATGGAAAAATTTAATCTACCCCTGGTAGAACTAACCGAAGAGTCCCAAAAATAATATGTGGCTAATTTAATATAAAAATTGATGACGATAGATAGAAGAACATACAGTGAGACAAAAGTGCTAAAAATGTTCATTGTATATGCACAAGAATTGATGAACGCAAGTATGAATATCTTCTAAAGCATGCGGGCGAAGATTTTATTTGCCATCTCTGTCAGACTGGTAATGATTCATTGGAAGCTGAGTTGAAACTGACTGCTGTTACAGGAGATGTAGAATTTATTTCTCGCCAATATGATGAGCTGTTGGAAGGTTTTGCTGAGAACAATAAAGAGTTGGAATTAGTTGAAGAAGAAAATCATATGTTAAAAAATTAAATTTTTGCATTGCAAGCTTCGGTAAAAAACTTAAATGGGCAGCGTGTGAAAAATGAGTGTATATTTCGAGGTGTTGTTGTTAATAATGATGCAAGTGCTATTGATACAGTGCTGGATATCTCAAGACAAATTGGAATTGAAGTAAAAAAGAAATATATTAATGAAGCATTTTTCAATAAAAAAGGAAGAATCGATAAAACTGATAAGCGAACAATAGTTATAAGATTTAATAACAAAACTGAAAAATATACATTCATGAAATTAAAACGTGAATTAAAGAAGATTGATTCTGTAAAATCTGTATATGTGAGTTATCTGAGCAGCGAAACGCTCCAAGTATCCCAGCAAAAATAAATTTGGCCCAAGTAAGCACTATAACAAAAAGAAGCGCTTCGGAAGTGCGGAAAAGCACACAGTGCATCCCCTTTCCCTACGAGGAAGCAATCACGTAAGCGAATGACGAAACTTAACACAAACACTACGAAGTTGCTCGGCTGTTTATACTCAAATTCTCAAAGTGCATCCTGGATACAAATTTGAATGCGAATGAAATTTTTACTTCGAGTTCTTATTTTTTAATTGAGCTGTGTACGAAAATAAATATGTGCTTCGGTAGTTCAGTGGGTAGTGTTCTAGCCTAACATACGACTCCTGATTCAACGCGCGAACAAAAAGTATTTAATTTGATATTGTATTAAGTATTACTCTTGTTATAAAACTTCTTTTCTTTATTGATTTTATTGCGGGATTGGCTTTTAGATTTCATTTTCTATAATAAACTTTACATTGAGACAATATTTCAATAAATTCATTTAATATTTTTAATTTTTAAATCGAAACTGTTATGATATATTTGATATTTTTATAAACAAGTATCCCTATACCAAGTGACATTTTCAAATTTATGTTCAAACTACCGTATTTTTGCAATAAAGCATATTTTTTATAAGTGTGTGCTGCATCATCATATGCGTAAAATCTTACGACGGACTATTTTACAAAACATAAAAAAAATAATGTTTTGTTCAGTTTTTGCAAGTACTTTTTTCTCTTAGTACAGCTTGATTATTTTTCTGATTTCTGAAAAAAAGAAATAGATAGAAAAGTTTTTTTCAACGTTTTTGAAAATTTTTGACTGCAATTTCTCCTCACCCATTATGATAAAATTTAAGATTTGTATATACCTAAGCTTAAACACGTCTATAATATTACCAATTTATTTTTTTACGTTATTTTGAGTTATTAAAATAAACCACTCTTTTAAGTTTTTCGCCAAAAACAAAAAGCAAAAAATTTTTTGGGGAAAAACTTCTGATTTTTTTAACTCTAAATATTACTGAACCCAATCGGCATATTAGCGTATTCCAATCGTATATTGTGAATTACATACGTAATATGTAGCTAATTTTTTGTTCGCAAAAAATAAAATTGGCATTATTCGACACATATTTTCTGTAAAAAAAAAATTAATGTGTATCGAAAATCGATTTGAAAAGAAATTACGTAGTAATAAAATACAATTTTTTTCGCCAGTTTTAGACAACAATATCTCTCGAACTATTTCACAGATCTTAGTCAAATTTACGTTATCCGATACACTTTTTAATTCTATAAAAATAAGTTAATAACTAATGTGTATTTGATGAAGTCTATTTTAGTTATTGGATAGAAACGATTTTTTCGACATTTTTTCTCAACGATATTCCTTGAACGAGCTTATTCGATTTTATTCAAATTGGCTGCAATCGACGTGTCTTTTCGTGGTAAAGAGATGATTAGATTTTGAACTTGATCTGCTGAATAGTTTAAAATTTGTTTAAAAAAAACGTTTCGTGAAAATTTTATTTTTGATAATTTTGGAAATCTATTGAACCGAATCGAATCGAATCATGCGAAATCTAAGTGAGCTCAACATCTTTCGAATGAGGCTATTCTGTTCTGTTGACCTATTTTCAGATTATGGCATGTTTAAATACATAAAATTTTTCGTTAACGATATCTCGCGAATGAATTTCAAGATTTTAGTAAAATTGGCATAAATCGGCATGTCCTTTTTTAGGTTATATTTTGCACTCGATTGGCTGAGCAGTTAAAGCAATTTTTCAAGAAAAACAGATATGTAAAAGCTTTATTTTTGAAAATTCTCGAAATTTACTAAACTGAATCGATTCACTATCTTAAGACATCGAAGTGAACTCAATATCTTTCGAATGCGGCAAACATTCACCGGATCCTTTGACCCATTCTTAAGTTATAAATGTTTACATTAATAATTACACACACACACACACACACACACATACGACGTGTGTTCAAAAAGTATCGCCAATTTCGAATTTTCGCGGGTTACGTATATTCGAATCTTGATTTTTTTTGCGTTGTGTTGGTACTCATGTCACTCACTTATGCCGACAATTTAGACCATTTTGAATGTTCAGTTAATTGTCATTGAGATGATTGAGCTTTGGTTTCCACGTCATAACCATAAATCCACGATTCGTCACCAGTTATGACCCTCTGGAGCAAATTTGGGTCGTCGCGGACAGAGTCCAACAGCTCATTAGGAATGTTCATGGGATGGTATTTTTGGTCGAACTTTAGAAATTTTGGTAAGAATTTCGCGCCGACCCGTCTCATGCTCAAATCATTGATAAAAATCGAATGACACGAGCCAATCGATATGTCTAGGTCCTCAGCGACTTCTCTAATGGTGATTCGACATTTGGCCAATACCATTTTCTTCACTTCATCAAAGTAGCTTCTCCGTATGTCACAGTCAACATTCGGAATGCATCAGCTCACTTAATTTCGTTTTTCACACAAAATTTGATACAGGTTCTTTGTTCCTTTTTTTAATAGGTAAAAATCGAAAACGAGCCAAAACACGTGCAAGGAAAGCAGCTGTCATTCAAAATGGCCGAAATTGTCGGCATAAGTGAGAGACATGAGTACCAACATAACGACACAAAAAATCAAAATTGGAATATACGTAACGCGCGAAATTCAAAATTTGAACACACCTCGTACATACATAAAAAGTGACATCAACGCTAAAATAGTCAGAATCATCATCGAAACGTCCAAATATGATGAAAAAGGGATTTTCGAAAAATGGGGTAAAATCAGTTACTTCCTATAGTAGGAAGCTAAAAAAATAAACTTTAGAATACTTTACTTAACACTGATAAACATATGCACAATCAACGAACAGCTGATAACTAAATTAATATTTAGTCAACAAAATTTTCTTTGCATGTTGGAGCCGCTATTTTATTTATTTATTTTATTTTATTATTTTATTTAAAAATACAATACTCTCAACAACTTTTTACATTAAAAGAACCTAAAATTATTTTTATGTTCAAAAACATCGACACATTGCATTTTTTATGATTGTAGAAAATGGATAGCCAATCAGAAAAGAAATCTTAATATAAAATAACAATTAAATTGATTTATTTAAAACAATTAAAATTCTCTATTTTACTGGGGTTAAGAAAATAACTGAAAAATTGTTTTGCACGGCTAGATTTGTGTACACATATATTTTTTAATATTTTATATATATATATATATATATATATATATATATATATATATATATATATATATATATATATATATATATATATATTATATTTATTTGTATATTTTATAATTTTTTATTACAATGCTACATAAAACACCGAAGAATAATGACACCAATATACATACATATGTACAGGGGGCAAAAAAAAAGTAAAATAAGAAACAAAACAGATTAACAGCTTTCATTTTTATCTTCGTATTGAACAAAAATTCATGAAACTTGTGTATTAAAAAATTTCTTATTTCTGTGCTTAAATTTTTTTTCGTAGATCTAAGAATAATTTTGTAATGTAAACAAAATCAAAGCAAAATAAAAGTTGTTTATATCTTTGTTATTTTGGCCAGTGTTTAGGTGTAAGTTGATTTCCTTTTAAGCTAATTGGGCCTAATATTTCAACGGAAATAAAAATCCATTTGTTTGACAAAGTAGCTTTAAACGAAACAGATCTGTGATATTAAGTTAAAAATGTTATATTTGTTTATATATGTTTTAATGTTGAATATTGTTATTCAATATGTAAAATATCAGTAGTAGGGGATTGGCACTTCTGGGTCAATTAAAATTTTAAAATTTTGCTGAAATTTGTGTAATTTTGCTGAAATTTGTGAAATTTGAGAAATTGTGTTTTTTGTTTACATTAAGTGTTTTTTGTTTAAATTAACTGTTTTTTGTTTATATTAAGTGTATGTATGTTTGTATGTATGTATGTATGTATGACCGTGGGAACTTGTGCGCAGAATATTTTGTGGGAATATATTAAGGGGGTTTATAGTTTTGAGACTTTTATATGTGTATGATATCCAAATGCCGATGGAAAAAATGTTTATTTTTTTTCAAATGCCGACGGAAAACATGTTTATTTTTTCTAATGCAGACGGAAAATTTGTGGGTGTGTCTAGCTGTAGGATTTGAAGTCTGGCTATGATTCTTGTCTTGCTATAGGAATTGAAGTCTGGCTGTGCTTGGTGGAGGGCGGGGTGTATCTAGATTGTGAGACCTTAAGGTTGACCGTGATTTGGGTAGGTGAGGGTGTTTTGTAATATGTAACCGTGGGAATTCGGTGGCGTTTATGCCTGTTGGAATTTAAGCCAAGCTGTCCTTGGTGGGGGGCGGAATGTATTTGAGGTTGATCGACTGGTGGAGGGCGGGGTGTTGTTGCAATATGTATCCGTGGGAATCTGTGTACATGTATGTATTTCTGTCTGTAGAAGTTTAATGCTGTGCGTGATTTATGAAAGGCTAGGTGAGAGTGTTCATGTAATACGTGTCCGTGGGAATCTGTGTCTATGTATGTTTGTAGGAGTTTAATGCTGATTGTGATTTGAGGTGGGGGAGGGTGTTGTTGTGATAGATAGATAGATAGAATGTGTATATGTGTGTGTGTGTGTGTATGTATATGTAGGAGTTTAAGGCTGTCCTTGACTTGAGGTAGGCGGTCGGTGTTATTATAATATGTATCTATAGGAATTTGGGTGTTTATATGTCTGTAGGAATTTTTGTGCATGTATGTCTGTAGGAGTTTAAGGCTGATCGTGATTTCGATTGTTGAGATTGATGGATTGCATGTGACCTTGAGAATTTGTGTATGTATATCTGTAGGAAATTTAAGGCTTATTGTGATTTATGAGGGACGAAGTGTTCATGTAATATAAAACCGCGCAATTTGTGTGTATATCTGTAGGAGTTTAAGGCTGATCATGATTAATGAGAGGTGAGGTCAAGGTGTTCATGTATATGTATCCGTATTTGTGTGTATGTATGTCTATATGAGTTTAATGCTGGTCGTGATTTAGATTGTTTGAAATTGATAATTTGTATGTTACCTTGAGATTTTGTGTATGTATATCTGTAAGAACTTTAGGCTGACTGTGATTTGTGAGGGCCCCTCCCCTCGTAGATGAATTTTAAGATGTGTTTGTGTATGTGATTTTCACACCCTAGTATTTATATGTACGTAGAAATAAATTGTTTCTCATATGAATATTTTTGCTAGAAAATATTAACATATGTCTGAACTTCCCTAATCCTAGTATGTTTTTCATATTGGAGGATGAGATTGCTTTCTATTTTATCAAGCTTAAATTTGTCCAGTGTTAAAGTCTGTCGGTTAGAAATTTATTTATATTTGTATAAATATTAATTTCAGATTTTGCAAAATTCTTGTGTACGATCGTGGCGATTTTGTGTGTATATGTGTGTATGCGCGATAGAGTTTGACTGGTCTGTGATAAGTTTGTTTATTTAAGTACATTTGTCTTCTTCGACTTTCGTCTTCAAGCGTCAATAGCTTGGAGAACGGTTTGTATGTTTTCATGATGTAGATATGTAAGTGTGATTGTTAAAATCCAATAAATACTTGAGCATGGGTAAGAAATTCTATAATATGTGTACATACATATCTACATATGGATCTAAAAATTGATTTTATGTATGTATGTACATACAAATAAGTCTGGGGCTCCCTGTTTTTTTCATGTGCGGTGTTTTGTTGTTGCTGTTGTAAATATTCGCCTGGTCTTTTGTGTATAGATGTGAAATATCTCCATAGTTTTTTTATTTGAAATTAAAAAAACGTTCATTTAATTTTTAGATGGATTTACTTAAAAGTTTGTGAGGAGTTTCTGTTTTAAGTAAAATTGAATTCTATTTAATATATTTTATTTCCATTTGTTTAAAGTTGATGTAGCCTATATAGTCAACGTTAGAAAATTTTCGGTGTAAAATGTTATCAACTATCATCTTTTTTCTTCACCTTTTACATATATTTTAGAACATCTTGCATTGGCTTTTAAAAAATGACAAACGCTTTGAAATGAAACTGGTCCAGCAGTCCAGCTTAGGTGATAATAGTTTTTTGTTAACCACTTTGCTTCTCTTTCCTTTTTTATTGATAAACATTTAAAATCAAATGGTGGTTTTATAATGAAATTGTTATACTCATTATTGTTGAAAACATCCGCTACTTCTTTTTGTAATGAAAATCATTCGAAACCTTACTCGTCTATTAAAACCATTTTTTCATTCATATTACTTAATTTATAAGACTTTCCGGACTTTCTATTATTCGATCATCAGTAAAAATGCATTAGCTGAGATCCTTGCTTGCTGTTTCATATTAAATTTCTATATCAATTGGCCCGCTATTGAATAAAGGGAGCTTTTATCTTAAACTCTGATGCAGTTACAAGCGCTTGAAAACGAAGTCATTTTCTGTGAATTTAGGTCTATCCTTTCGACGGTTCCTCTAGTATACAAGATGACTTTGCATATCGGAATTACTGGCTGTCCTTTGTCGGTGTTATGGGTAATTAAATGTTAAAATTTTAATTGCCCAAATTTTGCTACTTGATAATGTTACTATCTTTACATTAATAGGCTATACGTTTATTTTATGAAGGGTGATCGTCTATGCCGTTTGTTTGATGCTCTAGATGATATGTTTTTTTCTCATTGTATTAAAGTTTAGCGTATTGTATACATATTTCTGCTATGTTTAAGTATGCTTTGTGTTCATGCCAGACAGGCTGTATATATCAGTTGGTCAGTCAGTCTCTTGTTTTATTTATTTTTAATTCTAATGTATCACTACTTTTTTTGATTTTACTACTTGAAATAGAGAAAATTAATATAATTTTTAAATCCTTTATTTTTAATAAAAATATATATATATGTTAGTGTGTACACATGCGAGTGTATTCATATCTATATACATATATCCGAATATATGTATGTATGTAGAAATTAGTTTACATACAAAGATATATATATGTACATTTAATAATCAACTATTATACCATATCGATCTTCAAAAACTCAGTCACCGCCATCATGAATTCAGCGTAGGTATTTTCATATAGTGTCAGAAACATTGGAATATCTACGTTTGAAAGAAATTTTGCTTCAAATATTTCTACATCAGATTTGCTGGTTGACCCCTTGAAGTTATTGTTGGTGATGTAGCCTGAGTTGTATCGGATTCAGATATAATAATTTCTCACTTAAAAAAGCTCCTAATCACCTTCTATGAGGTTTTTATATTTTTCTAACATACATGTCTTAGCATGCTTTTGTCGATAGTGACGCGAGCGTCAGAGATGTAGTGGTGTTTCAGTTAAAAATCTATACTATTAGAATTTACAATTTCGCTCTTTTGAATCTTTTACAAAGTGGATACATACTTTCTTTGCTTACAAAATTGTGTGACGTGAGGAATTCTTTTAAATTTGCATGCTTCGGCATGCTTTCAATATTTTTTCTATAAATTTATTTGATACTCATACAGATACAGATATAAAGTAAGATCTGCTTACAATGCATTTTACAATTTATGTATGCTTCAGCATGATTCCAGTTGAAGTCCATATTTATTCAGTAAGTTTGTCTGATACTAATTCATACGCATGTACATTCTTAAAGATTGGATATCAAAGTCCAATTTGCTTAGTTTGTCTATATTTTGTAAAGATCTGATAGCTATAGAAATGAACAGAGTGCAGATCTATTATAATAAGCCCAGATGTGCATTTTTAAATTTTGTGTGCTACTGCTTTCGAAAGAAAAATGTACAACTTTTACTATAAAAAGTGATAATACGATGTGTTGCTGAATATTGCACTGTGTTAAACTTCATTTTGAAAGCTTACGTTTTCACAATATTTCATACAAACCAACAAGTTTAGAGAATTCCAGTACATTAAGTTAATTATCTTTCCTAAGACCTAACATTCCTAATGAATCCTTCAAAAAAAAAAAAAAAAACCATGACAATCTAGATTTTTTCTTTTTAATTTTATTTATATTGTCATTAAATTTCAACATTTTCTACATCTTCAAATTACTGTATACTGTATTTTCCACCTTTTCCTCATTTGTTGAGTTAACTTTAATTGCAAACATTTTAATTGTGAGATGAGCTTTTCTATTTTAGGTACTAAATAAATCTTTATATATATATATATCAATCCACTTATATGAACCATTAATGCTAAATTCTTAACACATAATTCCTTTGGATGATCTATTAAATCATTCTACTATTGATGCTTTCATATTAAGTAATGTTTAATCTTCTACTTATGCATGAATTTTCCAGTGTCTATTAAAAAATTCTTTACAATCATACATTTGTAAGTTTTTTTGGTACTCGTAACATTTCAAAAATATTTTCTACAGCCTAGGTTTTTTCGAGTGCAACTTTTATTTTCAACGGTATTGACCATAGAAACTATGAGAATGAATCATTTACAGTCTACAATAATCAATAATTTCTATTTTCTATATAATAGTTTTCCATTTCACCTAAATTAGCTCCACAAAAGATCAACTACTCCTTTCATTACATATCTACAATACACAAACAATTTTCGATATTTATCCCTAGATAGATAAGGTACGTCTCACAGACGTACATCTTTTTCATTTTGTACTCTATCTCAATCGTTTGTCATGAGAGAAAGTTGTTACGCTCAGTATTCTCAGTCGTTATCAGTAGCTTGCTAGTGGCGGTTGCGTTCGTGCAGTAAGTTGATTTTATATCTCAGAAATTACAAATCATACGTCTCGGAGACGTATTGATATCTCTTGTGTAATAGTTTGCTTAATTGTTTTATTATTTTCCGTAATAGTTATAGGTAATAAAAGGACATTTTATTTCAATTGTTTCTAACAATGGCATGGGAACAATAAGATTCAACAAACGGAAAATTCCAGAGGAAGTAAAAAATTCGCAAGCACGTCGAATTGGAACTACCACGTTTTGTTACGATGGTCCTTTAACATTGTTGTCGTATAAACATAAGCCATCTAAAATGGTATATTTGCTTTCTTCCTGTAATGAAAAAGGCACCATTGATGATAAAACTGGAAAGCCAGACGTAATTTTTTATTACAACTAAACAAAAGGCGGAGTCGACACATACGACCAAATGTGCTCCCTGATGTCATGTTCAAGGAAAACCTGCAGATGGCCAATGGCAATATTTTATGGAATGCTGAACATGACGTTTATAAACTCATATGTGATTTATTCGCACAACATAATTTCTGCTAATCAAATGCCTTTAAGTCGTAGAGAATACATGAAGAAACTTTCCTCGTCTCTAACAACACCTTGGATGCAAATAAGGCTTGAAACTCCCACTTTGTCAAAATCATTGCCTGACAACATTCAAAGTTTGACTTACAATACAACCCAAAATGAATTGAACAATATTGAAGAACCATCTGTTCCTAAAAAGAAAAGATATTGTGGATTTTGTCCTTCGAAAATTCCAAGAATGTGGAAAATTTTATGTGTCAAATGTCAAACACCTGTATGTGGAGAACATAAAAGGCTAGTCTGCAACACTTGCATATAATGATGCAAAAATACGGTTTCTTTTACTGACAAACACTGACAAAGTTTGTTTTATATATAAATACTTAAATGAATTTCATAAAAAGGTACTTTTTAATTTTTTGTTATACTTGTTTCTGATTCCTTTGAAAAAGGCTATTATTTTATGTTAAATTTTGAACCTTTTGAATTTTTTGTTATTTATTTTTATTATTATTTGTACTTGCCAAATTTTTATGCTATCAAATAAGAAACTCAATAAATAAATGATCTCAATTATAAGTATGCCAATTTTTTATCCTTTTAAGTGCTTAAAAAGATGCTAAATATCATACGTCTTTCAGACGTATCGTTATCTTTAGCGTACATAAAAATAACCTTATCTATCTAGGGTTAATATAGAGTTCGTTTACTAAATTTATTTTTAAAGACATTGAGTTGTTTTAAAGATTTTATGAAGAGTGTGGTGATCTACTTGATGCACTTCCAGCTATTTATACTATCATGTAGTTAATTTTCCAATCTATAAATTTTATCATTCAGCTGTTCAATTTGTTTTTTCAAAAAATGATTTAATTTTTAGTATGTATTTTTTGAATTTTATAACTATCTTCTATCTCTAATTGTATTTCACGTTGTACTCCATCAATTTGCATTTTAATATATTCTTGAATTATATTAATTCCTTAAGCTGTATTATTAATTTGTCCTATAGTTTATCGATTTGAGTTTCCAGAAACAATTTACTGATAACATCATTGTCCGTCAGTGAATGATGCTGATTCTCTATCCATGTATTAGTAGAAATTATATATTTTATATAGTTTTCAAAATCAAATTTCTCACAGTATTTCCATATTTTATTATCAATCATTAAAGAAAATAAAGCTACTATTAGAGCCTATATTAGATCATCAACTTGTATTTTATCTTCATTTAGTTTTAGGTTACTATCACCAAACTTTCATTCACTGTTCAAATCTTGATGTGGGCCATAGTTTGTATCTAATTCAATTCTTCCTTCCAAGACTGCTAAATGAGTATAAGTGTCTTCAGAATTGGAAGTCTATGAGCAAAAATCATCTTCATCATCCTCATTCTCAGTATTAGCATCATTAAATAAGATGATATCATCAAATATTGTTCCTTCTGAAAGTTTCTTTGGTGTACTTGTCTCTACATTGACTGATGGCTTTAAACTTGTATTATTTTCAGCTTCAATCTTGATTTTACTTTCTTCTTTCTTGTGAATTCTTTCAATATTTCTAGAACTATTTATGAATTCTTTGAGAGGTTCTTTTATAGGTTTAAATGTATCTTTTGTTGCTCACATGTATTTATTTCACCAGTTTTTAATGGAATAAAATTTGAAAACATCTACATATTAATACTCAAAATCTCTCTATCAACCTAAATATGGATACTTAAATATATTTATAATTTCATTAATCAAAGGAATGGGATATTACACATTTACAGATACTGAATCTGTTATTTCTCCTAACAAAACAAAAAGTAATTCCGATATGATATTTAACGATGTTGCGTGTGAGAAACATATTTTTGTATGGAGTGAGATAAGAATGTTGATGCATTCTGCTGATGTCAAACTTATACCAGAATCACCAAACATTTGATACTAGATAATCATAATGTAATTATAATGTTTAAGTAAGATGAGACAAATATAAAGCATGTTGGAAGGATAAATATGGATTTTGATTATAAGCAACGATATTAATTTAAACGATGATCGTTATAGAAAAAAAAGAAGAGAATTTGACTACATAAAAGTTTACTTTTTCGTTTTTCATCTGACCTTAAACTGCATTCATCTAAATGTTATAAATGGCCAGCTACTTGCAAACTGATAACCCAATCTGAATGAGATAAGCTGATCTGAAAACCAGACCAGGTCCTTATAAGCTGATCTGAAAACCAGACCAGGTCCTGATAAGCTGTTCTGAAAACCAGACCAGGTAATGATAAGCTGATCTGAAAACCAGACCAGGTCCTGCTAAGCTGATCGGAAAACCAGACCAGGTCCTGATAAGCTGATCGGAAAACCACACCAGGTCCTGATAAGCTGATCTGAAAACCAGACCAGCTAGCTGATAACCTGGTCATGGATGAGATGAGAAAATTTTAAAACAGTTGGTGTTAACAAGAAATGTCTTGAAGAAAAAGCTCCGTAGTAAAAAAACTGGTGAAATAGATACATGTGAGCAACAAAAGATACATTTAAACCTATAACAGAACATCTCAAAAAATTCATAAATAGTTGTAGAAATATTGAAAGAATTCACAAGAAAGAAGAAAGTAAAATCAAGATAGAAGCTGAAAATAATACAAGGTTAAAGCCATCAGACAAGTACACTAAAGAAACTTTCAGAAGGAACAATATTGGATGATATCATCTTATTTAATGATGCTAATACTGAGAATGAGGATGATGAAGATGATTTTAACTCATAGACTTCCAATTCTGAAGACACTTATACTCATTTATCAGTTTTAAGGAAGAATTGAATTAGATACAAACTATGGCCCACATCAAGATTTGAACAGTGAATGAAAGTTTGGCGATAGTAACCTAAAACTAAATCAAGATAAAATACAGGCTCTAATAGTAGCTTTATTTTCTTTAATGATTGATAATAAAACATGGAAATACTATGAGAAATTTGATTTTGAAAACTATATAAAATATATAATTTCTACTAATACATGGATAGAGAATCAGCATCATTCACTGACGGACAATGATGTTATCAGTAAATTGTTTCTGGAAACTCAAATCGATAAACTATAGGACAAATTAATAATACAGCTTTAGGAATTAATATAATTCAAAAATATATCAAAATGCAAATTGATGGAGTACAACATGAAATACAATTAGAGATAGAAGATAGTTATAAAATTGAAAAACACATACTAAAAATTAAATCATCTTTAAAAAAAACAAATTGAACAACTGAACGATAAAATTTATAGATTGGAAAATTAACTACATGATAGTATAAATAGCTGAAAGTGCATCAAGTAGATCACAACACTATCCAAAAAATCTTTAAAACAACTCAATGTCTTTAAAAAGAAATTTACCAAACGAAGTCTATAATAAATCTCGAAAATTGTTTGTGCATTGTAGATATGTAATAAAAGGAATAGTTGATCTTATATGGAGCAGATTTAGGTGAAATGGGAAACTATCCTACAGAAACTAGAAATTATTGATTATTGTAGACTGTAAGTGATTCATTCTCAAAGTTTCTATGGTCAATGCCGTTGAAAATAAAAGTTGCACTCGAAAAAACCTAGGCTGTGGAAAATATTTTTGAAATGTTACGAGTACCAAAAAAACTTACAAATGTATGATTGTAAAGAATTTTTTAATAGACACTGGAAAATTCATGCATAAGTAGAAGATTAAACATTACTTAATATGAAAGCATCAATAGTAGAATGATTTAATAGATCATCCAAAGGAATTATGTGTTAAGAATTTAGCATTAATGGTTCATATAAGTGGATTGATATATATATATATAAAGATTTATTTAGTACCTAAAATAGAAAAGCTCATCTCACAATTAAAATGTTTGCAATTAAAGTTAACTCAACAAATGAGGAAAAGGTGGAAAATACAGTATACAGTAATTTGAAGATGTAGAAAATGTTGAAATTTAATGACAATATAAATAAAATTAAAAAGAAAAAATCTAGATTGTCATGGTTTTTTTTTTTTTTTTGAAGGATTCATTAGGAATGTTAGGTCTTAGGAAAGATAATTAACTTAATGTACTGGAATTCTCTAAACTTGTTGGTTTGTATGAAATATTGTGAAAATGTAAGCGTTCAAAATGAAGTTTAACACAGTGCAATATTCAGCAACACATCGTATTATCACTTTTTATAGTAAAAGTTGTACATTTTTCTTTCGAAAGTAGTAGCACACAAAATTTAAAAATGCAAATCTGGGCTTATTATAATAGATCTGCACTCTGTTCATTTCTATAGCTATCAGATCATTACAAAATATAGACAAACTAAGCAAATTGGACTTTGATATCCAATCTTTAAAAATGTACATGCGTATGAATTAGTATCAGACAAACTTACTGAATAAATATGGACTTCAACTGGAATCATGCTGAAGCATACATAAATTGTAAAATGCATTGTAAGCAGATCTTACTTTATATCTGTATCTGTATGAGTATCAAATAAATTTATAGAAAAAATATTGAAAGCATGCCGAAGCATGCAAATTTAAAAGAATTCCTCACGTCACACAATTTTGTAAGCAAAGAAAGTATGTATCCACTTTGTAAAAGATTCAAAAGAGCGAAATTGTAAATTTTAATAGTATAGATTTTTAACTGAAACACCACTACATCTCTGACGCTCGCGTCACTATCGACAAAAGCATGCTAAGACATGTATGTTAGAAAAATATAAAAACCTCACAGAAGGTGATGAGGACCTGTTTTAAGTGACAAATCATAATATCTGAATCCGATACAACTCAGGCTACATCACCAACAATAACTTCAAGGGATCAACCAGCAAATCTGATGTAGAAATATTTGAAGCAAAATTTCTTTCAAACGTAGATATTCCAATGTTTCTGACACTATATGAAAATACCTACGCTGAATTCATGATGGAGGTGACTGAGTTTTTGAAGATCGATATGGTATAATAGTTGATTATTAAATATACATATATATATATCTTTGTATGTAAACTAATTTCTACATACATACATATATTCGGATATATGTATATAGATATGAATACACTCGCATGTGTACACACTAACATATATATATATTTTTATTAAAAATAAAGGATTTAAAAATTATATTAATTTTCTCTATTTCAAGTAGTAAAATCAAAAAATGTAGTGATACATTAGAATTAAAAATAAATAAAACAAGAGACTGACTGACCAACTGATATATACAGCCTGTCTGACATGAACACAAAGCATACTTAAACATAGCAGAAATATGTATACAATACGCTAAACTTTAATACAATGAGAAAAAAACATATCATCTAGAGCATCAAACAAACGGCATAGACGATCACCCTTCATAAAATAAACGTATAGCGTATTAATGTAAAGATAGTAACATTATCAAGTAGCAAAATTTGGGCAATTAAAATTTTAACATTTAATTACCCATAGCTCCGACAAAGGACAGCCAGTAATTCCGATATGCAAAGTCATCTTGTATACTAGAGGAACCGTCGAGAGGATAGACCTAAATTCACAGAAAACGACTTCGTTTTCAAGCGCTTGTAACTGCATCAGAGTTTAAGATAAAAGCTCCCTTTATTCAATAGCGGGCCAATTGATATAGAAATTTAATATGAAACAGCAAGCAAGGATCTCAGCTAATGCATTTTTACTGATGATCGAATAATATAAAGTCCGGAAAGTCTTATAAATTAAGTAATATGAATGAAAAAATGGTTTTAATAGACGAGTAAGGTTTCGAATGATTTTCATTACAAAAAGAAGTAGCGGATGTTTTCAACAATAATGAGTATAACAATTTCATTATAAAACCACCATTTGATTTTAAATGTTTATCAATAAAAAAGGAAAGAGAAGCAAAGTGGTTAACAAAAAACTATCATCACCTAAGCTGGACTGCTGGACCAGTTTCATTTCAAAGCGTTTGTCATTTTTTAAAAGCCAATGCAAGATGTTCTAAAATATATGTAAAAGGTGAAGAAAAAAGATGATAGTTTGAAAAAATTTTACACCGAAAAATTTCTAACGTTGAATATATAGGCTACATCAACTTTAAACATCAACTTTAAACAAATGGAAAAGACCGCACATGACAAAAAACAGGGAGCCCCAGACTTATTTGTATGGACATACATACATACATAAAATCAATTTGTAGATGCATATGTAGATATGTATGTACACATATTATAGAATTTCTTACCCATGCTCAAGTATTTATTGGATTTTAACAATCACACTTACATATCTACATCATGAAAACATACAAACCGTTCTCCAAGCTATTGACGCTTGAAGACGAAAGTCGAAGAAGACAAATGTACTTAAATAAACAAACTTATCACAGACCAGTCAAACTCTATCGCGCATACACACATATACACACAAAATCGCCACGATCGTACACAAGAATTTTGCAAAATCTGAAATTAATATTTATACAAATATAAATAAATTTCTAACCGACAGACTTTAACACTGGACAAATTTAAGCTTGATAAAATAGAAAGCAATCTCATCCTCCAATATGAAAAACATACTAGGATTAGGGAAGTTCAGACATATGTTAATATTTTCTAGCAAAAATTTTCATATGAGAAACAATTTATTTCAACGTACATATAAATACTAGGGTGAGAAAATCACATACACAAACACATATTAAAATTCATCTACGAAAAATTAAACCTATTTCAACAACGCCCCTCCCCTCACAAATTACAGTTAGCCTAAAGTTCTTAAAGATATACATACACAAAATCTCAAGGTAACATACAATCTATCAATCTCAACAACCTTAATCACGATCAGAAACAAAAAATAATGTAAACAAAAAAAAAACACAATTTCTCAAATTTCAGACAAATTTCACAAATTTCAGCAAAATTTCACAAATATCAACAAAATTTTAAAATTTTAATTAACCGAGAACCGCCAATCCCCTACAACTAATATGTATATGTACCTATGTAATTAATTATTCCATGAATAACGATCCCGGGAAAAAGTAGACAAAAAATCTACGAAACGTCGGAAACAACTCTAAATAAATGGATTTTTATTTGCATTGAAATATTAGGCCCAATTAGCTTAAAACGAAAAGTTGTTTATTTTACGAAATTTCCAATTTTCCAAAAATATTTTATTTCCTTCTAACTTAACGAAATTCGTACAATTATGAAATCTGGGGCCATTCGTGATCGAATGACATTAATCGCCTATTATGGACTTTGCTTCGCATTTCTCTTCGTGTATTCATGACATTTTCATCTTCTTCATCAGATGAAGACAAATAATATAAAAACATTGAATACATTTTTCTACAAAATATAAGTAATTGAAAACAAAAATATTACAGTTTAGGAATTTATCGAATGCCGCAATCCCGTAACTCTATACGTTACGAAATTTTATTCGTCGCATTCCATCATGAATGCGACGATTTAGCTTCAGTTTTTCTACACAAACTACAAATATTTTAGTAAAATTTACAAAATTTGCGTCTATTGCTCAAAAATTTAATTACGAAAATTTTTTTCGTATTTTTAAGCATAAAATATTTTTAATGTATGTATGTAGTATATACCCAGTAAAAAATAGGATCATCCAAAGAGTAATCTTGGAGCACTCCTTTGCGAGTAATGGATTACTCCATAAAACTTCGGACGTCATTTTATTTTTAAAACAGCATGTCCGCAGACACGAGTACTCCTTTTAAGCTCCTTATCGAGTACTCCATTTGATCTTGAAAATGGCGACAGAGGGAGTAATCGTTTTTGTCTCCTAAAATAGCATAAAGGGAATAATCGTTTTTGTCTCCTAAAAAAGCATAAAGGGAGTAAACATTCATATAAAACACAAATTTGGTTATTTTTACAAAAAAAAAAGGAAATGAATATTTATTTTTTTTTAATTTTTTCAAAAATGTTATTATTGTTTTTTTGTTGGATTCGACGAGGTCGTAGTTTTTGACAAGTAGGTCTGTCGGTAAACAGTTTACATTTACGAAATACCAGCTTGAAAGATTTTTCATATTCCGGGTATGTTGGATACGTGTCATTAAGTGCTTCTGCAAGAAAATTAATGAAAAGATAACACGTAAAATAATATATTACATTATATTATTATTATTATTAAGACATGATATTAAAAATTCTGCTATTACCGTAATAAAAAAAGTTAAACAATTTGTATTTGTTTAAGGCTATCATATTTTTTGATCCATCCCAATTTAATTTGAGTAACATATTTTCGTCGATCATTTTGCGAAGTGCTTTTTCAATTTTGAACAATCAATTTAATAAACGAAATCTGAAATAAATTAAAATAAAAAACAAAGAATTTTAAATACTTGTTTATCTGATTGCACTAAAAAAACTCAGTCTTACCACTTCTGAACCAGGCTCGGTTTTACTCAGTTGTTCTGCCGAATTTAATTTCTCCAAAGAATTCATTGGGAAAATTTTAAGATTCCTACTAGTTGGGCGTAAATGTTTAGCAAGCTGTTCTAATAAAACAGTCATAACATAATTTGCTTTAATGATCCGACTTCATTTGTGAGAATATCAACTTTGTTTTCAAGGTTTTTTATTGCTTCCTTAGCTTCATTGCTTGTTTCTGGAAAAATATAAATTAAAGAAAGAAAAGAAAAATATAATAAAATGAATACTACAAGAACTATAACAAGGAGGCTCTATGTATTTACCTGTCACATTAATCGAAGCGCTGGTTATAGTTTCCGGCGTAAATATTGGCTGCATTTTGAATATGTTCGCCTTGAAATTCATGGTTCATGAATCTAATATGTGTAGTAAAAATGGGTTATGTTTTATAACAGACTTCTGTTGATTTTAATTTAATATTGATTTTATTTTAATAGTACATAAACTTTCTCATGCGTTATAGAATCGCCCAATTTTCATTAATTTGTGTAGAAATGTTTTGAGACCAATTAAACTGAACCTTATGTAAAATGACCCACTGAATTAGAATTGATCACTAGTTTTGCCCCAGTTTAGTAATTTATTAAAAATTTATTTATATTTTTTTATAAAATATTCTTTAGTTGAATTTAAATTGTTTTTCAGTTTAATTGGTCTAAAAACGTTGCTGCACAAATTAATGAAAGTTGGGCGATTCTACTGTATGCATGTAATGTATGACATTCTCAATTCTAACAGTTATGTAAAATAGGAATAATAGGAAGTATTCTCCATCTGGTATGCAAAATATTTTTCAATATGTGTATGTCACGCACGTTAATTTTCTCTCGATTAGTATTAAGAGTTTTGGCCTTACAAATTCCTAAACACTTTTTAGAGTCTACAGGATACTGAAACAAGCTTACAGCATCTGTGAATTCGTTACCGACTACATATTCTTCGCCACCATCTACTTGGAAACCATATATTTTAATGGGAACCATATTCATAGTAAAGCAATAATTGTCAGGAGACTTTCCGGATAAGAAAAACGTGTCGAACTTATATCTCAAAAACAAGTTGTTTCCGTGTTTTTTTCCAAGTGGTAAAAATTAAGGATATTCCGTTTTTAAAATCAAATGTCGTTCTATGACACGATTGTTTAGCTGTTGGCTAAGCTGTGACGGTTTCCGACAATCTTTTTTTAAGGTTTGCAAAAAATTCTCATATTTATATGCTGAAAAATTATCAACACTTTCAACGCATTTCGCCAAATGTAGTAAATTGTGCACGTTATAGCTAATCATTTTACTTCCATATATCAAGGCAAAATCGGCAACAAAAGCTTTCATTAGTTGCTGAACGCATTGCAAATTCTGTTGACAATTCGAAGGACATGAAACAAAACGATATGCTGTATGTAAAAGCAAAAAGTGGGTGTATAAATCGTCATGTAATATATCCTTGAAAATAACTATTCCTGTGTAAAGCACTACTTGTCGGAATTCTTTTGCCTTCCATCTGCATACCTCATCAAATGTTCTTCCTTTCCGAGCGAACTCTTTTGGCGTATAATTCGCTACATATAATATTTTGCGATTTAATTAATTGTTTGCCGAAATGCTTAATTTATATTTTGTTTTCTTGTTATGTAAAATTAAATCCAACATCTTTTTAAACACTCCAAGATCAATCAAATGCATAGTGTCAAGCGGAAATTGTGTGACCATGTTGATGTTGCATAATTCCGAGGGATGAATTTCGCTTTGAAATTGAGGTAAGTGATAAGCCTTGCTTTTTCGTGCTTTGAAAGTTACATCAGTTCTTTCATTTCCAGGCACTATAGTGTAATTTAGTCTTCTATTTTTATATGAAGCTTCTTGCTCACATTTCGAACAACCTTGGGCAAAAGTGTGACCCACTGTACCGATTAAAAAAGCCCTTGCAGGTGTGTCACAAACAAAAAGTGTAATTTTGGGTATGAACAATTTGTCATCAATTTTAATACATTCATTCTTTAATTTGATGTATTCTTCCACAAACCGTTTTAGGAATATTGCTACATCTGGAGGATTTGATGGGCCAATATATGTAGCAATTAAAAATGGATCTGTGTTTTTAAATTTTGAAAAGGCACCTAGGATTGGCCATAATGACTTTGATGAGCTTTTATAAAGCGGCATTCCATCCACAAATATATCGATCAGTAATTTGGCATTTGCATTAGGTGATAAGCATTGGCCGTGCATCATCAGTGCTTTTTCTAAACCACAATGAAAGTATTCACCTGGTGCCATATCTGTTACTTCTGCGAGAGAGCAGCATGGGTTTTCTGCATGCACTGCTTTCACTTTTTAAAATATAGAGTAGTGAATTACAGCATTCGTTCGAAAGGCGATTTTCAATTACACAAGAAGCAAGCTTCTGATCAAAATTTTCACTGATATTCTTTCAATTGATATCATAATGAACATCAAAGTTTTCCGTTTGGCTATATTCATTTGATAATTCATTGACTTTGTTAGGTGCTGATGCCTCTTGTTCACTTAAAGTTTCCCGATTACAATTTAAGAATTTTTCAATTTCTTTTTCAACTAGTCGTCTTAAATGACGCTTAGAAAATAAATTTTGACACATTTTTAACAATTTGTTACTATGCCCGTACCTTTACGCTTTTTCTTTTAATAACACGTCTTTCGCTTTTTAAAACTAAACTGACTAAATAGAAAAACAAAACGAAAACATCAACAATTAACAGTTATGTCAAAGAAAAAAATAACCAAAAACCAACTGATACATCCCTCATTAATCCATTTGGAGTATTAAGCGAGGCATAAACAACAAAACAAAAAAGTTTCGATAGCTCGCTTATTACTCCAAATGGATGAACAAGTCATTACTCCTTTATTGCTCGATTATTGATTAATCCATATATTTTTTACTGGGTAATAAAAATTATTAACACAACCATATAGTAAAGAATTCATACCATTATGAACTGTAGGGTGCAACATATTTGTTAACAGAACTACCCGCCACTGTTGAACATTTCCAGTTACTTATAGTGGCAACAGTTCTCATTTAATAGTATGGTACAAGAAGATTTATTTCCCATAAAGTTTCAAACTTAAAAATAAACAGTTTAAATGTCTAAAATGAAAATATAAAAAATATTTTTTGTGAAATAAGCTAGTTTTATATATACTTATATGACTATGCAAATGTATTAAAAATAGAAGATTTATCGTGAAAAAATATGAAATTTCGGAATTTTGTAATCTTGAAAAATCCCTATATTTCCGGGATAGGGATCCATAGTTCATATGCATGTATGTATGCCATAGGCATACGAATATACATACATTGCTTCGAATTAAAACTAAACCGTAAGTTATATTTTTAAAGTCTTGTGCAATCTTCCAGACTAAGACCGAAGTCATAACCTCATACTTACTTGTAAGTTTCTGCCATTGTTGCTATTGGCTGGGATATTGATGAATACATTGAATTAAAACCAGAATTCAATGATAATCTAGATGTGACAGTTTGTAAAGGCGCACTAACAGTATTAACGTGGCCCACACCGCTATTGCCACCATTGTTTTCTGGTATATTAGGTACTCCATTTGTACTATTTGTAGGCACGGTTGGTGCCGCTGCCGTTGCTGAATCATTTGTTGTATTACTACTATTTGAATTGGGTGTGTGACTAGATGTATTGCTTTCGACTAAAGATGTTACATTATTGGCACTTCCTATAATTGAAATGCTACCACTTGGATTTGTGGCACTTGCTCTTCCAGCACCATGCCCAATATCGTCGGTGGAGCGTCGTTGTGTTCTCAATTTTTCTTCTCTACGCCATTTTGCTCGTCTATTGGAAAACCATACCTATTTTTACGATGAATACAATGATTATATTTTAATTATCAACCTCAATTCATATTTAAAGCAAAAGTAAAAAATTAACTTAAATAAATGAAAAAAAAATAAATAAAAAATCAAATAAGCAACAGTAAATATTAAAAAATAAATAAAATATAAAACCAAATAAATTTAATTAAGAAAACTGAAGCATTAAACTGAAAATTTTAAATGCTCTTGATGCACATAATAATTACTCAAATAATAAAAACAAATGCAAAAGAATCAAATCAAATAAAAAATGAATTTAAAAACTATAAAAATCCGATTTCGTAAAAAAACTGAGCAGAAAAAAACGAGATGAGTGCGGAACATAGCGAATTTTGCATGCCGCAACCATTATGGCGCAGTTTCTAAGATTAGATTTTTTATGCTTCCCGACTGTAGAAGTAGCATGTTCTACACTAATGGACTTGTTTATTAATTTCTTTTTAGTTTTATTTACTGAGTCGGAGTTTTTTAATTTTTAAACTTATTTTTATTTGTTTTTTTGATTTCGTACACGGTTTGTCTTTGTAGTTTCTGTTCGCTTTTTACGCACTTGGATTTTTTTGATTGCTAACCAACTTTAAGCCATAAAAGATCCTAAATCGTCATTCTAAATGAAAAATAATGAGAGAATCAGACTATTTTAACTATTTTCAAATACCTATTCAATGATATTAATTTTTTAATATAGTTCTCCGACTTCTTATTTTTTTGTTTTTCACAGAATTTTGTCGTCTAATGCTTTTAGTTAAATATCAGTCATATCTTCAAAACACCTCACGCAAGTTATGCAAAATGTCGCACAATCGGGCCATTTGTGGCACTTTTGAATGTTTGATGGTACTATCTAAGCTATTTTGGCACTTTCAGCTTCAAATTCAACTATCCAGCAACAAATTTTAAAAAGGTAAAATAATCGATTCTTGAGAACTGTAGTTTGTTTATTTGCTCACTTATCTATTAAAATTAATGATTCATTATTTTAAACAAAAACAACTTCTATATCCCTTTTTTGAATTTTATGTGATGTGATTTAAAAGAGAGTAATGAAATTTAGCAATTAGAAAAGTAAATCATTATAATGCAAGTAGTTCTGTTGGTAATTTCTAATTTTTTGCTGTGTGAATTAGTTTAATTAACCTTTAACTCAGGAGGTGAAATTTTGGGACATACCTTGGGACGTGTTAGTAAATTTTAACCCTTTTAATTTTTCGCAAATATGTTCAATAAAAAAATCATTTTATTTAAATAGTAGTAGGGGATTCTCTGTTCTGGGACAATTAAAATTGTGAAATTTGTGTGAAATTTTAAAATTTGGGTAATTAAAATTTGAAATTTATGAAATTGTGTTTTCGATGCGCTTTGATGTTGTTTTGTTTACATAAGGAGTTTTTTGGTTACATTCGTTGTGTGAACGGGTGATTTTTTTGTGGTGACATTATTTGCGTGTGAACGGGTGATTTTTTGTGGTAATGGATTAAAAATCATGAAATTAATTTTTCCAAATGCCGATGGCAAAACATGATTTTTTTCCTAATATGGGAAAACGAGAAAATTAATTTTTCCTAATGCCCACGGGAAAGTTGTGAGTGTTGCCAGACTAAGAAAATGTGTGAATATCCATGATTTGGGGTGGGAGGGGTGTTATCGTAATACCATCAGGAGCAATTATATTTGATGACTACTCACACTAATAAATTATTTATCATACCAACATTTTATGATATAAAATGTTCTCATATATGTGAACACCCCTAATGCTTGTATATATATATATATATATATATTATACTTTGTTTATTTGTTTAAGAATTAATTTATTTCATAACATTATGAAATTCTTGAATGTGTATGTATGTATATATGTACATATGTTTGTACATGCATATGTATGTGTGACCCTGGGAATTTGTGCATGGAATATTTTGTGGGTCTGTAGAATACAGACGTAATATTTATATACATTTATATTTTGCAACACAGTCATTTCTTTGACTACGATTATTTTAAAGCAGAGGATTTTCAACTAAGTACAGTCATCAGCAGAGAAACAAAAAGTATAAATTTGCAAGTAAGCAGAGCTACCGCTTCTAATTTTCGTATAAATACGCCAACTTTTCTAATCAACACATCAGTAGTTTATTATATTTCGCAGCATCATTGTCGTCAATCCATTATACTTCCGCGTTTATAATTTTGTTTCAATTTGGACAAATTAGTTCTTCGGGTTATAATTGTGACATATGTATTTAACAAAGTTTACAAATACCAAAAATCCTTTTTGGATCACCTTAAGACCCATAGTATGATCAAGGGGTGGTAAGCGGGGGCAAAAATCAAGAGCAACCGCTCTCTCTTCAAAATCAACAGCAGCTAAACACTTTTCATCATCATCAGCAACAACCTTCTCTACAATACCCTCAATATCAACTAGCAATGAGTTATCAGCAATACGTTATGTCTAACTGTTACCCTACCCCAATGTCATGGAATAATCAGTTTATGGGAACAGGAGTACCAGTACAATCTCAGCAATATGAGTATCCAAGCCACACATAAGGGATTATAAAATCCCCTTACAGGAGATAATCAATTGCAGCAGTATTCCAATTTGATGCAATGGCAGCCTCTTACTTACCATCAACAACAACAAAATCATTTTTTTTAACGATGCTATGGATATAAATTTACCGAATAGCGATGAAGAAATAGAAGTAGAAGAAATAGGAGAAGAAACTCTGCCATCTCCAATGAATACTTCGCATGCTAGGACAGAAGAAGATAATGTGAGATATTATAAAATATCAAGAGATTATTTTTAAATGCTCACATATGGATTAAACAATAAAAAAGACCAACTGCTCTTGGAAGAGTTTGTTGGAGAAAATAAAAATTTGCTTGAAAGTCATTTACTAAGCCACACTATAATAAAATTTAATATAAGTATTGTGGGAGAATATCTAAAAATTGTGGGTGAGGAATTGAAGCTCAATATTATTCACCATAGAGCTAAAATGAGTTTGCTGACGAAGGCAGATAATGTAGAAAAGCTATTTTTTAACTAAATATCAAAAATTAAAAATTAAATTTCTGAATTCCAAGAGAGCGACTCTGGTTGGACTTTGGTACGTATAGTTTGAGCGGAAATAAGCATCAATAAAACATCTCTCATTAAAGGTTAAAACTATATATCTACTACTGAAAAACTTTATAAAAGAAAAGCTTGCATCGACATAGAAAACAGCGATGCATATTGCTTCAAGTAGTGCCTGATTGCTGCAATGGATACCACGAAATACGATCTGCCAAAACGTTTTACTTCTTATAAAATCCGTGACATTGCTGCTGACATTATTTATACGCGATGGTGTAGCTTTAAATTTTAAAAATTTAAGGTTCCCATTAGCACTAAATAAAATCAAAGAGTTCGAGGTGAATAATCCAGCAATAAGTGTAAATGTTTTTGGGTACGATGAGGCTTGAAATCATTGGTCCTTATTATTTGACCAAGGACAAGAAAGTGAACCATGTAAACTTGCTGCTTTTAGAGAATCCAGCAGGCCATCACTACATTTTGATAAAGAATATATCAAGGTAAGTTAAAAAATTATACAACACTCTATTTTAAGGATACATATACTTGCTATATATTTCTATTTTTTATTTTTTATTATTCAAAGACGTTTGAAGAATCATATAACGCAGGATAGACACAAATTAATTTTCTGCAACAGCTGCCTGCAGTATACGCATATCGAGAACGTCATGTCTCATCATAAAGCAGAATGTGGCAAGATAGTAACCACTATGCCAGCAGGTGCGGATGCTATTCTGCAGTTTAAGGGGCATCAGAGAAAAATGGATGTGCCCTTCGTAGTATATGCGGACTTCGCGTGCATATTAGAAGATATAAGTGATAGTGTTAGTAGCGAAACTGGCTTAATTAAAAAGAACACTCCTTGTGCATTTAGTTATTACATTAAGTGTCTCCATAACAAAAAGTTAGATAAGTTAAGAGTATATACAGGGAAAGATGCTTCACAAAAATTTAGATAAGTTAAGAGTATATACAGGGTAAGATGCTTCACAAAAATTTGTGTGTATTTTTAATTCAAGATTGTGCGGATATAAGTTAACACGAGCGCTTAGCCGAGCAATTTCGTTACACGCGCAACACACATTGTTTGCATTTTTGTATTCGTTCTCATTAAATTATGTTCCCATACAAACTGAAATATTAAACCTGCCTTCCGTTGGTTTCATACTAAAACCATTCATTTGTTATTTTTTGTTGTCGGAGTTTGTTTTTTGCAAAAATTGCATGATAAGCAATTATGCTTACCTATGCAAGGTATAAATTTAGAATAAATGTTTTAATAAAGTTAGTTCTAAAAAGAGACTCAAATGACTATTACTCAAAATAATTTATATATAATAATCATTTAGTAAATAATAGACAAATGAATACTTTATCCCCTTCTGATATTTATAATTTTTATAGTGCGGTGAATTCTCATGAATGTCAAAACTTTTTAGGTAAAGATCGCGTTAGAGATAATTGCCACATTAGCGGGAAATTTAGAGGTGCAGCCCATAAAAACTGTAATTTAAATTACCAAATACCCAAGTTTATACCAGTTTACTTTCACAACTACTCAAATTATTACTCACGTTAAAGAATTAGGCGAAATTTTTATGCAACTGAAAGTACTCCCTCTCAATAAGGAGCTTTATATATCCCTCTCCCAATTTTCAGAAATGAGTGATGGTCATAAGCTTGAAATAAGATTTCTTGATACAATACGCTTTATGGCTGAGAGTTTGGAATCATTGGCTTGCAATTTGTCAGATAATGATTTCAGCACTATAAGATTCTTATTTCAGTCAGAAAAAGAGTTTCAGCTCGTTAAGAAAAAAGGTATTTTTCCGTATGAGTACCTAAATTCATTCCAAAAACTAGGCGAGTGTCAGCTTCCTTCACGTAGTGATTTCTTCAATAAGCTGGACAATAAATAGTGTTTTTTAGAGGAATACGCACATGCTGAAGAGGTATGGAATACTTTTGCTTGCAAAACAATGAAACATTACATGCAACTTTACTTAAAAACAGACGTCCTATTACTAACAGATATTTTCGAGAACTTTAGAAAAGTTAGCAAGGGTATTTATGAGCTGGATCCATGTCAATATTATACAGCTCCTGGACTTTCCTGGGATGCAATGTTAAAATATACAAAAATTTAATTAGAATTATTGACGGTCATAGACATGTACAATTTTATGAAAAAAGGTATACGTGGGGGAATCGTACAGTGTAGTCAAAGATATTCAAAGGCAAATAATAAGTATTTGCAAGATTTTGATAAAGAAAAGCCTTCAGAATTTCTTGTATACTTAGACGCAAACAACCTCTACGGTTGGGCGATGTCGGAATATCTTCCTTATGGTGGGTTCAGATGGTTATCGCTGAGTCTGGACCCATAGAGCATAGCTGACAATGGAACAGACGGTTATGTATATGAGGTCACTTTGGATTATCCTTTCCACCTACATTACTTGCATAATGACCTTCCTTTTTGCGCTGAAAATAAAAAAGTTATGCAAGCGAAGTATAACAAGTTGATAACCGATTTCTCTACAAAGCAATCATATGTGATACACTATAGAGTTCTGAAACAATGCTTAGAATATGGCTTAGTTTTAAAGAAAACACATCGTATTCTAGCATTTAAACAATCTCCATGGTTACAAGGCTATATTGACTTAAATACCAGACATAGAGCCACTGCTAAAAATGCTTTTAAAAAAAAAACTTTTTCAAACTTCTCAATAATGCAGTGTATGGTAAAACCATGGAAAATGTGGACAAGAGGATGTTAAATTGTTAAAATTGTCAAATGTTAAAATTGTCATAAATTGGAACAGAACAAATCGGAACCATTTGGAGGCACAAGATTGGATATCCAAACCCAACTTTCATAGTTTATCTATATTTTCCGAAGATCTGGTAGCTATGGAAATGAATAGAGTCAAGACACACTACAATAAACCAATTTAATTAGGACTTTGCGTACTGGAGCTTTCCGAATGGAAAATGTATAATTTCCATTACGGGTAAATGCAACCGAAGTTCAAGAAAAAACTCTCATTAAACAATATGGACACAGATTATTTTATTTATACAATAAAAACGAACGACTTTTATGCTGAGATAAAGAATGACATAGAACAACAATTTAATATATCGGACTATCCTGCAGACAATATTTATAGATGTACTCATTTAGTGTACAAAACCAAACTGACACAAAAAATCGAAGGGTTACCCCCTTAGCGAGCAATAATAGATAAGTATAGTTTAGCCTCTTATAAAAATTGTCTACTTAATAAATCTCATGTATATGATAATGTGTTAACATTTAAATCTAAGTTACATCAAATATATACTAGTCAGTTAAATAAGGTAGTGTTAAGTTATGGAGACGATAAAAGAAAACTTAGATCTAATAACATTAATACATATGCATGGTATCATTTTCGTATTAAGGAAACTAACCCTGAATACGAACTTGACATGTTGCTAGAAGAGATTGCTAGAATGTAAGAAAACGGATAAAATTAATTTAAAATTAATGTACATAAAATTTTAGTTATTAAGAAAAAATTCTATTATTGTTAAAATCTTAGTTATTAAGAAAAAATATTTTATTGTAAAAATAAGAAAAAAAGTAATGTACATATACATAAGAATTTTTTAAGAAAAAATGTGAAATAAAATATTAAAAAATTATGAGATATATAAATGCTTTTTTATTTCAACTTAAATTTACTAAATAGAAATTTTAACAACAAGTGTATACATTTTTATATGCATGTATTTTGTTTCACTACTTAATGTACTTAGTTGGATCAAAAAATTTTACAACTACAAATTTGAAGCTGAAAAAAGTCAGCCAATGTAGTAATGATAAAGTAAGAAAATAAAAAACATGTTGATTATTGAGTTCTTGTTTCAACTTTGTTATTTGTTGAGCTTCTCATTTGCTTAAATAAAATTTTAACATATTAACTCTAGTTGTTCTAAGAAATTTTTGGGTAAAGGTTCCCTGATGATCTGCATTAGCAACAGTGAAATGCGCATAGGATCCAGCTAAACCCCTCAATAATCAATTTCAATGTATTTTTATTAAAAAAATATTTTACTTAATAAGTAAAATAATAATTTGGGATTAATAGTGCGTTAAAAATGTTAAACTTAAATTGTAACAATTCCCAAAAAAAAACAATAATAAAAAATTTTTGTTTTTGCTTATTTGCAAATTTTTGTTTACATTATTTTGGTTTTGTTTATATTTCACTTAATCATGCACAGTCTTGTTAAAGTTTCCGCGAGAGGTTCTGCACAAGAAAAATTTAATTTCACAATATTATGAAATTCCATTAAATTTCATTTGATATTTTCATAAAGACAAAAAATTTAGGTTTTCGGATAAGTCCATGAATTTTTCACTACACACAAGTTTCTATTATTCTCTAATCCAAAAGATGATTCCTAGTTATCCTTTTGAAAAAATAATGCAAAACAAGGAATATTTTAATAATACATTTTAATTTTTTTTATTTATTTTAATAATACATTTTAATTTTATTTTATTGTAATTACAATGATGGAAACATTTCATAGTATGAAACTATTAAATTTTCTAAAATAGATTTTGGTAAAAAATATATAGCACACCTACAAGTGTCTGGTCCTTCCTCACAGTTCTGATCGTACCATGGACAGTTTCCAAAATGCCCTTCTGTGTTGTCTTCATCTTCCGTGATGCCATATTCTTCATTTTCCTCCAACATATTTTGGAAAAATTTTATCAGCTCGAAATGGTCATATAGCCTGAAGCTATCAAAGTCTGATATAAATTGATTTAAAGTCCTTCTTATTTGACTAATTTTCTTATTTGCTGATGAATGAATGATGATGTTTGTTTGAAGGCCCCTTTGATACTAATTTGCTCACTAAATTTTGAAAGTAGCATCTCCTGACTTTTAAAATATCTATACTATAATATATTCCATACTTATTTTTAGCACTCTATCTCTCTCTTTCTTTCCCTTTTCTCTCTATAACTATCTCTTTCTCTCTATAACTATCCCCCACTTATTCACTATTTCACCATAAATATTTTTGATTAGCCTTCTTGAAGTCATCACCACTACTTTTAAGATCATTTTCAATTAAACATTCAAAGTGATAAGAACTAAATAAAAAATTGACTCCACAAAAAATCTAACATCAAGATTTAATTGTCTAAAAAACAAAACATTAATTCAAATAAAGGAGCTTGAAACATCAATTAAATAAAATATTCAAACTGTAAAACGTGTAACAACAAAATATAGAGCAACACTAAAAGTTGAATTGGAAAACAACATAATGTTCCTGCCTAAACGATACCATACTTTAACTGATGATGAAATTAAGGATCTCTCGAGCGGATTATATTACTTGAGTAGAGAAGGCGAACAAAACTTAATCCTTGAGAGTGAGCTGAGTGAATTTTTGATTCAAAATTCGCAGTATCCTATTTGGGGATAAATTAATACTGTATTAAATTATAAATAAAAAGACATTAAAAAGTTTTGTAAAATATAAATGATTGTGTTTTATTTAATATTTTCAGTTATTTCATAAAGAAATTTAAGACATAAATCACCACAGGTAAATGTATTAAAATTCTGATGTTGATTATAGTTCTATCTTATATTTGTACCAAGATATTTGACTACTTCCGAAGGAGGTTGTGAGTTTCCAAAGCTGTCGAAATATTCTTTTTGATTTGTGTTTTTATAATATGCTACCCAATGTGTACCAGGTCCTGCTGATACATCTAAATTGATTATTCCACATTCTATTTTCTTTGATCGTTTTGGTAGAGTATTCAACATGAAAACTACTCTAAAGTATGAAATATTTATAGGTTCTAAGGTTCACATCAGATAGTGGTCTGTTGGGTAACATCTCTAAGAGTCTTTTGATTCTTCTTTGCAAACTAAACCATAACCCTTTTTATGCATTCTTTGTTGCATTTACAGCCTGAGCTATAGCAGCACCTCCAGTTGTTAGACTACGAATTGCACCCAGAGCAGTTAAAATCGGTATTAGAGGTAAAAAACTACAAATTTTTGGGACACGTATCACACGTGGTACTATAATTTGAGATTTTCTTCCTTTTAATGACTTGTTAATAGCTGAGTTAATATCTAATAGTTTTTCTTTTTTTTGTATTTTTGTTGCAGCTCTAATTGATGTTCTAAATAGTTTTTTACCATTTAGTTTGTTCTTTTTAGCATTTTCCTTTTTCTCCACACCCATACCACATTTTGTTTTGGCTTTCATTGCGTTAGTAACCATATATGCAAATGATTTTTCAGTAATACTATTATCTTTTGATTAAACTCGACCACAGGCGGAGTTTTTAAGTATTTTATCAGCTTTATGTCTGGTACTTAAATCCTTATTTTTGAAATAAGCAGTATCGTGATTTTTATACGCAGAGTCCAATAAATTAATTCCTCTATCACCCCGATTTAAACATTTTTGTATTTTGTTCCAGGTCCACAGTACTGATATCCGGGAAGATGAAGTTCAGCAGGTAGAGAGTTTATTATTTTGTCTACTATACCTCCTCCAACGACGTGTTTTTATGATTAAACGTTTTCTGATATCGTATAACCATATTATCTAATTTTTCCTATATACGAGGTAATATTTATGAAATGCATTTAGTTACAAAAATGCAGTTAGTGAAACAACATAAAAATATTTTAGTTCGTAATATTCATGATTCAGCGAACATCAGTTCAAAAATAAATCATAGTCCTATCTTACCAAATTCTATTCCTGCTCTAATAGTGGGACCATCAAATTTTGGAAAGACTAATGTTATGATTGGCTTTCTAGAAAGTCCTAATAGACTCAAGTTTGAAAACATCTATTTATACTCAAAATCTCTCTATCAACCTAAATATGTATACCTGAAGAAATTAATTTCACCAATTAAAGGTATGGGATATTATACATTAAGCGATAATGAATCAGTTATTCCACCTGAAGAAGCTAAAACTAATTCAATTATGACATTTTATGATGTTTAATGCGAGAAGCAGAATAATATAAGTACATATTTTTACATGGGACGACATAAGGATTTTGATTCATTCTACTTTTGTCAAACTTATACAAGAATTCCCAAGCATTTAATAAGAGACAATGCAATTGTTATAATAATGTTTAAACAACATGAGACAAATATGAAGTACGTTTATAGGGATCATATTGCCAGCGATATGAACTATGAAAAGTTTCAAGGAATTTGTTGAGAATGTTGGAAGCATAAATATGGGTTTTTGATGATAAGCAAAGATAAAGAATTAAACGATGGTCGCTACAGAAACCAATTTGACTATTTCATAACTATATAAGGAACTACTCATAAAAGATTACCTTTAGTTATTAATCTAACTTTAAACTTCATACATCTATTTGCTATAACTGATCTAATAGCTGATACCTGATATAATAGCTGATAGCTGATCTACTATTTGCTGTTAGCAAGCATGTATGAAAAAGTCTTAAAGCAGTTGATGTCCACAAGAAATGTCTTGAAGAAAAACATTCGTAGTACACAAAGTGGAGAAATATATACACGTGAACAACTAAGAGATACATTTAAACCTATAACAGAACCTACCAAAGAATTCAAAATAGTTCTAAGAATATTGAAAGAATTCCTATAAAAGAAGAAAGCAAAATTTAGACAGAAGTTGAAAATAATACAAGTTTAAAACCTCAGAAGCCGTCAGTCAAGATATAGACAAGTAGACCAAAGAAACTTGCAAAAGGAACAATATTTGATAATACCTTCTTGTTTTATGATGCTAATAATGAGAATGATGGTGACGATGATTTCTACTCAAAGACTTGCAATAACGATGACACTTATACTGACTTAGCAGTCTTGGAAGCGAGAAATTAATTAGATACAAGCTATGGTCCACATAAAGATTTCAATAATGAATGGAAATTTGGCAATACTAACCTCAAATTGAATGAAGATAAAATACAAGTTGGTGGTCAAATTTAAAAAGATGTTAACTACTACTAATGCATATAGAAGAGACAATAAACCTGATGCTTAATTCAAAGGTACTAGGATCTAAGCTAAAAGGTAGCTATTTAGGTGACGAATTGATGCAATTTAACACCCATAAGCCAAACTGTATATACTGGGACGATCCAAATGAGTTAGTAGATCGTCTTCGACTACTGCTTGCATCACAAGCTGCAGGTCATACTAATCATAATAACTAGATTGTATCAATTATTGAAGAACTACGTGAAGCAAATATAATACATTAACTTTAATAAAGTATATAAAGTATGTCTGTTGATAAATTTGGACACTATTTAAACGATACTAGCAGCATAATTTCTTTGAAAAATGCACCTAAACTGCTGGGGTTCTTTATGGATACGAACAACAACATTGATGTTCAAAACAAAAGGATCAAAAATGTTGCAAAAGCTCTGGAGGAAAACGATGTTATCAATAAATTGTTTCTACAAACTCAAATCGAAAAACTAGAAGAGAAATTATTAACATACTTTAAGGAAGACAATAATATAATTCAAGAAGATATTAAAATGCAAATCGATGAGCTAAAACGCGAAATAAAATTAGAGATAGAAGACAATAATAAAATTCAAAAAGACATTCTAAAAATTAAATCATCTTTTGAAGAAGAAATTGAACAGCTTAATGATAGAATTTATAGATTGGAAAATTACATGTTCGTATCAATAGCTGAAAGTGCGTCAAGTAGATCACAACACTCTCCAAAAAAATCTGTAAAACAATTTAATGTCTTCAAAAAGAAATTTAGTAAACGAACTGCATAAGCAAGCTCGAAAAGTTTTTATGCGTCGTAGAGTTGTAATGAAAGGAATAGATGATCTTTGGCAAGCTGATTTAGTTGAAATGGGGGTCTATTCTAGAGAAAACAGAAATTATCGATTTTTGTTAACTGTAATTGACACATTTCCAAAATTTGCATGGGCAGTACCACTAAAAACTAAAACTGCACTCGAAACAACCAAGGCGATGGAAAATATTTTTGAATTAGGACGAGTACCAAAAAACTTACAAACAGATGATGGTAAAGAATTTTTCAACAAACACTTTGGAAAATTAATGGATAAATACAATATTAATCACTACTCAACATATAGCAGTATGAAAGCATCAATAGTAGAACGATTTAACAGAACATTGAAAGGAATGATGTGGAAAGAATTTAGCTTTAATGGTTCATATAATTGGATTGATATATACAAAGATTTAATTAATGCATACAATAGAAAAGTTCATCGCACCATTAAAATGTCTCCGATTAAAGTCAACTCAACAAATGAGGAAAAGCTACTAAATACAGTATACAGTCATTTGAAGATGTACAAAATGTCGAAATTTAATGTTGGAGATCATGTACGCATAAGCAAATATAAGCATGCATTTGAAAAAGGTTATACTCCAAATTGGACTACAGAAATTTTCACAATTATAAGAGTTCAAAATACAAATCCTACAACATTCATATTAGAAGATTATCTTGGTAATCCTATTAAAGGTGGATTCTATACTGAAGAACTTTCGAAAACTAGATATCCAAATACATATCTAGTTCAAAAGGTTCTTAAAACTAAAGGAAAGGAGGTATACGTTAAGTGGATGGGATTTTCTAATCAACACAATTCTTGTATAAATAAGAATGAAATATTATAGCTGAACACCACCACCATCAACAACAATAGCAGTAATATTAAGAAATTAATGTTAATTTTAAATTAAGAAAATGAAATAAATATGTAAATTATGCATATAAACCATACTGTGTACTAAACTTTATTTAATTGTAATCAGTCTGTTATAATGTCAATAACACTTACTCTGAGCTCTAACTCATCAGAATTATCTGCTAGTTACTTTCCTCCTATTGAATTACATGGTGCATATGAGTGTGCTCTAACTGATTTTCATTCATACAACAGCATTCCAAATATAGACATCTACAACAATGCGTTTCATATAGGGGAACATACAATTGAAATACCAATTGGATCTTACGAATTGAATGATATTGTAGATTTTAAACAAGAGCAATACAGAAGACTCTGTCCAGAAAGTAAGATTTTTATTGAAGCCAATAACAATACAATGCAAGTTAAAGTTAATAGTTCCAAAGATCCTGTATATTTTAATAAAGACAACACAATTGGAAAACTTTTAGGATTCAATAGCAAAATCCTAACACCAAACAAATATTATTACTCAGATCTTCCAGTTAATATTTTTAAAGTGAATCTCTTGCGAATTGAAAGTAGTATCGCTATTAACACATATATGAATAACTCCAAATCGCATACACTTCATGAATTTCCGATTAATGTGCCTCCAGGCTATAAAATAGATGAGGTTCCAAGAAATCTCATCTATTTACTTGTGAACACCAGAGAGATAAGTTCACTAGCGCTGCGAGTAGTTGATCAACACGGTGATTTAATTAACTTTCGAGGAGAGGAAATTACAATACGAATTCATTTGAGGTCAACTAAATAATGCTAATATACAACACAAATACATTGAAAAATAAAGTAGTAACAACAACAACAAGATCATTAAAGCGACCACTTCAACAGAAAGCACTAACAACATCAAATAAAAATTTTCTAAAGTCCTTGAATTTTAAATTGAAGACAAAATGAGTTCAATAATAGATGTCTTAGATAAACCTTTCTCTGATGAGAATATAATCAAAAAGGATTATCATACATATGTACCATACTTACAATCTTACAACAATAATAATGAAATTAGAATTTCAATCAAAATCAAGATTTATACGTGCTACCCAGTGAGAGCTACATTTATGTAGAGGGGTTTGTTGCCGATGATAATGCCCCTAAATCTTCTTCTTCAGAGAACTTTAAATTAAAAAACAACTTTGTAGCATATCTATTTGATGAAATTCGCTATGAGCTCAATGGAATTGAAATTGATCATACAAGATACTTAGGAGCCACGAGCGCCATAAAAATTTTTGTTACTCTATCACCAACAGAAAGCAATGTGATGCACAATGCTGGGTGGAACCAAATTGACGATGTCGCTCTTGCAAATGGATTTTTCAATTTCTATGTACCTCTAAAAATGCTTCTAGGATTCGCTGAAGACTACAACAAAGTTATATTAAATGGAAAACATGAATTGATACTCTTGCACAATAAGAACGATGAAGATCTTGTACGCTCGAGTGTTTCTACTGAAAAAGCTAAACTTACAATTTCACTCATCTCATGGAGAATCCTAAATGTTCAATTATCTGACCTTAGCAAATTGAATATGACTACAATTATTAACAATGGTGCTTCTATACCCATGGCATTTTGCAGTTGGGAATGCTATATTAATCCACAATTAAACAACATATTTGGAATGTTAAATTGGTTGCAAATAAAGAACGTCCCCGTTTTGTGTTGATAGCTTTTCAACGAGAAAATAAGTTTGTTCATTGTGATTTGACTTTGAAAAGTACATTTAAATTCAGTCTCATACCCATATGATGATCTAAATATAAAATTTAAAAATGAACGTTATGCAATTCTATATGATATGTATCTAAGATATATGAAAGAATCTCAACTGCTTCTAACTGTATCAGAGTTTAAGACAAAAGCTCCTATTAATGTAGTAGATGTCACTCATCAGAATGAATCACTGAATAATGGTCCGATTGATATACAAATTGAATTTGAAACAGCAGCTAATATTGCAGCAAAGACATCAGCTTACTGCATTCTTATTCATGATCGTATAATAGAATATATACCCATCAAAGGGCAAGTTCGAAAAGTCTTTTAAATTAAGTAATATGGAAAATAACATAATTTTTATAGACGTGCAAGGTTTCAAAACTAATTCAAATGATTTCATCGCAAAAGAAATAGCTATTGTTTTCAACAATTATGAATATAACAATTTCATTATAAAACCACCATTTGATTTTAAATGGTTATCAATAAAAAAGCAAAGAGAAGCAAAGTGGTTAACAAAAAACTATCATCACCTAAGCTGGACTGCTGGATCAGTTTCATTTCAAAACGTTTGTCATTTTTTAAAAGTCAGTGCAAGATGATCTATGTAAAAGGTGAAGAAAAAAGATGATGGTTGGAAATAATTTAACACCGACAAATTTCTAACGTTGAGAATATAGGCTGCATCAACTTTAAACAAATGGAAATTAAGTATCCAGAATATTTTTATTGTAATTATCATAATTTTGGTATTTGCGCATTAAGAAATGCTATTTTACACTCAAAAGAAATATATTGCTTTACATGAACTTTTTAAAATATTTATACTTAAAAATAAATGAATGTATGTATTATTATAAAATTTTTTCAAATTTTTAACAGTAAATATATACAAAATAAAAAAATGTACAAGTGTTTTCTTATTTTAAATACAAATTACATAATGGAATAGAAGAACGTGGGGAGGAGGAGAAGTTAACTGTTTTGTTTACTTGTAAATTTCTACTTTTGTTTCTCTGGTGATGACTGTACTTAGTTTAAAATCCTCTGCTTTAAAATAATCGTAGTCAAAGAAATGTCTGCGTTGCAAAATATAAATGTATTCAAATATTACGTCTGTATTCTACAGAGCCACAAAATATTCACAAATTCCCACGGTCACAAATGCATGTGTATGTACATACATACATACATACATACACATTCAAGAATTTCATATAAACTTATCTGGGACAGACAAACTCGACCACCCACACACAAGCATTAGGTGTGTTCACATTTTATACTATAAAATGTCGGCATGATAAATAATTTATTAGTGTGAGTAAATCGTATATACATACATACATACATATATAAGTACATACATACATATATGCATATTTTGTCCGAGCTGGGATGGTTCTTCATCTGTCCACGATTTGATAGTAGAAGAGAGTGCTTAGAATTAGATTTAGGGCGTAGAATTAGGCTGGACAACATAGTTCCAACCATGTTGAATTCTTTGTATAACTGGACGTGTGTATGTAATTTTGCAAAATTCGTTCTATTAAAACTTCGTAGGTTAGAAGAGATTCGCAGAAGAATCTCTTTAGGTTAGATTAGGTCTAGGACCTATTCCCACCCCGTGATGTAAAGCCTTGCGGCAGTACCACTGGGCAGGTTTGGGTCAGTGTAAAGGGGTGTTTTAGCGTGTTAAAGTCTCGCACTCCTGGCAAACACCATCACTGCCAGGGTCTTTCGATGATTTCATCCCATGAATATACATACATATATGCATATAAATATACATACATACATACATACATACATACATATACATATATACATATACAAATTCCCACAGTCTAGCAACACTGACAACTCTCCTGTCGGCATTACAAAAAATCATTTTCATGATTTTCCCGTCGGCAGTAGGAAAAATTAATATTCACGTTTTCCCATAGTAGGAAAAAATATATGATGTTTTGCCGTCGGTCGGCATTTGGAAAAATCAATTTCATGATTTTTAATCCATTACCACAAAAAAAATCTCCCGTCCACACGCAAATAATGTGACCACAAAAAAAAATCACCTTTTCACACAACTAATATAAACAAAAAACTCCTTATGTAAACAAAAAAAAAACATCAAAGCGCACCGAAACACAATTTCATAAATTTAAAATTTTAATTACCCAAATTTTAAAATTTCACACAAATTTCACAATTTTAATTGGCCAAGAACAGAGAATCCCCTACTACTTTAGATAATTTTTTTAAATATAAGAGGCAACATTTTTAATTCAGAAACAAATAAGCTATTGATAAAAAAAATTTATAGAGGCAACAAAACGTGCAGTTTATTTTATAGGCATTTTTAACTCAAAAATTGCACTTTCTGAATTGAAAGAAAAAACCATGACTTTTAAATTAGTCAAAACTTAAATTAAATTTTTTCATAGCCAAAGGTATAAAGTTTACTTAAATAAAAGAGACCACAGAAGAAAAATATAGTTGTAGGAACTGCAAGTCAATCTGTTACTGGCTTTTTTGAAGTCATTTAAATATGTATTTGCACAGTTTACGTACACTAGCTTGCTACAGTATATGCAAATTGGGTATGTAGTTTTACATTTTAGCCTAATATCAAAATTTTTGGGGCATAGATTTTTATTTTAGGTCGACAACTGTCGATTTAGCAGACTTCGACATAACATTAAACTTTTACCTGCAGAGGTGGTTGTAAATTTTACCCCGCCATCAATTTATTTTAAAACAATTTTGTTATTGCTCAATCTCTGAGTTTCTTGAATTCGATATGATCTACAATTACAAATTGCTTGTTACGTAGCCTATAGAAATAAATTTCGAAAAAATTTCTTAAACATATTCCCTTGCAAAAATAACGTAAACACGGGCGTGTGGTAATTTTTACGCAAAAATGCAACTGAGTGTGAAGGACAACGATAGAAACAGATACTAAAAAAACTAAGCTATGAGAGCGCAATTGAAAAAGTAATTTAAAACAAGTTAAGATCGGAGCAAAAATTACTACCACCAGTTAAAGGTTAATAAATGTTAAGCATAGTGGTGTGGTGTTCAGCTTTAAGGGTCAACGGCGTCGTTTGTGATACATGTCCTAGATTCTTTCGGAGTAAATATCATATAAATATGTACTGTGTCATCTTTAATACAACCGAAACGATTAATTAAATCTAATTCTTATTATGATAAATATATCTTAACCCAAACAGTAAAAAGATCATAGAAATTCTAAGCTTAAAAAAGTCAGCACTCTGGAACTTGGTTACCATAATAACAGGACATACAGAGATAAGAAGTCGCATGGGTGTTGTTGACGATACTACATTTAGAGCTTGCCAAGAGGGCGATGATGAAACTCTCGAATACTACGTGCACTTGCGTCACTATCCAGCATTCAGATAAATTAGAAGACAAATCTTCCATCTGCAAAATATACCAGATATGGAATATCTTATGGGTTCAGACCGGAAAAACCTAATAAAGCATATTGAGGAGATTAAGTTCATTATCTGAATAAGTTTAACAGGTTTTCATAGTTTTTATTAGGTGTCTCCCCAATATTTCTTACCAAAAGCGCACAACATACTATAAAAGCATAAGTGTAATCCGAAACGGATTGGGCCAATTCTTACTGCCCCTCTGTTCAACCTAACTTAACCTAAGATATTTACATTTTTTTAATGCATATATTTATTTATTATATTTTGAAAAAAGCACTAACAATAAATATTCAAAACTTGAATCTTAATATAATCATTAGACCCGACCAGTGTCGGAAATAAACTTAGTGATAGTAATTAATAATACATAAGAGTCATGCAAAGCAAAAAAAAAAATATTTTCAAGCAGTTTCATCTGGAGTGTTAATTACTAGAGCCCTTGAGTCCCTCTTCTTTAACCGGATGTGTCCAGTAAAATTCAAGATGTTACGAGCAAAGGGATTAGGATGGGACTCGAGTTTTGTTAAGTATTTGCCTGCGTATTTTTAATTTCTTCAGTCACTAATGACATATTTAAATCACGATAAAAATTTAAATTTTTGATGTAACATGCAGCCGATGTTATTAGTCTTAAAATCTTGTTTTGCCTTCGTTGTATTCTCTTTATATTGGAAGCTGAAGCAATGCCCCATAACTGTATTCCGTAGCACCATATAGGTTTCAAGAGCGACTTGTATATCAAAAATTTACAATCTAGACTCAGGGTGGAATTTCTACCAATCAGCCAATGTAACTGAGTTAATTTTAGTTTCATTTGTGTTAGCTTAGATTCAATGTGGTGTTTCCATGTAAGCCTTCGGTCAAGGTGTATATTCACATGTGAGTGTTGAGGAACAATTTGATTATTTATAGAGCTGCGCCAAATCGTTCATTTAAGTGACCGCTCATTTTCGTTCATTTTGTAAAAAAGAACGAGTTCGTTCATTTCGTTCATCCGCTCTTTTCAAGAAAAAGAACGAAATGAAAAAACAAATAGTTGATTCGGTCAATATAAGGAGACAAATGCAATGTTTTTGTTATTTTTTGGCAAAATGATCAAAACAAACAAAATAACACAAAGGAAAAATCAGCAAGTAAATTTTTTTTTGCAATATTAAAGTATTTTTTTGTTTGACATAAAATAAGGAATTTGGAAAATATTAATAGCATTAAGAAGTGTTCAAGATGTGTTTTTATTTTGCCACAATTAAGTCTCTGCTGGTAAATAAATCTATGGCCAATGAATAAAAGTCAAAAAGCAAGTATAGCAAAATATTTTTTGAAACGAATTTTTTTTATTTTTCATACAAATTTTAAACGTAGTTTTTTACAAAAACTTCCTATTATTATGTTTAAAAACTTAAGAAATATAAATGGCAATTAAATTAATTTCATAAAGGTAACACTGTTACTAAAAGTAGATAAAAAGGCAAATGAAAACGAGAAAATGACAAAAAAATCCCACATGAACGATGAAAAAGCAAAACAAAACAAAAAAAAGAGCCAAGTGCGCTCGGTCATCGGTCGTTCATTTCGTTCAATTTATTTTTATGTGTCAGTACTACTGAACCAAAACAGCTCATTAAAATTACCGGCTCACTTCGTTCATTTGAGTGATTCGTTCAATTTTACTCGTTCGTTCATGAACGACACAGCCCTAATTATTTATTCTAATGGGAGTACAAGTATCTTTTCGTAGGGTAAATGTTACCTGAGCACATTGTGAAGTGATCTGTGAAATGTTGTTTACTTTTTACCAATACACGCGCATAGTGCCTATTAAAACTGTACTAATCCAAATAAAGCTTTGCAAAGACAAGAGAAAACGCATGTACATGCCTCTTGTTTTCTCTTGGTTTTTTGACAGTTGTCATCACAAAACAGCAATAAAAATTCCTGTTGTTTTATTTATTGTACATTTGTCGTAGATTCGCGGGTATTTATATATATTATTGTATCATGTTATAAATCATAGCTACATCACTTTAGAACAGTGATAGCCAAGCCCCGAACGCACGCACACAAAGATATTATGTGATTGTGTGCGGTCGCAAACAGAAGCTGCGGACGCTGCCGAATTGTACACTGTGTAACAATCTATATACACATATATAAAATTGAATGTATATATCTTTGTTCCGTATGGGCGTCTAAACTACTGAGCCGATCTTCATGAAATTTTCACAGTATATTACTGTCGACCAGGAAGGACAAGTAGGCTATATTAGGTCAAGATTGGACAAAGAGGCGTGGTACCTCCCATACAATTTTTTTATATAAATTACGGGCGACATTGCTTTGCCACCGCAAGTGCAACAACGTAAGGAGCTTTTAGTATTTCGCTATCATCATCTTTTTCAATGTGATCTGGCTGTTTTACAAATTTACTTGTGACTTTGACTTTCATTTCATCAAGCAATTTTTGCCTTTCATCATCTTTGTATTTTTCATAATTAATATGGCATGACAAGTAATGCCGCCTTATATTAAATTTGTCGCATTTTGCTAATTGCTTCAAACAAATATAATATTGCGGCTTCCTTTCACGATTAAAAAAAAAAATCCAGTTCCCAAGAATTATTGAACATTGTTGCTCTGTGTGCTTTTGTGTTGATTACGAAAAAAAACAAAAACAAAGCCAAACAAGCGTGCGTAGTGTTGCTTTCACAAAGCTTGAGCAGAGACTGATGATAGACTGATGTTTTGAAACGAACAAAGTTGTTGTATACATGTGAATTGCCGACCGTGTCTGTGTGAAAAATACGATTATTGACTGCCTCGCGAGACTATGGAGTGGCTATCTCTGCTTTAGAATAATCGTTTAACAAAATTTTTCATATTTTTAGTTGGTTCCTTGAGGTGCCACCAGGCTATTAAGAGTTAAGGAAAAAAATTGTGCTAATTTTAATTATTGTTGTTCGAACTTCATTTGTTTATGATTTGATCAGGCTGAAGCTCGTATCGCTTTGTGAGCCAAACTACATGTGATAATTATTAATGAACAAATAACACCAAAGTTAATTATAAATATTCTGACAAACACGTAGTAGAACGGAGATGTGATGAAGCATTAACCAACAGGTTGTGACTAATAAGGAAACAATCTATCAAAGAAGTGCTTCCATGAGACAGGTCATAGCAGTGATGCCAGCGAATATTTTTAAAATTTCCTACATGTCGGGGAAAAAATCTCTTTTTTCCCCTCCAACCAAAACTATTTTCCCTACAGTTATCCCTACTCTGAAAATTTAGTATTTTGAACAGGAATTTTGTGAGTATTGTAAATTTTTTACACAATTTTTTTCATATATTGTGCAAAACAGACTATAGTATTAGTTGGGTACTAGGTAGAAAAGGAGTTAAAACATTAATTAACAAAAACAAACTAAAAACATATATATATGTACATTCTATATCCCTCCATCCATATAAAAATTGCACATACTTAAAAATTATGGTGCAAAAATATTATTTATATAAATTCTTATGGTCTAATTCATAAAAAATATTTTAGGTTTATGACAGGTTTATTTAAAAATTTCCCAAAGAAATATATCAAATAAGCGCTTAATAAACCTGAAATATTTCTTATGAATATGAAAGTTAGAATATATTTTGTTAAAATTTAAAACTCAGCGTTAGAGTTGTCAGATATAGCAATTTCTCGCCAAACGCGGCGATTTTTCAACTTGTTTGGCTTCCCAATTTTTGGTTTGGCAACATGACGATTTTTCTGGCGATAAATAAATTTGTTGGTGATTCTTATGGCTATTTTTTTAACAAAATTGTACTTCAAAATTTCTGTAATCCACGAAATTAGTTTGTTAAAGGAGTAGTTTAAATAAATAAATCCTACCAAAACTCGTCTGCAATAAATTGAAACAATTTGATTTCGATGATTTTTCTTATATTAGTCAAAGTAATTAATGCATTTTGAATTTGGATGAGAAAAATTTACAAGAAATAATGTTTGGCGATTTTATTTCTCCTTTTTGGCGATTTTATTTCTCCTTTTTGGCGATTTTCTAAATTTTTATACGATTATCTTATAAAAATTTATATTAAAAAAAGAATTGTATAAAATCAAAAGTATATATTGAGAAAAACTACATAAAACTGATTTTTGAAAATTTTTAAGTCAATTTTGCGAAATAGGTCGGAAAAAATCTCACAACCCTACGCAGGATGAGATCTTTTAATAAACGTACTTAGTTATGAAAAATTTGGTTTAAGTCAAGCAGTAGAATACATAATAAATATCAATTTGTATTTATATCTCTTGTTAGATTGAAATGCATTTTGTTACTTACTTCTATGGTTCTCTTTTTACATGTTTATCTTACACAGAAACTAGTTTATTTATTGGATATTTTAGGAAAATACTTAATTTTCCTAAACTATCCAAGTATAAAAAATAAAAGTTTGTGGAGCATTTTTGACACAATTTTACATGTTTCATATGCACATTGCAATATAAACATTAACCTATATTGTCCGTTTTCTTTTGGAGTTAGACAATTGATATAGCAGCTTTAAAAATAAGGTTTTTATGTACATACGTGTACCCTGTGTATATGTATATTTTATTTCTGCGATTTTTCATATATAACTATATATGTAGGATATTATAAGTGATTTCCAGATTGTTAACCCTATATTATGTGTTTCTTCAAACAAATTCCAAACTATGTGAAAAATTTTAGCTCTTAAATCAAAATCCTCGAAATATTTTTTCATTTTATGTCTACCAAATTGAAAAAGCGGAAATTTTTAAAAATTCCCTACATTTTCCTCAAAATAAAAAACCTGTCCTTTTTCCCTATGCTCAAAATTTAACAGAAAAATACCTACAAAAAGGAAAAATTCCCTACTTCTGGCATCACTGGGTCATAGTGAGTGGGCATAGAATTATGCCAACACGTCAAATTAAAACGATTACAGATTAGACGCATATCTGTAGCCTTTGAGACATTAAACAAGTTGTTATTGAAATCACCAACAATAGTAATATCTTTATATCGGACAAAAATATGGTCACAAGATTGCTCAAAAACGGATAAGTTACCTCTGGGTAGATATACCACACCAATGATTATTGTGTTTTCAAGTTCAATAATCATACTTCACAAGAAAAATATGCAGTACATTTATATACAGTTTTAAATTTAATACCATTAGCAATACAAGTTGAAACACTACCACCTGTACAGCCGGACCGTCGATCACTTCTACAAATCGTATAACCAGGATTATTTACAGCTTGGTCAAATATAATATGATCGAGCCAAGTTTCAGTAACGCAAATGATATCTAAAAAAGAGCTACTAAAAACTTCAGCCAACTCATTAAGTTTATAAGATCTATCCGATGGGCAGAGACTTTGCGCATTAAAATTTGCTACATTAAGCTTATTTGAGCCTTTAGAAAAGATATTATTAATTAAATTGTCGGTAATTATAGGACCTAGGTTGAAGTTAGCTGTATTCATTTTGGTTATATAATAATAATATAATTATATTCTTTATATTTATAACACAAATATAATTCAACATTAATACTCTGGGCATGCACCAGATAGTTGTAAGCAATTAAGGGCAAAACAATATGTATTTGCTTGAAGAAAAAAAGGTTTAATTAATAGTTTAAAACAAATACACATCAAAGATAATAATATAATTCCATATGCATGTACAGGGTGTTTTTTTAGAGGTATAGAACTTCGAATTGAAATAAAACACAAGAAAATCGTTTTAATGTCCATCAATTTGGCTTTATTGGAAGGATAATTTTATGCCATTAACGTTTAAATATGATTTCGGGCATGTGGCCGCCGCGGCTGGCTCGAATAAAGCCAATTCTACGTCCAATTTTCAACCACTTTTTCGAGCATATGGGGCCGTATGTTGGCAATAACGCCACGAATGTTGGCTTCCAAGTCCCCTAACGTTTCTGGTTTGTTGGCGTAGACGAGCGACTTCACATATCCCCAAAGAAAATAATCCAATGGTGTCAAATCACACGATCTTGGTGGCCAATTGACAGGTCCATTCCGCGAAATTATGCGCTCATCGAATGTTTCCTTCAATAAATCGATTGTGACGTGCGCTGTGTGGCATGTAGCGCCGTCTTGTTGGGACCACAACTCATCCAAAATCTTCCATAAAGTTGATGGACAAAGCTCCAATTGCTGTGCACGGTGGCGAATCGATTCATTCGGGTCCTCTTCAACACTTTGCTCTACAGCGGCAATTGTTTCTTCCGTGCGCACTGTTCGACGTCTCTGCGGATGCGTATTATCACATAGAGTAAACGTAGTGCGAAAACGATCCATGGTTAACCGAATTAATTGCTCTGATGGACGATTATGTCGACCATAAAATGGACGGAGCTTGCGGTAAACTTCGCGAACTGAACCATTATTTTCGAAATAAATTTGCACGATTTGCAAGCGTTGTTCTTTTGTCAACCTGTTCATGATGAAATAGCAAACCAAACTAAATATTAATCACTTGACAGCTGACAAAATGGCCGCCAGTTAAAAAAGTTATGCCAACTTAAAGTTCTATACCTCAATAAAAAACACCTAATATATACATACATACATTCATTCACACATGCAAGTGCATACATGCCCATGCATACATACATATACACACATAAATAATTGCATATGACAAAAAATATAAAAAATACATGTGGTTATTGCTTCGCATTTTATATCAATTATAATTATTTATTTATTTTTTATTTATGCAGTATTTTTTTCTTTGATAGTAATTGAAGTTTTTTCTTTGATATTAATTCAAGTTACACTTTTAGAACGTGACGACCGATAAGAAAACCAATTTTTTTCTATTATTGAATAAATGAGAAGTTAATATCGTTTAAAATATTTTTATTATTTTAAAATACATGTAGGTTATTCAGGAATTTTTATCATTGAAACTATAGGCTTATGGTAACTGAAATAAAAAACATAAGTTTGAGACTTCATATCCTCGAAATATCTGGAAAATAATAGCTTAGAAACCTACGAATTGTCTGTTTGTTTGTGTATATAATTTTTTGCCAACCACAATTGCACTTAAGTACGCCACATTGTGTTTTCCTACATATAAAAATCTGTTCTAGCAATACTATATGTTAATGAAATCAATAGCATACCTTAAGGTTTAACATACACTGTTCTATCCAAATAAAAATAGTCTTTTTTTTCGTTACGGAATTTCTTGATTCGGTCGCCGCGCTCAAAGCCCGCGATAAAAGCTATGCAATAGCTTAAAAATAAGACAAGAATAAAACAAAAAAAATTACTGTTTTTGTTCAGAACCCAACTCCAGACATTTAACAGCATCCAGAACTAGTAAAGATCCATCAGGTAGCTTAACCTTGGCCATAGGAATATCTCTGTTTAATATACTGAACCATGTTATTTTCTTTTCCTTTCGCAGAAAACGACATTGAGCCTGCAATTTGATCCCGGCTGAGGTCAGGTTATCGTTGAGATAAACACGAGTACTTAAGTTAGAGTTTATAGCATTATTCAACTGAACTTTAGGATTTTTAAAATATGCATTCATCAATTCGTCTCTCAGCATGACACTATTAAATTTTACAAGTAAAGCTTTTTTATTTCTCATATAGAGACATTGATTCACATCATTAACATCAATAGAGACATTATAATAACCTGCTATAGCAACAACAACATCGACCAAGCAATTTATACCCGATTGCAAACCACTAATTAAAATATCGGGACGATTTAATCTGCTTTCCAAATTATTGTTCTCAGCTTCAAGGTTAGAGATTTTGTTTGAAGTATCACTCTCAACCTTTTTAATGCTATCTAATAGATATTGTTAGATCATTGCGTATGCTATAAGTAGATGCTTTAATCAAGTTTGTTAAATCCTTTTGTTCAGTTCTCATTTCGGCAGCAAACAAGGAAAAAGATTTTTCAACTTTTTCATTAGCCTCATCAATGTATTTACGAATCAACGAGACATCGTTTCTTGAACTTGGTTTTGAGGTACACCGAGTACAATTGTAATTTATATTTTCATTGTCTCCCATAAGTGCATAGAGTTCTTTTGAAACGTTCCTACAAGATGCATGATACCATACACCACAAGAATCACACTTTACACCAGCATTACTAATAGTCACATTTTTATTAAGAGATTCCACGCCAAGTGATGCCAAAAATCCTCGACGAGAGCTTCGATTTGTTTGGGGCTTATATCAAGGCTGGAGAATACACAAAATGCACCCAAAGCAGACACGTCAATCATATTAAAAAAACGGCTAATGGACATCTATTTGTTTTGCGTTTGGTGCTATATTTAGATACTATCTGATTCATAACATCTACCCCTCCTTCTGTTTTGTTGTAGAAGTCATTAATCTTCTCTTTTCCATTTAAAGCTGGTACTCCTGCATTATTGAAAGAAAGATTATCTTCTGGGTCACAACAGACAAAAGAGTTCTGTTTTGTTGAAACCAAAACTGCAGGGTGTACCTGCAGTATCCATTGGGTTTGCCCGAAGTTCTTTTGGTATATAGACTTTGTTTTGTCGAAGGCTACAAACAAGACTTATTCCTCTAACTTGTAGCCGATCGGCCAAAGGGAGGGAAGTAAAAAAGCTGTCTCTAGTTACGGTTATTCCAGATTGCTTCTAGCAACTAACTAGATCTTGGACGATCTTTTCTCTTACACTTACCTGTCGCTGACCACCAAGAGTGTATATAATAAGGATACACTACCAAACTATTTCAATTCCGTATTTAGCTGGCTTATACGGAATATATTGAGTGAATCTGGTTCTGCCTATCAATGGAAACAACTGCTCGTCTACTGTCACATTTTCATCTGGAAAATGGTTCAAACGTAGATTCTCTATCAGCATATTCCATATATTGGAGATAGGAGCCGCTTTATCTGTTTGTTTGCGTGATGAGCTTGTAAATTCATTGTCGAAACGAATTACGCGTAATATTTGCTAAAATATATCGCGACTTAATGATGCTTTGTCTGTCACTTGATTTATATTTTGAAGCCATAACTAATTCCGCATTTTCTTCTTCCTCGTCAGGCATAACCACACCTTCCATTTGTATATATGTATCACTGTATATATGCATCACTGTGTATATGTAACACTGAAAATCCAAAACATTCGCAGAGGCAAGTATGCTCTATGTAGTTGTTATCAGTATTTGCAAAAAATATTAGGCAGTATTTTTTAAATTAAAAAACAAATTCCTTCATCAGAAGTACTAGTACCATATGACACCAACTTAGCTCTATTGCTCGCTACTGACGCGAGTCAAGTATGCTTGGTAGCAGTATTGTCAAACCCTTTGACCGACGGATGAAAACGAGCTATTGCGTAGTAGAGCTGAAAAACTATCGATAGTCGGCCCACTCGATATTTTCCATAGTTTATTGTAAAACTATCGATAGTATCGAATAGTTTTATAAATGTTGCCACATAAACGACATTTGGCATAGTTAATATATTTCATTGGCTCGAAAAAACTCCTGAGTCCACAACATTTTCATTAGTATGTAAAAGTATATGTAGGTACGGAAGTATAATTAAAAAATATTACACATACTTAGCTATGTTAACTGGAGATTTGTCAAAATAAATCCGAGAACACTTATTAGACACTGAGTTTCTAAACCTCACCGACTCGTGCAATTCCAAACCGTTAGGTTTGCGATGGAACGCAGGAAATGTTTCCTTTTATTTTAACCCCTTTAATCATACTAGCAGAAATCGCTTCACAAAAAGAGCGGTACTGTCTGACATCGCAAAGCTATTCGAACCCACTGGATGGTTAGTTCCCAAGTTAATTGTTGCGAAAATCATAATGCAACAGTTCTAGAAAGATGACACTCATTGGAACGACATTATAGAGTCATGAACTCTTAAAATGTGGGAAGACTTTCTAGATGACTACCCTAATCTAGATAAATTTAGAATTCCCAGATTTTTCAACTTCCACCCCGCTTTTTCCCTAGAATTACATGGGTTTTGTAATGCATTAGAAAAGGCCTATGCCGCTACGCTCTATTATTATTGCCACTCACCAGATGGTATGATTCATACTCATCTTGAGTATGAATCGAAAAGAACTCTGTGGCGCGGTGCTTTTGCCAAAAATTTTTAAGCATCTTCAAACCAGTTTCCTGTATATATCGGTCGTTCATGTGGACCGACTCAACCATCGTCTTAGCGTGGTTACACAAGCCCCCATACTATTGGAATGCCTTTGTAGCAAACCCTACGACTTCATTTTCGAAAAATACTGAAGTGAACAACTGGTCGTACGTATAATCGAAATGTAACCGCGTCGATGTAGCGTCCCTGAGCTGTACTGCTCAAGCTACCTCATATTCAGTGGCCATTAAATCAAACTGTTTTTGAAACACACCACAACATAAAATCAGGTTTAAAGAGTGCACTAAACGACTCCAAGAGTTGCTTGCATCTGAAAGAACTGCATCTCTTACAAATTATCTGGAAAACCTCGATGTCACACCAGCATCTAATTACTCTTTGTGGTGCGCTGCGAGAAAGCTTAAAACACCCGTTGAGTAACTTCTGCGCAATTCTACCGGAGGTTGGGCAAGAAACGATACTGAAAAATGTAACATATTTGCTAATCATTTAAAATCCGTATTTACCCCAAACACATGCATCGGTGTTGTTTATTTGCCGTGTGTAGTTGCTCTACCTCCTCGACCCTTAAAATTTAAGATACATGAGGTACAAAAACTAATTGCTGAACTCAACCCAAAGAAAGCTCCGGGTATTGATGAAAGTATAAATCAGATGTTGATGAAGTTGCCTCGTATTGCAATTAGAATCCTGTTATTCAATTTTAATGCCATTTTACGACTGGAGTATTATCCACATATCCACACCACTGGAAGCTTGCCAAGGTCAAAATGATTCTAAAGTCGGGCAAAGATCTTACCAAGGCTGAGTCATACAGGCCAATAAGTTTACTGTTAACAATGTCAAAGCTCTTCGAAAAGCTACTCATGATAAAATTAACCACAATTCTAACTGATAATGAGTGCATACCGGATCATCAATTTGGTTTTAGAAGTCAGCATAGCACCATTGAACAAACGCTTAGATTGGTTCAATTTATAAGAAGAACATTTGAAGAAAAGAAATATTGTTCTGTCCGCTTTATTGATGTTTCTCAGGCATTTGATTTGAAGTATGGCATGAAGGCCTAATTTCAAAATTGAAGACATATCTATCAATAAACATTCTTAATCTTTTGCAAAGTCATATTCTTGCCCGGAAGTACACTGTGGTGGAAGGAGACTTCATGAGTGTGCCCGAATCCATTTCATCCAGTAGTTACATGTGATACCCTATCTTTATTATTATTACTGTTATTATTACTACTATTATGACTGCTATTGTATCAACTCTCTTTAACTTTATTAAATAATATTATTTTTTAAATCTAAGACTCATATTTTTATATTGTAATTAATAATTTTCAAATCAATAAATATATAAAAAGTATTAATAAAATACATACAAATATATTTTTTTAAATTTAAAATATCTAAAAAAAAGGTTTGAGAAATTAATAATAACTTAAGAGTAAAATAACCAAAATATATTTTAATAAAAGAATGTGGAGTTAAATTACTGGCGCAGTCGGTGTTCTCGGACTATTCTAAATGCAATAAAACATTAAGAATCGAAAAAACTATTAAGCAATTTTAAACCATTATATCTGTAAATACATCAAGAATTGGAGTCAGTTACAACATAGAAGACTGGAAATATAAAGCAACAATAAGAATAATTATTACCGTCTCATACTAATGAAGTCCTAACTACAAGAATAGCAAATATACGCCACTCCCTCAGCATGACACTATTAAATTTTACAAGTAAAGCTTTTTTATTTCTCATATAGAGACATTGATTCACATCATTAACATCAATAGAGACATTATAATAACCTGCTATAGCAACAACAACATCGACCAAGCAATTTATACCCGATTGCAAACCACTAATTAAAATATCGGGACGATTTAATCTGCTTTCCAAATTATTGTTCTCAGCTTCAAGGTTAGAGATTTTGTTTGAAGTATCACTCTCAACCTTTTTAATGCTATCTAATAGATATTGTTAGATCATTGCGTATGCTATAAGTAGATGCTTTAATCAAGTTTGTTAAATCCTTTTGTTCAGTTCTCATTTCGGCAGCAAACAAGGAAAAAGATTTTTCAACTTTTTCATTAGCCTCATCAATGTATTTACGAATCAACGAGACATCGTTTCTTGAACTTGGTTTTGAGGTACACCGAGTACAATTGTAATTTATATTTTCATTGTCTCCCATAAGTGCATAGAGTTCTTTTGAAACGTTCCTACAAGATGCATGATACCATACACCACAAGAATCACACTTTACACCAGCATTACTAATAGTCACATTTTTATTAAGAGATTCCACGCCAAGTGATGCCAAAAATCCTCGACGAGAGCTTCGATTTGTTTGGGGCTTATATCAAGGCTGGAGAATACACAAAATGCACCCAAAGCAGACACGTCAATCATATTAAAAAAACGGCTAATGGACATCTATTTGTTTTGCGTTTGGTGCTATATTTAGATACTATCTGATTCATAACATCTACCCCTCCTTCTGTTTTGTTGTAGAAGTCATTAATCTTCTCTTTTCCATTTAAAGCTGGTACTCCTGCATTATTGAAAGAAAGATTATCTTCTGGGTCACAACAGACAAAAGAGTTCTGTTTTGTTGAAACCAAAACTGCAGGGTGTACCTGCAGTATCCATTGGGTTTGCCCGAAGTTCTTTTGGTATATAGACTTTGTTTTGTCGAAGGCTACAAACAAGACTTATTCCTCTAACTTGTAGCCGATCGGCCAAAGGGAGGGAAGTAAAAAAGCTGTCTCTAGTTACGGTTATTCCAGATTGCTTCTAGCAACTAACTAGATCTTGGACGATCTTTTCTCTTACACTTACCTGTCGCTGACCACCAAGAGTGTATATAATAAGGATACACTACCAAACTATTTCAATTCCGTATTTAGCTGGCTTATACGGAATATATTGAGTGAATCTGGTTCTGCCTATCAATGGAAACAACTGCTCGTCTACTGTCACATTTTCATCTGGAAAATGGTTCAAACGTAGATTCTCTATCAGCATATTCCATATATTGGAGATAGGAGCCGCTTTATCTGTTTGTTTGCGTGATGAGCTTGTAAATGCATTGTCGAAACGAATTACGCGTAATATTTGCTGAAATATATCGCGACTTAATGATGCTTTGTCTGTCACTTGATTTATATTTTGAAGCCATAACTAATTCCGCATTTTCTTCTTCCTCGTCAGGCATAACCACACCTTCCATTTGTATATATGTATCACTGTATATATGCATCACTGTGTATATGTAACACTGAAAATCCAAAACATTCGCAGAGGCAAGTATGCTCTATGTAGTTGTTATCAGTATTTGCAACCAATATTAGGCAGTATTTTTTAAATTAAAAAACAAATTCCTTCATCAGAAGTACTAGTACCATATGACACCAACTTAGCTCTATTGCTCGCTACTGACGCGAGTCAAGTAGGCTTGGTAGCAGTATTGTCAAACCCTTTGACCGACGGATGAAAACGAGCTATTGCGTAGTAGAGCTGAAAAACTATCGATAGTCGGCCCACTCGATATTTTCCATAGTTTATTATAAAACTATCGATAGTATCGAATAGTTTTATAAATGTTGCCACATAAACGACATTTGGCATAGTTAATATATTTCATTGGCTCGAAAAAACTCCTGAGTCCACAACATTTACATTAGTATGTAAAAGTATATGTAGGTACGGAAGTATAATTAAAAAATATTACACATACTTAGCTATGTTAACTGGAGATTTGTCAAAATAAATCCGAGAACACTTATTAGACACTGAGTTTCTAAACCTCACCGACTCGTGCAATTCCAAACCGTTAGGTTTGCGATGGAACGCAGGAAATGTTTCCTTTTATTTTAACCCCTTTAATCATACTAGCAGAAATCGCTTCACAAAAAGAGCGGTACTGTCTGACATCGCAAAGCTATTCGAACCCACTGGATGGTTAGTTCCCAAGTTAATTGTTGCGAAAATCATAATGCAACAGTTCTAGAAAGATGATACTCATTGGAACGACATTATAGAGTCATGAACTCTTAAAATGTGGGAAGACTTTCTAGATGACTACCCTAATCTAGATAAATTTAGAATTCCCAGATTTTTCAACTTCCACCCCGCTTTTTCCCTAGAATTACATGGGTTTTGTAATGCATTAGAAAAGGCCTATGCCGCTACGCTCTATTATTATTGCCACTCACCAGATGGTATGATTCATACTCATCTTGAGTATGAATCGAAAAGAACTCTGTGGCGCGGTGCTTTTGCCAAAAATTTTTAAGCATCTTCAAACCAGTTTCCTGTATATATCGGTCGTTCATGTGGACCGACTCAACCATCGTCTTAGCGTGGTTACACAAGCCCCCATACTATTGGAATGCCTTTGTAGCAAACCCTACGACTTCATTTTCGAAAAATACTGAAGTGAACAACTGGTCGTACGTATAATCGAAAAGTAACCGCGTCGATGTAGCGTCCCTGAGCTGTACTGCTCAAGCTACCTCATATTCAGTGGCCATTAAATCAAACTGTTTTTGAAACACACCACATCATAAAATCAGGTTAAGAGTGCACTAAACGACTCCAAGAGTTGCTTGCATCTGAAAGAACTGCATCTCTTACAAATTATCTGGAAAACCTCGATGTCACACCAGCATCTAATTACTCTTTGTGGTGCGCTGCGAGAAAGCTTAAAACACCCGTTGAGTAACTTCTGCGCAATTCTACCGGAGGTTGGGCAAGAAACGATACTGAAAAATGTAACATATTTGCTAATCATTTAAAATCCGTATTTACCCCAAACACATGCACCGGTGTTGTTTATTTGCCGTGTGTAGTTGCTCTACCTCCTCGACCCTTAAAATTTAAGATACATGAGGTACAAAAACTAATTGCTGAACTCAACCCAAAGAAAGCTCCGGGTATTGATGAAATTATAAATCAGATGTTGATGAAGTTGCCTCGTATTGCAATTAGAATCCTGTTATTCAATTTTAATGCCATTTTACGACTGGAGTATTATCCACACCACTGGAAGCTTGCCAAGGTCAAAATGATTCTAAAGTCGGGCAAAGATCTTACCAAGGCTGAGTCATACAGGCCAATAAGTTTACTGTTAACAATGTCAAAGCTCTTCGAAAAGCTCCTCACGATAAAATTAACCACAATTCTAACTGATAATGAGTGCATACCGGATCATCAATTTGGTTTTAGAAGTCAGCATAGCACCATTGAACAAACGCTTAGATTGGTTCAATTTATAAGAAGAACATTTGAAGAAAAGAAATATTGTTCTGTCCGCTTTATTGATGTTTCTCAGGCATTTGATTTGAAGTATGGCATGAAGGCCTTATTTTAAAATTGAAGACATATCTATCAATAAACATTCTTAATCTTTTGCAAAGTCATATTCTTGCCCGGAAGTACACTGTGGTGGAAGGAGACTTCATGAGTGTGCCCGAATCCATTTCATCCAGTAGTTACATGTGATACCCTATCTTTATTATTATTACTGTTATTATTACTACTATTATGACTGCTATTGTATCAACTCTCTTTAACTTTATTAAATAATATTATTTTTTAAATCTAAGACTCATATTTTTATATTGTAATTAATAATTTTCAAATCAATAAATATATAAAAAGTATTAATAAAATACATACAAATATATTTTTTTAAATTTAAAATATCTAAAAAAAAGGTTTGAGAAATTAATAATAACTTAAGAGTAAAATAACCAAAATATATTTTAATAAAAGAATGTGGAGTTAAATTACTGGCGCAGTCGGTGTTCTCGGACTATTCTAAATGCAATAAAACATTAAGAATCGAAAAAACTATTAAGCAATTTTAAACCATTATATCTGTAAATACATCAAGAATTGGAGTCAGTTACAACATAGAAGACTGGAAATATAAAGCAACAATAAGAATAATTATTACCGTCTCATACTAATGAAGTCCTAACTACAAGAATAGCAAATATACGCCACTCCCTCAGCATGACACTATTAAATTTTACAAGTAAAGCTTTTTTATTTCTCATATAGAGACATTGATTCACATCATTAACATCAATAGAGACATTATAATAACCTGCTATAGCAACAACAACATCGACCAAGCAATTTATACCCGATTGCAAACCACTAATTAAAATATCGGGACGATTTAATCTGCTTTCCAAATTATTGTTCTCAGCTTCAAGGTTAGAGATTTTGTTTGAAGTATCACTCTCAACCTTTTTAATGCTATCTAATAGATATTGTTAGATCATTGCGTATGCTATAAGTAGATGCTTTAATCAAGTTTGTTAAATCCTTTTGTTCAGTTCTCATTTCGGCAGCAAACAAGGAAAAAGATTTTTCAACTTTTTCATTAGCCTCATCAATGTATTTACGAATCAACGAGACATCGTTTCTTGAACTTGGTTTTGAGGTACACCGAGTACAATTGTAATTTATATTTTCATTGTCTCCCATAAGTGCATAGAGTTCTTTTGAAACGTTCCTACAAGATGCATGATACCATACACCACAAGAATCACACTTTACACCAGCATTACTAATAGTCACATTTTTATTAAGAGATTCCACGCCAAGTGATGCCAAAAATCCTCGACGAGAGCTTCGATTTGTTTGGGGCTTATATCAAGGCTGGAGAATACACAAAATGCACCCAAAGCAGACACGTCAATCATATTAAAAAAACGGCTAATGGACATCTATTTGTTTTGCGTTTGGTGCTATATTTAGATACTATCTGATTCATAACATCTACCCCTCCTTCTGTTTTGTTGTAGAAGTCATTAATCTTCTCTTTTCCATTTAAAGCTGGTACTCCTGCATTATTGAAAGAAAGATTATCTTCTGGGTCACAACAGACAAAAGAGTTCTGTTTTGTTGAAACCAAAACTGCAGGGTGTACCTGCAGTATCCATTGGGTTTGCCCGAAGTTCTTTTGGTATATAGACTTTGTTTTGTCGAAGGCTACAAACAAGACTTATTCCTCTAACTTGTAGCCGATCGGCCAAAGGGAGGGAAGTAAAAAAGCTGTCTCTAGTTACGGTTATTCCAGATTGCTTCTAGCAACTAACTAGATCTTGGACGATCTTTTCTCTTACACTTACCTGTCGCTGACCACCAAGAGTGTATATAATAAGGATACACTACCAAACTATTTCAATTCCGTATTTAGCTGGCTTATACGGAATATATTGAGTGAATCTGGTTCTGCCTATCAATGGAAACAACTGCTCGTCTACTGTCACATTTTCATCTGGAAAATGGTTCAAACGTAGATTCTCTATCAGCATATTCCATATATTGGAGATAGGAGCCGCTTTATCTGTTTGTTTGCGTGATGAGCTTGTAAATGCATTGTCGAAACGAATTACGCGTAATATTTGCTGAAATATATCGCGACTTAATGATGCTTTGTCTGTCACTTGATTTATATTTTGAAGCCATAACTAATTCCGCATTTTCTTCTTCCTCGTCAGGCATAACCACACCTTCCATTTGTATATATGTATCACTGTATATATGCATCACTGTGTATATGTAACACTGAAAATCCAAAACATTCGCAGAGGCAAGTATGCTCTATGTAGTTGTTATCAGTATTTGCAACCAATATTAGGCAGTATTTTTTAAATTAAAAAACAAATTCCTTCATCAGAAGTACTAGTACCATATGACACCAACTTAGCTCTATTGCTCGCTACTGACGCGAGTCAAGTAGGCTTGGTAGCAGTATTGTCAAACCCTTTGACCGACGGATGAAAACGAGCTATTGCGTAGTAGAGCTGAAAAACTATCGATAGTCGGCCCACTCGATATTTTCCATAGTTTATTATAAAACTATCGATAGTATCGAATAGTTTTATAAATGTTGCCACATAAACGACATTTGGCATAGTTAATATATTTCATTGGCTCGAAAAAACTCCTGAGTCCACAACATTTACATTAGTATGTAAAAGTATATGTAGGTACGGAAGTATAATTAAAAAATATTACACATACTTAGCTATGTTAACTGGAGATTTGTCAAAATAAATCCGAGAACACTTATTAGACACTGAGTTTCTAAACCTCACCGACTCGTGCAATTCCAAACCGTTAGGTTTGCGATGGAACGCAGGAAATGTTTCCTTTTATTTTAACCCCTTTAATCATACTAGCAGAAATCGCTTCACAAAAAGAGCGGTACTGTCTGACATCGCAAAGCTATTCGAACCCACTGGATGGTTAGTTCCCAAGTTAATTGTTGCGAAAATCATAATGCAACAGTTCTAGAAAGATGATACTCATTGGAACGACATTATAGAGTCATGAACTCTTAAAATGTGGGAAGACTTTCTAGATGACTACCCTAATCTAGATAAATTTAGAATTCCCAGATTTTTCAACTTCCACCCCGCTTTTTCCCTAGAATTACATGGGTTTTGTAATGCATTAGAAAAGGCCTATGCCGCTACGCTCTATTATTATTGCCACTCACCAGATGGTATGATTCATACTCATCTTGAGTATGAATCGAAAAGAACTCTGTGGCGCGGTGCTTTTGCCAAAAATTTTTAAGCATCTTCAAACCAGTTTCCTGTATATATCGGTCGTTCATGTGGACCGACTCAACCATCGTCTTAGCGTGGTTACACAAGCCCCCATACTATTGGAATGCCTTTGTAGCAAACCCTACGACTTCATTTTCGAAAAATACTGAAGTGAACAACTGGTCGTACGTATAATCGAAAAGTAACCGCGTCGATGTAGCGTCCCTGAGCTGTACTGCTCAAGCTACCTCATATTCAGTGGCCATTAAATCAAACTGTTTTTGAAACACACCACATCATAAAATCAGGTTAAGAGTGCACTAAACGACTCCAAGAGTTGCTTGCATCTGAAAGAACTGCATCTCTTACAAATTATCTGGAAAACCTCGATGTCACACCAGCATCTAATTACTCTTTGTGGTGCGCTGCGAGAAAGCTTAAAACACCCGTTGAGTAACTTCTGCGCAATTCTACCGGAGGTTGGGCAAGAAACGATACTGAAAAATGTAACATATTTGCTAATCATTTAAAATCCGTATTTACCCCAAACACATGCACCGGTGTTGTTTATTTGCCGTGTGTAGTTGCTCTACCTCCTCGACCCTTAAAATTTAAGATACATGAGGTACAAAAACTAATTGCTGAACTCAACCCAAAGAAAGCTCCGGGTATTGATGAAATTATAAATCAGATGTTGATGAAGTTGCCTCGTATTGCAATTAGAATCCTGTTATTTAATTTTAATGCCATTTTACGACTGGAGTATTATCCACATATCCACACCACTGGAAGCTTGCCAAGGTCAAAATGATTCTAAAGTCGGGCAAAGATCTTACCAAGGCTGAGTCATACAGGCCAATAAGTTTACTGTTAACAATGTCAAAGCTCTTCGAAAAGCTACTCATGATAAAATTAACCACAATTCTAACTGATAATGAGTGCATACCGGATCATAAATTTGGTTTTAGAAGTCAGCATAGCACCATTGAACAAACGCTTAGATTGGTTCAATTTATAAGAAGAACATTTGAAGAAAAGAAATATTGTTCTGTCCGCTTTATTGATGTTTCTCAGGCATTTGATTTGAAGTATGGCATGAAGGCCTAATTTTAAAATTGAAGACATATCTATCAATAAACATTCTTAATCTTTTGCAAAGTCATATTCTTGCCCGGAAGTACACTGTGGTGGAAGGAGACTTCATGAGTGTGCCCGAATCCATTTCATCCAGTAGTTACATGTGATACCCTATCTTTATTATTATTACTGTTATTATTACTACTATTATGACTGCTATTGTATCAACTCTCTTTAACTTTATTAAATAATATTATTTTTTAAATCTAAGACTCATATTTTTATATTGTAATTAATAATTTTCAAATCAATAAATATATAAAAAGTATTAATAAAATACATACAAATATATTTTTTTAAATTTAAAATATCTAAAAAAAAGGTTTGAGAAATTAATAATAACTTAAGAGTAAAATAACCAAAATATATTTTAATAAAAGAATGTGGAGTTAAATTACTGGCGCAGTCGGTGTTCTCGGACTATTCTAAATGCAATAAAACATTAAGAATCGAAAAAACTATTAAGCAATTTTAAACCATTATATCTGTAAATACATCAAGAATTGGAGTCAGTTACAACATAGAAGACTGGAAATATAAAGCAACAATAAGAATAATTATTACCGTCTCATACTAATGAAGTCCTAACTACAAGAATAGCAAATATACGCCACTCCATCCAACTAAATAAAGTTTAAAAATCATGTCAATAACAGCATTTCAACTACTAGAAGAGTAGTAGGGAACTGCCAGTACTGCCCCAATTAAAATTGTGAAATTTTGCTAAAATTTTTAAATTTCAGTGCAAAATTTTCTGAAATTTTAAAATTTGGGTAATTAAAATTTCAAATTTGTGAAATTGTGTTTTTTGTTTATATTAATAGTTTGTTTGTTTACATTAACTGTTTTTTGTTTACATTAACTTTTTTTTTTTTATATTAAGTGTATGTATGTTTGTATGTATGTATGTATGTATGTATGACCGTGGGAACTTGTGCGCGGAATATTTTGTGGGAACACATTAAGTGGGTTTATAGGTTTGAATCTTTTATATGTATATGATTTTATAATGCCGACGGGATAACATATTTATATTTTTCAAATGCCGACGGGAAAACATGTGTATATTTTTCGAATGCCGACGGGAAAACATGTTTTTTTTTCAAATGCCGACGGGAAAACATGTTTATTTTTTTCAAATGCCGACTGGAAAACATGTTTATTTTTTTCAAATGCTGAAGGGAAAATCATGGAAATGATTTTTCCTAATGCCAACGGAAAATTTGTGGGTGTGTCTAGCTGTAGGAATTGAAGTCTGACTGTGATTGGTGGAGCGCGGGGTGTGTCTAGATTGTAACACCTTAAGTCTAACCGTGATTTGGGTAGGTGAGGGTGTTTTGTAATATGTAACCGTGGGAAATCGGTGGCTTTTATGGTTGTTGGAATTTAAACCAAGCTGTGCTTGGTGGGGGGTGGGATGTATTTGAGGTAGATCGACTGGTGCAGGGCAGGGAGTTGTTGTAATATGTATCCGTGGGAATCTGTGTACATGTATGTATGTATGTATGTCTGTAAGAGTTTAAGGCTGAGTGTTCATGTAATACGTATCCGTGGGAATCTGTGTATATGTATGTTCGTTGGAGTTTAAGGCTGATTGTGATTTGAGGTGGGGGAGGGTGTTGTTGTGATAGATAGATAGAATGTGCCTATGTGTGTGTGTGTGTATGTATGTATGTATATGTAGCAGTTTAAGTATGTCCTTGATTTGAGGTAGGCGGGGGGTGTTATTGTAATATGTATCTATAGGAATTTGGGAGTTTATATGTTTGTAGAAATTGTTGTGCATGTATGTCTGTAGAAGTTTAAGGCTGATCGTGATTTGGATTGTTGAGATTGATCGATTGTATGTAACCTTGAGAATTTGTGTATGTATATCTGTAGAAAATTTAAGGCTTATCGTGATTTATGATGGGCGAAGTTTTCATGAAATATATAACCGCGCAATTAATGTGTATATCTGTAGAAGTTTAAGGGTGATCATGATTAATGAGAGGTGAGGTGAAGGTGTTCATGTATATGTATCCGTATTTGTTTGTATGTATATCTATATGAGTTTAAGGCTGATCGTGATTTAGGTTGTGAGATTGATAGTTTGTATGTTACCTTGAGATTTTGTGTATGTATATCTGTAAGAACTTTAGACTGACTGTGATTTGTGAGGGGAGGCGCGTTGTTGAAATAGGTTTAATTTTTCGTAGATGAATTTTAGTATATGTTTGTGTATATGATTTTCTCACCATAGTATTTATATGTACATAGAAATAAATTATTTCTCATATGAAAATTTGTTGCTAGAAAATATTATCATATATCTGAACTTCCCTAATCCTAGTATGTTTTTCATATTGGAGGATGAGATTGCTTTATATTTTATCAAGCTTAAATTTGTCCAGTGTTAAAGTCTGTCGATCAGAAATTTGTTTATATTTGTATAAATATTAATTTCAGATTTTGCAAAATTTTTTTGTACGATCGTGGCGATTTTGTGTGTGTGTATGTGTATGCGCGATAGAGTTTGACTGGTCTGTGATAAGTTTGTTTATTTAAGTACATTTGTCTTCTTCGACTTTCGTCTTTAAGCGTCAATAGCTTGGAGAACGGTTTGTATGTTTTCATGATGTAGATATGTAATTGTGACTGTTAAAATACAATAAATGCTTGAGCATTGGTAAGAAATTTGATAATATGTGTACATATGTACATATGGATCTACAAATTGATTTTATGTATGTATGTATGTACATACAAATAAGTCTGGGGCTCCCTGTTTAAATAAATTTTTTTTGTCATGTGCGGTCTTTTGTTGTTGCTGTTGTAAATATTTGCCTGCTCTTTTGTGTATAGATGTGAAATATTTCCATAGTTTTTTATTTGAAATTAAAAAAACGTTCTTTTAATTTTTAGATGTATTTACGTAAAAGTTTGTGAGGAGTTTCTGTTGTAAGTAAAATTGAATTCCTCTCTATTGAAGTAACTATAATATAAATATTTAATATATTTTATTTCCATTTGTTTAAAGTTGATGTAGCCTATATTCTAACTATCATCTTTTTTCTTCACCTTTTACATATATTTTAGAACATCTTACATTGGCTTTTAAAAAATGACAAACGCTTTGAAATGAAACTGGTCTAGCAGTCCAGCTTAGTTGAGGATACTTTTTTGTTAACCACTTTGCTTCTCTTTCCTTTTTATTGATAAACATTTAAAATCAAATGGTGGTTTTATAATGAAATTTTTATACTCATTATTGTTGAAAACATCCGCTACTTCTTTTTGTAATGAAAATCATTCGAAACCTTACTCGTCTATTAAAACCATTTTTTCATTCATATTACTTAATTTATAAGACTTTCTGGACTTTCTATTATTCGATCATCAGTAAAAATGCAGTAGCTGAAGTCCTTGCTTGATGTTTCATATTAAATTTCTTTATCAATTGGGACGCTATTGAATAAAAGGAACTTTTATCTGAAACTTTAGTGCATTTGGAAGAGCTTGAGATTCTTTCATATAATAGATGACTTTCTATGTCAACATATCTGTCTACTCTTCGTCATCGTTAAAGGACAATTAAATTTTAAAATTTTAATTCCTCAAATTGTGTTACTTCATACTGATAATATGTTTTCATTAATAAGGTATATGTTTATCTTATGAAGGTACTCGCCTATGGCTTTTATTTGATGTTCTAGATGATTTTTTTTTCTCATTTTATTAAAGTTCAGCGTATTGTGCATATATTTCTGCTATTTTTAAGTGCGCTTTATTTACCTGTCAGACAAAGTGTACGTATCAGTTGATCACTCAGTCTCTCTTTTCAATAATTTTTTTCTTTTAATGTGTCACTACTATTTTTTTCAGATTTTAATACTTGAAAAAGAGAATATTTATGTAATTTTTAAATGTATTCATATATAAATATAGGTAAATATATGTATGTATGTATAGAGAAATTACTTTATCTACAAAGAAGTACATGTTTAATAATCAACTATTCTAGAAAATCGATCTCAAATAACTCAGTTACCTCCACCATCAATTCACCGTCGGTGTTTTTATAGTGTCAGAAACATTAGAATATCTATGTTTGAGAGAATTTTTACATCGAGTTTTTCTACATGAGGTTTGCTGGTTGACCTCCTTGAAGTTATTGTTCACGTAAGCTGGGTTGTATCACATTCAGATGTAATAATTTCTTACTTAAAAAAGGTCCTCATCACCATCAACCATATTTGTATACATTTCATTCATGAGTTGGGTTGATCCAGATACAATTGCTGTCTACAGATTAATGATTAGAAACAAGTTTCTCATCACCTTCTAACAGATTTATATATTTTGCTAGCATGCATGCCTTAGCATGCTTCTATCGATAATGACGCGATAGTCCGACACATAGTGGTGTTTCAATTAAAAATCTATACTATTAGAATTTATGATTTCGCTCTTTTTATTCTTTTACAAAGTAGATACATATTTATGTATTTCATTTAGCACAGAGTCATAAAATTTCTTTGCTTACAAAATTGTGTGACATTCTTTTAAATTTGCATGCTTCGGCATGCCTTCAATATTTTTTCTGTAAATTTATTTGATACTCATACAAATACAGATATAAAGTAAGATCTGCTTACATTGCATTTTACAATTTATGTATGCTTCAGCATGATTCCAGTTGAAGTCCATATTTATTCAGTAAGTTTGTTTCATACTAATTCATACAAATATACATTCTTAAAGATTGGAAATCTGAGTCCAATTTATGTAGTTTATCTATATTTTCTAAATATAGAGTGAATATCTACTATAATAGCCCATGGGCATATTTTAAAATTTCGCTTGCTAGAGCTTTCGAAATGGAAAATGTACAATTTTCACTATAAAAAGTGATAATATTATGTGTTACTGATTATTACACTGTGTTGTAATTTATTTTCAACGCTTAAGTTTTCACAATATTTTATACAGGCCAACAAGTTTAGAGAACTTCGAGTATATTAAGTTAATTATCTTTCTTAAGACCTATCACTCCTAATCATTCCTTCAAAAATACAAACCAAACTAGATTTTTCCTGTTTAATTTTATTTTTTACTTTCATTAAATTTCAAGATTTTGTTCATCTTCAAATTATTATATTTAGCAGCTTTTTCTCATTTGTTGAGTTAACTTTAATCGGAAACATTTAAATAGTGAGATGAACTTTTATATTGTATACGAGTACATTAAGTAATTCTTTGTATATTTCATTTATATGAACCATCATCTCATAATTCCTTTGGATGATCTATTAAATCATTCTACTATTAATGTTTTCATATTAAGTAATGTTTAATCTTCTACTTATGCATGAATTTTCCAGTGTCTATTAAAAAATTCTTTACAATCATACATTTGTAAGTTTTTTTGGTACTCGTAACATTTCAAAAATATTTTCCACAGCCTAGGTTTTTTCGAATGCAACTTTTATTTTCAACGGTATTGACCATAGAAACTTTGAGAATGAATCGCTTACAGTCTACAATAATCAATAATTTCTATTTTCTGTATAATAGTTTCCCATTTCACCTAAATCAGCTCCATAAAAGATCAACTATTCCTTTCATTACATATCTACAATACACAAACAATTTTCGATATTTATTATAGAGTTCGTTTACTAAATTGCTTTTTAAAGCCATTGAGTTGTTTTAAAGATTTTGTGGAGAGTGTTGTGATCTACTTGATGCACTTTCAGCTATTTATACTATCATGACTGGCTTTAATAGAATTTATTCTACGGAAATTGAACATCTTGTATGTGAAAAAAGGAGAGCTAAATAAAATCAGACTTAAAGAATGTACTAAACGACTCAAAGAGCTGCTATCGTCGGAAAAACTGCATTACTGGAAAAGTATTTAGAAGGTCTTGATGTAACGTCAGTATCTAATTACTCTTTATGGCACGCTACTAGAAATCTTAAAAGACCCGTTGACCTTAAATCACCACTGCGTACTTCGACCGGAGGCTGGGCGAGAAGCGATAGTGAGAAAGGTAATTTATTTTCTGAGCATTTAAAATCTGTATTTACTCCCAATTCATGTACGGGTGCTACCGAATTACCGAGTGTAGTTTCTCTACCCCCTCGTCCCTTAAGGTTTAAGTTGCGTGAACTACAAAAAATAATTGCTGAACTCGACCCGAAGAAAGCTCCAGGTATTGATGGCATTAGTAACAAGATGCTGATGAACTTGCCTCATATTGCAATAAGAATCTTGCTATTTATTTTTAATGCTATTTTACGAATGCAGTATTTTCCAAATAACTGGAAACTTGCCAAAATAAAAATGATTCCAAAGCCGGGCAAAGATCTTACCAAGGCTGAGTCATATAGGCCTATAAGCTTACTATCAACAATCTCAAAGCTTTTCGAAAAGCTGCTCATAACTAAATTGTCCAAAATTTTAGCTGATAATGGGTGCATCCCGGACCATCAATTTGGTTTTAGAAGTCATCATAGCACCATTGAACAAACGCATAGATTGGTCCAAGTTGTAAGAAGAACACTTGAAGAAAAGAAGTACTGTTCTGCTCTCTTTATTGATGTTTATCAGGCATTTGATAAAGTATGGCACGAAGGCCTAGTTTTAAAATTGAAGACGTACCTACCAATAAACATACAAAAGCTTTTGGAAAGTTATATTATTGATAGGAAGTTCACTGTTGTGGAAGGAGAGTTCACGAGTGTGCCCGAATCTATATCTTCCGGTGTGCCACAGGGCAGTATTCTGGGGCCAGTCTTGTATCTAATATATACTTGTGATATGCCTGTGAGCAATAACATCCTAACTTCTACATTTGCCGATGATACAGCCTGTATGAGTATACACAAAAACCCTTATGAGGAATCCCGCAATCTCCAAGAACACATTACCCAGCTTGAAATATGGTTGAACTTATGGAGAATTAAAGTAAATGAACAAAAGTGTGTCCACATAACGTTTACCCTAAGAAGTGATACTTGCTCTCCCATTCGAATCAACAATCAAAGTATTCCTCAACTTTTTCAAGTGAAATACCTTGGCATACATCTTGATCGAAGGCTTACATGGAAATATCACATTGACTCTAAGTTAAATCAAATGAAACTTAAATTAGCTCAAATATATTGGTTAATTGGCAGAAATTCAACACTCAGCCTAGACTGCAAGCTTTTGATATACAAGTCGCTTTTGAAGCCAATATGGTGCTATGGAATTCAGCTATGGGGCACTGCTTCAGCTTCAAGTGTTGAGAAAATCCAACGAAGGCAAAACACAATTTTACGTTTGATAACATCGGCTCCATGGAACATCAAAAATTCAAATATACATCGCGATTTAAATATGCCACTAAGGCAGGCAAATATTTAACAAAACTCGAGACACATCCTAATCCGCTCGCTCGTAATATCTTGAACTTTACTGGACATATCCGCTTAAAAAAGAGGGACACAAGGGCTCTTATTCTCAACACTCCAGATGGGACTTCTTGAAAATACGTTTATTTTTATTTTTTTTTTCCTTTTTGATTATCACTACTTATGTATTATTTATAACTATCACTAAGTTTATGTCCGACACTGATCGGGCCTAATAATTATATTTAGATTCAAGATTTGATTACTTATTGTTAGTTCATTTTTGAAGATACAATAAATAAATATATGAAAAAAAAAGAAAAAAATTTATACTATCATGTAGTTAATTTTCCAATCTATAAATTTTATCGTTCAGCTGTTCAATTTGTTTTTTCAAAAGATGATTTAATTTTTAGTATGTATTTTTTGAATTTTATAACTATCTTCTATCTCTAATTGTATTTCACGTTGTACTCTATCAATATGCGTTTTAATATATTCTTGAATTATATTAATTCCTTAAGCTATATTATTAATTTGTCCTATAGTTTATCGTTTTGAGTTTCCAGAAACAATTTACTGATAACATCATTCTCTGTCAATGAATGATGATGATTCTCTATCCACGTATTAGTAGAAATTATATATTTTATATAGTTTTCAAATTAAAATTTCTCATAGTATTTCCATGTTTTATTATCAATCATTAAAGAAAATAAAGCTACTATTAGGGCCTATATTTGACCATCAACTTGTATTTTATCTTCATTTAGTTTTAGGTTACTATCACCAAACTTTCATTCATTATTCAAATCTTGATGTGGGCCATAGTTTGTATCTAATTAAATTCTTCCTTCCAAGACTGATAAATGAGTATAAGTGTCTTCAGAATTAGAAGTCTATGAGTAAAAATCATCTTCATCACCCTCATCATATTAGCATCATTAAATAAGATAGTACGGAATTTTGCTGATTCATCAAACGTTATTTCAGAAACAAGTCATAGCTCCCTTCTACCAAATTCTATTTGCGCAAAAATAGTTGGTCTGTCAAATTGTACAAAAAAATAAAATAAAAAATAATATGTTATGATTGGCTTGCTAAAAAGTCTTAATGGACTAAAATTTTAAAACATCTACATATTAATACTCAAAATCTCTCTATCAACCCAAATATGGATACTTAAAGATATTACATAATTTCATTAATTAAAGGAATGGGATATTACACATTTACAGATACTGAGTCTGTTGTTTCTCCTAACGAAGCAAAAAGTAATTCCGATATGATATTTAACGATGTTACATGTCAGAAACATATTTTTGTATGGAGTGAGATAAGAATGGTGATGCATTCTCCTGATGTCAAACTTATACCAGAATCACCAAACATTTGATACTAGATAATCATAATGTAATTATAATGTTTAAGTAAGATGATACAAATATAAAGCATGTTGGAAGGATAAATATGGATTTTGAATATAAGCAACGATATTGAATTAAACGATGATCGATAAAGAAAAAAAAAGAGAATTTGACTACGTAAAAGTACACTTTTTCGTTTTTCATCTGACCTTAAACTCCATTCATCTAAATGTTATATATAGCCAGCTACTTGTTAACTGATAACCCAATCTGAATCAGATAAGTTGATCTGAAAATCAGACCAAGTCCTGATAAGCTGATCTGAAAACCAGATCAGGTCCTGATAAGCTGATCTGAATACCAGATCAGGTCCTGATAAGCTGATCTGAAAACCAGACCAGGTCCTGATAAGCTGATCGGAAAACCAGACCAGGTCCTGATAAGCTGATCTGAAAGCCAGATCAGGTCCTGATAAGCTGATCTGAAAACCAGACCAGGTCCTGATAAGCTGATCTGAAAACCAGACCAGCTAACTGAAAACCTGATCTGATAGCTGATACCTGATCTAATAGCTGATACCTCTTATTGTCTAAACATGGATGAGAAAATTTTCAAACAGATGGTGTTGACAAGAAATGTCTTGAAGAAAAAGCTTCGTAGTATAAAACTGGTGAAATAGATAGATGTGAGCAACAAAAGGTACATTTAAACCTATAACAGAACCTCTCAAAGAATTCATAAGTAGTTTTAGAAATATTGAAAGAATTCACAGGAAATAAGAAAGTAAAATCAAGATAGAAGCTGAAAATAATATAAGTTTAACGCCATCAGTCAATATAGAGACAAGTACACCGAAGAAACTTTCAGAAGGAACAATATTTGATGATATCATCTTATTTAATGATGCTAATATTGAGAATGATGATGAGGATGATGAAGATGATTAGTAGATCACCACACTCTCCACAAAATCTTTAAAACAACTCAATGGCTTTAAAAAGCAATTTAGTAAACGAACTCTATAATAAATATCGAAAATTGTTTGTGTATTGTAGATATGTAATGAAAGGAATAGTTGATCTTTTATGGAGCTGATTTAGGTGAAATGGGAAACTATTATACAGAAAATAGAAATTATTGATTATTGTAGACTGTAAATGATTCATTCTCAAAGTTTCTATGGTCAATACCGTTGAAAATAAAAGTTGCATTCGAAAAAACCTAGGCTGTGGAAAATATTTTTGAAATGTTACGAGTACCAAAAAAACTTACAAATGTATGATTGTAAAGAATTTTTTAATAGACACTGGAAAATTCATGCATAAGTAGAAGATTAAACATTACTTAATACGAAAACATCAATAGTAGAATGATTTAATAGATCATCCAAAGGAATTATGAGATGATCGTTTATATAAATGAAATATACAAAGAATTACTTAATGTACTCGTATACAATATAAAAGTTCATCTCACTATTTAAATGTTTCCGATTAAAGTTAACTCAACAAATGAGAAAAAGCTGCTAAATATAATAATTTGAAGATGAACAAAATCTTGAAATTTAATGAAAGTAAAAAATAAAATTAAACAGGAAAAATCTAGTTTGGTTTGTATTTTTGAAGGAATGATTAGGAATGATAGGTCTTAAGAAAGATAATTAACTTAGTATACTGGAAATTCTCTAAACTTGTTAGCCTGTATGAAATATTGTGAAAACTTAAGCGTTGAAAATAAATTACAACACAGTGTAATATTCAGTAACACATAATATTATCACTTTTTATAGTGAAAATTGTACATTTTCCATTTCGAAAGCTCTAGCAAGCGAAATTTTAAAATATGCCCATGGGCTATTATAGTAGATATTCACTCTATTCATTTCTATAGCTATCAAATCTTTAGAAAATATAGATAAACTACATAAATTGGACTTAGATTTCCAATCTTTAAGAATGTATATTTGTATTAATTAGTATGAAACAAACTTACTGAATAAATATGGACTTCAACTGGAATCATGCTGAAGCATACATAAATTGTAAAATGCAATGTAAGCAGATCTTACTTTATATCTGTATTTGTATGAGTATCAAATAAATTTACAGAAAAAATATTGAAGGCATGCCGAAGCATGCAAATTTAAAAGAATGTCACACAATTTTGTAAGCAAAGAAATTTTATGACTCTGTGCTAAATGAAATACATAAATATGTATCTACTTTGTAAAAGAATAAAAAGAGCGAAATCATAAATTCTAATAGTATAGATTTTTAACTGAAACACCACTATGTGTCGGACTATCGCGTCATTATCGATAGAAGCATGCTAAGGCATGCATGCTAGCAAAATATATAAATCTGTTAGAAGGTGATGAGAAACTTGTTTCTAATCATTAATCTGTAGACAGCAATTGTATCTGGATCAACCCAACTCATGAATGAAATGTATACAAATATGGTTGATGGTGATGAGGACCTTTTTTAAGTAAGAAATTATTACATCTGAATGTGATACAACCCAGCTTACGTGAACAATAACTTCAAGGAGGTCAACCAGCAAACCTCATGTAGAAAAACTCGATGTAAAAATTCTCTCAAACATAGATATTCTAATGTTTCTGACACTATAAAAACACCGACGGTGAATTGATGGTGGAGGTAACTGAGTTATTTGAGATCGATTTTCTAGAATAGTTGATTATTAAACATGTACTTCTTTGTAGATAAAGTAATTTCTCTATACATACATACATATATTTACCTATATTTATATATGAATACATTTAAAAATTACATAAATATTCTCTTTTTCAAGTATTAAAATCTGAAAAAAATAGTAGTGACACATTAAAAGAAAAAAATTATTGAAAAGAGAGACTGAGTGATCAACTGATACGTACACTTTGTCTGACAGGTAAATAAAGCGCACTTAAAAATAGCAGAAATATATGCACAATACGCTGAACTTTAATAAAATGAGAAAAAAAAATCATCTAGAACATCAAATAAAAGCCATAGGCGAGTACCTTCATAAGATAAACATATACCTTATTAATGAAAACATATTATCAGTATGAAGTAACACAATTTGAGGAATTAAAATTTTAAAATTTAATTGTCCTTTAATGATGACGAAGAGTAGACAGATATGTTGACATAGAAAGTCATCTATTATATGAAAGAATCTCAAGCTGTTCCAAATGCACTAAAGTTTAAGATGAAAGTTCCTTTTATTCAATAGCGTCCCAATTGATAAAGAAATTTAATATGAAACATCAAGCATGGACTTCAGCTACTGCATTTTTACTGATGATCGAATAATAGAAAGTCCAGAAAGTCTTATAAATTAAGTAATATGAATGAAAAAATGGTTTTAATAGACGAGTAAGGTTTCGAATGATTTTCATTACAAAAAGAAGTAGCGGATGTTTTCAACAATAATGAGTATAAAAATTTCATTATAAAACCACCATTTGATTTTAAATGTTTATCAATAAAAAGGAAAGAGAAGCAAAGTGGTTAACAAAAAAGTATCCTCAACTAAGCTGGACTGCTAGACCAGTTTCATTTCAAAGCGTTTGTCATTTTTTAAAAGCCAATGTAAGATGTTCTAAAATATATGTAAAAGGTGAAGAAAAAAGATGATAGTTAGAATATAGGCTACATCAACTTTAAACAAATGGAAATAAAATATATTAAATATTTATATTATAGTTACTTCAATAGAGAGGAATTCAATTTTACTTACAACAGAAACTCCTCACAAACTTTTACGTAAATACATCTAAAAATTAAAAGAACGTTTTTTTAATTTCAAATAAAAAACTATGGAAATATTTCACATCTATACACAAAAGAGCAGGCAAATATTTACAACAGCAACAACAAAAGACCGCACATGACAAAAAAAATTTATTTAAACAGGGAGCCCCAGACTTATTTACATACATACATACATAAAATCAATTTGTAGATCCATATATACATATGTACACATATTATCAAATTTCTTACCAATGCTCAAGCATTTATTGTATTTTAACAGTCACAATTACATATCTACATCATGAAAACATACAAACCGTTCTCCAAGCTATTGACGCTTAAAGACGAAAGTCGAAGAAGACAAATGTACTTAAATAAACAAACTTATCACAGACCAGTCAAACTCTATCGCGCATACACATACACACACACAAAATCGCCACGATCGTACAAAAAAATTTTGCAAAATCTGAAATTAATATTTATACAAATATAAACAAATTTCTGATCGACAGACTTTAACACTGGACAAATTTAAGCTTGATAAAATATAAAGCAATCTCATCCTCCAATATGAAAAACATACTAGGATTAGGGAAGTTCAGATATATGATAATATTTTCTAGCAACAAATTTTCATATGAGAAATAATTTATTTCTATGTATATATAAATACTATGGTGAGAAAATCATATACACAAACATATACTAAAATTCATCTACGAAAAATTAAACCTATTTCAACATCGCGCCTCCCCTCACAAATCACAGTCAGTCTAAAGTTCTTACAGATATACATACACAAAATCTCAAGGTAACATACAAACTATCAATCTCACAACCTAAATCACGATCAGCCTTAAACTCATATAGATATACATACAAACAAATACGGATACATATACATGAACACCTTCACCTCACCTCTCATTAATCATGATCAGCCTTAAACTCCTACAGATATACACATAAATTGCGCGGTTATATATTTCATGAAAACTTCGCCCATCATAAATCACGATAAGCCTTAAATTTTCTACAGATATACATATACAAATTCTCAAGTTCAGACATCATGCACAACAATTTCTACAAACATATAAACTCTCAAATTTCTATAGATACATATTACAATAACACCCCCCGCCTACCTCAAATCAAGGACAGACATAAACTGCTACATATACATACATACATACACACACACACATATGCACATTCTATCTATCTATCACAACAACACCCTCCCCCACCACAAATCACAATCAGCCTTAAACTCCAACGAACATACATATACACAGATTCCCACGGATACGTATTACATGAACACTCTCACCTCACCTTTCATAAATCACAGACAGCCTTAAACTCTTACAGACATACATATATACATACATACATGTACACAGATTCCCACGGATACATATTACAACAACTCCCCGCCCTCCACCAGTCGATCTACCTCAAATACATCCCGCCCCCCACGAAGCCCAGCTTGATTTAAATTCCAACAAGCATATACGTCACCGAATTCTCATGGTTACATATTACAAAACACCATCACCTACCCAAATCACGGTTAGCCTTAAGGTCTCACAATCTAGACACACCCCGCGTTCCACCAATCACAGCCAGACTTCAATTCCTACAGCTACACACACCCACAAATTTTCCGTTGGCATTAGGAAAAATAATTTCCAGGATTTTCCCTTCGGCATTTGAAAAAAATAAACATGTTTTCCCGTCGGCATTTGAAAAAAATAAACATGTTTTCCCGTCGGCATTCGAAAAAAATACACATGTTTTCCCGTCTGCATTTGAAAAAAATTAAGATGTTATCCCGTCGGCATTACAAAATCATATACATATAAAAGCTTCAAACCTATAAATCCCCTTAATGTGTTCCCACAAAATATTCCGCGCACAAGTTCCCACGGTCATACATACATACAAACATACATACACTTAACATAAACAAAAAAAAGTTAATGTAAACAAAAAACAGTTAATGTAAACAAAAACACTCTTAATGTAAACAAAAAACACAATTTCACAAATTTCAAATTTTAGTTACCCAAATTTTCAAATTTCAGAAAATTTTGCACTGAAATTTACAAATTTCAGCAAAATTTCACAACTTTAATTGGGGCAGTACTGGCAGTTCCCTACTTTTTAGAAGGTGTCCCATGTTTTGATGGAAAACCAGAAGAACTACAAATGTTTATATTACATGTTGATGGAATTCAAAAACATGTTGAAGCAACCTTACTACCTTTATTCAATTTGAGGGTCAGAAGTCAAATTGTTGGAAAGGCGAACATCACGTTAATCAACAACAACAATCCTACTAGGTGGGAAGAGGTAAAAATAGTTTTAAGAATTAATTTCAATATAGCAGAGAGTATAGAAAATATAATAAACAAAATAAAAACAGCAGAGTTGAGAAGTAATATTAGCGAATTTTATGATTACATATTGAAATTATTAACAAAATTAAACTTAAAATGGATGGAAAGTCAATGGTTTACTTGTAAAAACAATGAATTAATGGTTTTAAAAATATTTATAAGTAAACTACGTAGTGAACCAAAATTATTTCTTAGTTCAAGAGATCCCCAATCTTTATTGAAGGCAAAAGAAATTTTGGTTGAAACTGAATACTTTTACATATTAAATTACTCGTTGTGCCACAGGGCAGGGGAGTATACTGAGGCCAGTTTTGTATTTGATTTATACTTCTGATATGCCTGTGAGCAGTAACATACACACATCTACTTTTACCGAGGATACAGCCTGCCTTAGTATGCACAAAAACTCTCACGAGGCATCTCGATACCTTCAGGAACATATTACCCAGCTGGAACTATGGCTAAACTTATGGAGAATAAAAGTAAACGAACATAAGTGTGCTCAGATAACATTTACCCTACGAAAATATACTTTTTCCTCCATTAGAATAAATAATCAAATTGTTCCTCAACACTCACATGTGAAATACCTTGGTATACAACTTCACTAACCGCTTACATGGACACCACATTGAATCTAAGCTAACACAAATGAAACTAAAATTAACTCAGTTACATTGGCTGATTGGTAGAAATTTCACCCTGAGTCTAGATTGTAAACTTTTGATATACAAATCGCTCTTAAAACCTATATGGTGCTTCCAATATAGAGAGAATCCAACGAAGACAAAACAAGATTTTAAGACTAATAACATCGGCTCCATGGTACATCAAAAATTCAAATCTACATCGTGACTTAAATATGCCACTAGTGACTAAAGAAATTGCCAAATACGCAGGCAAATAATTAACAAAACTCGAGTCTCATCCTAAACCCTTGCTCGTAACATCTTGAATTATACTGGACAGATCCGCTTAAAAAAGCGGGACACTGTGGGTCTAATACTCAACAATGTGGTGTCCATGTAAGCGGTTAGTGAAGTTATATACCAAGGTATTTCACTTGTAAATTTTGAGGAACAATTTGTCTATTGATTGTAATGGGGGAACAAGTGTCTTTTCGTAGGGTAAGTGTTACTTGAGCACACTTCTGTTCGTTTACCGTTATTCTCCACCTGTTTAACCATAGTTCTAGCTGGGTAATATGTTGCTGAAGATATCGGGAAGCCTCGTGAGGGTTTTCGTGCATAGTAAGGCAGGCTGTATCATCGGCAAATGTAGATGTGTGAATATTATTGCTCAAAGGCATATCAAAAGTATAAATCAAATACAAAACTGGCCCCAGTATACTCCCCTGTGGCACACCGGATGAGATTGTTTCAGGCATACTCATAAAATCTCCTTCCACAACAGTGAATTTCCGGGCAATAATGTAACTTTCCAAAAGATTTGGAATGTTTATTGGTAAGTAAGTCTTTAATTTTAAAATTAGGCCTTCATGCCACACTTTATCAAATGCCTGAGAAACATCAATAAACAGCGCAGAGCAATACTTCTTTTCTTCAAAAGTTTTTCGTATAAATTGAACCAATCTATGAGTTTATTCAATGGTGATATACTGACTTCTAAGACCAAATTGATAGCCGGACTATGCACTCATTATCAGTTAGAATTGGGGACAATTTTATCATGAGTAACTTTTCAAAGAGCTTTGACATTGTTGACAGTAAACTTATTGGCCTATATGACTCAGTCTTGGTAAGATCTTTGCCAGGCTTTGGAATCATTTTAACCTTGGTAAGCTTCCAGCTGTTTGGATAATACTCCAGGCGTAAAATGGCATTAAAAATGAATAACAGGATTCTAATTGCAATATGAGGCAACTTCATCAGCATGTGGTTACTAATTTCATCAATACCCGGAGCTTTTTTCGGGTTGTGTTCAGCAATTCGTTTTTGTACATCGCGCGTCTTAAATTTTATGGGTCGAGGGGGTAGCGCAACTACACTCGGCAAATCAACAGCACCAGAACATGAGTTTGGGGTAAATACGGATTTTAAATGCTCAGCAAATAATTTACCTTTTTCAGAGTCGCTTCTTGCCCAATCTCCGGTAGATGTGCGCAAAGGTGGTTTAAATTCAACGGGTGTTTTAAGCTTTCTAGCAGCGCGCCACAAAGAATAATTAGATGCTGGTGTGACATCAAGACCTTCCAGATAATTTTTAAGAGATGCAGTTTTTTCAAATGCAAGCAACTCTTGGAGTCGTTTAGTGCACTCTTTAAACCTAGTTTTATGTTGAGGTGATCTGTGCTGTTGCCATTCCCTTCTAGCTCTTCTTTTTTCACGCACGAGACGTTCAATATCAGTAGAATAAATTCTATTAAACCCAGTCTGCGGATGGGAGATAGTGGCATGTTCATCAGCCTGTTTAATATTTACATTGAGGTTGGTAATGTTAGATTCATCGGGTGTTCTTAGCGTAATATTTTCTGTGCAATGACTACTAAGATATTTTTTTGAATCCCAGCCAATTAACACGATTTATCATCTTCACATAAGGATGAGGTAAGTCACTTCTTAATGGGCTACAAATTGAAACGATCGTGGGAGAGTGGTCGGACGAGAGATCTAGAGAAGCTTAAACTTGAATTAAATCCCTAGAGATATTTTTTATGACGCCAAAATCTATAACATCCAGAATTTTTTGTATGTCAGTAGGCCAGTAAGTGGGCTCCCCACTCGAAATGAACTCCAAGCCGATTTTTGAAATTGTATTGAACAACGCCCGACCTGTGGGTGTGATAAGACGCGAACCCCAGAAAGTATGTTTGGCATTATAGTCCCCAGCTGCTACGAAACAAGTGCCAAGAGATTTGTAGAAATCCTCGTATTGATTTTCAGTAATTGCGAATCTGGGAGGGGAGTAAATTGATGATATTACAAAATTAGTGCAAAAATTTGCAATACAAATATTCGTTGCTTGTAGGTGTTCTTCAGAAATGTTGTCAATAATATAATGCTTGAGTCTTGACTTTATTAGAATTGCTGATCCACCGCATGCTCTTCCTCTTGGGTCCTTTGAATCATATAAGGTGTAGCCAGAAATTTTAAAAAGACTTCTAGAAGTCAAATGAGTTTCTGAGACCAACATTATATCAATATTTTTTTCCGTGAGGAAGTGCTCAAGTTCATTTTTATGTTGGCGAATACCGTTTGCGTTCCAGAAACATATTTTTAACGTGTTCATGGTTTGTTAACTAATGCTTGAATACACTGCTTCAATGCATTCGCAGCATTTCTTGCATCATGCTAGTCATATTTGTTGTAAAATTATTTATAGTTTGCACCAGATTATCAATAGTAGCTTCAAGGCGATTGAAATTAAAGCTTGAGTTTGTATTTGTTGAATTATTTGGTGGTGAAACATTTTGAGTAGGAATATAATTTTTCTTAGCAGCATCGGAATACGATACACGGGAAGTAACTGGTTGGCTCACTTGCGCAATAGTGGCGGATAAAGCTTTTGCTGATTGGGCTGGAGGTAATTTTGGTTTTTGCCCAATAGTATGTTTGACGAAAGAGTACACAGGACAACCTCTGTAGTTAGCGGTGTGATTACCTCCACAATTGCTGCATTTTTTATCACTTTGATTTTTTGGCTTATTGCAACTAGCAGTGCCGTGTAATTCGCCGCACACAACACAAACAGTAGGTAAATTGCAATAAGTTTTAGTATGGCCATATTCTTGACAATTATGGCACTGTACGGGTCCAGAACGCTTATGTGGTTCTTCAACTTTTATTTTTCGGTATAAAAGATATTTTAAATTATAAATTGGGTGCGCCTCATTTTTTCTCAATTTTATATCATTTGGCTCCAGTTCAACGCGAAATAGAGGTTGGGGGATCTTTTCCCTATTTATTATGTTCGATACACTTTTTACCTTAAATCCCTGGAGGACGAGTGCATCTTTTATTTCTTCGGGAGCGACATAGGAATCTATGCCCTTCAATACGATCTGCAGACCTTTAGCACTCTTGAGCTGGTATGTGTAGAAATTTGTTTTACTCTTTTCAAATTCAGAAACCATTGTGCGAAAATCTTTTTCTTCATAAATTTGAATTTTCGTTTCATCAATGTTACCATGTTTTATTGGAACAATGTGAAATTTATTCTCACCAATTACCGAAATTAATTTTTTAATAAGAGCGTTTGAGTTTTTTTCTCTTAAATAGATTGGTGGCGGCTTGGAGGTTTTGTTCGCAGATTCAGCGGGTTTGTCGTTGTCATCTTGCAATATTTTAAAACGGTTTTGGCGATTAGTAGATGATGCGCTGTTATCCCTAGAGATATTTGGAGCAGATGAAATTTTAAAAGATTTTGGGCTTTGCCCGCGCTTTACCACAGTTATATATCTGTCCATTCCGACTTGGACCTTGGGTTTTTGGCTACTCTTAGTGAAAACAGGGTTAAGTGATGACCACGAGCCCGAAGCGGATGATATCGCTGAGTTAAATGTAGAGGTACTATGCAACGTTAATTTTAACGAATCACTAGTTGGCATTGGACAGAGCGAAGTTGATCGCTGACGAAAATGCGGCTTTGTCGTTAGAGAAAGTCTATCATCAGATTTTTTATTTTTATTGTTTTTAGTAAGAGCTTCAGAACTCACAGTAAGTCTATCATCAGATTTGTTATTTTTATTGTTAACATTGAGAGCATCAGAACGCACAGTAAAATAGGCATTTCTGCCGTTATAACTCACTTCACAATTATTTGTATTTGAGGTACTCATATAGAGTATTCCTCGAGGATACTTTGTCTGTGTTTTTTTGTTTACGGTGTTTTTTTGTTTTTGTTATTTCTATATGTAAAAATATTAGCAAAGCAAAACAAAGCTTATTTATCAAAGTTAATATGTACTACGAATATTTTTTTGTATGATTTTTTTTGGTTTAGTATGTATGTACGTAAGAAAAATTCCTCTATTAAGTCTGTTCACTATGAAGGTACAACGAGAACTCACGGTGGCAATACACTACTGATGCGATTAATGCGAACAGAATTTTGGGTCCCCGCTTAACGAATTTAGTGAAATCAATAATTCACAACTGTAAGGTGTGTTTTGCTAAAACATAAACAGAGCCAACAACTTATGGGTGCTCTACCCAGTGTGAGAACTGCTATGTCTCGATATTAAGTCGTATGCAGGCCGTGATTGTAAGATGTCGAAAGGTTATGTGCTAGTATTTATTTGTGTGTTTCTGTACAAAAACCATTCACCTAGAACGCACGGCTGAAATTTCAACAAATGCCTTTTTAGAAGCATTTGGACGCTTCTTCTCTTGTCGTAGTTACTCCTCTTCGCTCTATTCAGACAATGGCACTGCATTTGTAGGAGCAGCTAATATTTTGAAACAAAATCAAACACAATTTCTTACGTCCATTTGGCAACACCTCTTATCCCAATATATTTATCAAAATATTGAGTGGCATTTTAGTTGTATAACACGAGAAAACTTACCTCCTACGCAATGGCAGCTAGGACAAATATAAAGTCTCATGCCAGATGATGCATCTAGAGTCCGGGTTGCTGTCGTCCGAATCTCGAAAGGATTAATAGTCAAACTTGTTTTGTTGCCCTCTTGTGAAGAAAATTAACTATTTTTTATTTTTATTTACAGTCATTATATCGACACGTCCCCTCCCAGTCGTACGGAGGTTCAGAATCAATTTTCATCGGCCAAAACCTATTTTTTTCTTGACGTAAGAAATTTTACACCAATATAAAGAAAACATATCAAAACTAAGCCAAAAAATTTGGTCGAAATAAAACAACAAATTTATGTTAATTTGAAAAAAACAAAGATTTCTCATATTTTATCTGAAATAAATTACAATTCCTCGAAAACTATTATCGATACAGGACTGCGGTCATTTTTGTTTTGTTAAATAAGCTGTTCTTTTTAAGAAATAATATGTGCACACCCTGTATAATTTGTAGTTAGAGTGCGATGTAAGAAATTTTAATCCCCATATTTTCGTAAAACTTGAAGTTTAGTAGTGTATAATTTTTAAGGATCAAAAGGGGTCAAAAAACCGTAATCCTCCAGAGAAAGACGAAAGTGTCTTCTTTAAGCGTATATATACTTTTGCACGACCCGCCTGTGGAACACTCAAAAATTATAAACAAAAATTTGTACCCAAATTGCTAGAAAATCTACCTTAGAAATCATGTAAATGCCATTCTACCTGAACAAAATAAAAATAACAATAGCAAACTTATTATTATATACATAACTTTGAATTAAAAAAATAGAGATTAATATTTAAAACCGAATACGGCACACTCCAAATAAACAATCATAAGTACAAATGGCAAGTAGCAAAACGTATTATGTTGATTGTTTTCCTGTAATTTTGTATAGTTAATTGATTTTTGAATATTAGGTTAGGTAGACAGGTTGCTGGGAAGATATAGCTATATACTCACGTTCATTTCGAAGGTATTTTCATGCTTACCTGAAAGAAAATAAAGAAGGAGCGAGCGGAGGACTTAATTTCATTCGAAAATTAAGAAATTTAAGTAGGTAACCTAGATTAGCTTTAAAAATTTTATATGAGTATCAGGACAATAATTTGAAAATAAAAATAAGTTTCATTCAAATATAATAATTGATAAAATTTTGCAAGATTTACTTTATAGCGTTTTAGAAAACACGATACTTTCATAGGAAATTAAACTTAAATTATTACAGCAGTGAAACAGAATTGGACTTACAAAAAAATGTATCTGCTTTTGTCAAAAATTTTGAAAAACGCTACAAAGAAGCTGATTGGAGTAAAAGTAAATTCAATATGTTCTTTGCAAAATGCTTAAAAGCTAAACATACTATCCAGATAACTTCTGAAACTACAGGTAAAAACAGTGGAGAAAGACCACAAAAATCGCTAGATAAGTGTAGCGATAGATATAAGAGGCGAAAACTGAAAAATATAAATGCTTTGCCAATTGCGATCACAAAAACAACTAACGAAAGCGGTAGCCGAAGCTAAGGGACTGCTACACGACAGAAGTAATACAGAACTGAATAATGAATATTTGCAAGCAATATTCCGGCCAAATGAATAATAATCATAATTTGTATTTACTACTATTTGAAATAAAGTATAAAAATATTAATATTTAATAAATGATATTAAAATAACGTGTTTTGTGCATTGTATAAAAAGAGGTCAAGTATAAATATCTATGATATATTTATAGATTAACATTTCTTCATGTACTAATATTTAGTTTTGAATTATGGTTAAAGTTTCTCAGCCTTCGATCATAAAAAAATCTAAAAGCCAGATTTTGGGAAAAATCCCTCATTATATAACACTTAGCGTCAGGGCTTTATGATACCTAATTATATTTTAAATATTAACAGGTAATTTATGCTATGAGTGATACTTAATTATTTTAAACCAGTTTTATGATTCTCATAAGTAGTGTTTAAGTAATTTTTTTAATTCAGTATCTTGCAGATATTCATCTAGTAGAAACGGTTCAGTTATTTATGTCTGCACATGTCTTACATACTTATGTATATATATTCAAATAACCAAGAGTCTATAAGCTATTTATGACTGAAAAAACTAGGCTTATGTATTAAATTTTCAAAAACTTACTTTGTTGTTGTTATAAAAATGATTTAAGTTTCATTATAAGGCCTTTTTTCAACAAAAATAAAAAAAAGCGTGCATTTCTTCCACAAGTTCAACTTTAACCTTAAATTTCTCCACAGCCACTGTACTGATTTTAATGAAACTAAAACTGGATAAAAGCTTAAGATGTTGTCTAGCAAATCAAAAAAAATTTTCATTAGTTGAAAAGTTACAGAGTTTTGGCCGATAAAAAACGATTCTGAACTACTGTGCGTAGTTTAAAAACAAATCGCACTAGCCCTGAGAAAATAGTAGCCCACCGTTCTAACAGCTATAAGGTCTCAGAGAAAAGGCAAGGATTACCGCTACTGCGACAAGGAACATCCTTTAGGAAAATGTTTTCGTTTTCGTCGACTCTCAGTTCGAGATCTTCTTGCAGTGGTTCAACGTTATCACTACTGTGTAAACTGCCTAGCTCATTCCCATGTGTTGAAAAATTTTATAGGTCGAGACAGATTCAAAATCTGTTTGAGTGAGCACCACACGATGTTACATTCAAACCGAAATAAAAGAGCAAATGCCCCAGTGGCTCCTCAAGTCAAATATCACCATAGCAAGTCACAACATCGCTCACAACGCAAGAAAACTCAAACAACATCACAAGTTCTACCTATTACATCAAATATTGCACCAACCATCATCATAAATGTGACATCGCTGGCGGTCATCATAACAATCTTACTTGAAATAAAAAATGTTCTACTTTTATTATATTTATAAATACATATGATTATGTGACAAATTGGACATAACTAATGTCAAATTATATTTTTAGATTCTTCTTAAACGTATGCTATTCCTTTCGCTTTCTGGTGTGTCAATACTGCAAGCAGGGCGGAATGTTTACGTCTTAAACTCTTATTTTCATTTACAAAATTACAAATTATTACACCCTGAATTTAATCTTAACGGAACCTCTCTTTTTCTTTCAATTACACATAAGTTAGCTCTTTACCAATATTAAATATTCTTTGTACTCATTGGTTTTAAATTCTTATATGAATTTAAATTTTGTTTAAACTTACTTACTTATGAGCAACATACAAGAAAAATGGAACTATCTCCTCGCAAATAATTAACAATAAAGTGAATTTACTATATGGAACCAAAAAGTTGATTTTTTACTACGCATATATTTCAAAAATATTTTCGCTCTTAATATTCAACCCCCTCACATAATCAATCAGGTTGAGACACTTGAAGCCGATGGCCCATTTCCTGGCACAATGTTCTTAGTGGTTTCAGATGCGTAGAGTAAATGGATTGAAATAAAAACAACGAACGAACCTTACAAACAAGCTTTTATACCACCTTAAAAGTGCTAAAGGCCTACATATCATATTGAAGGGCATATATTCTTATGTTGTTCCCGAAGATATAAAAGATGCATTCGTACTCCAAGGCTTTAAGGTAAAAAACTTCTCTAATATAATAAATAGGGAGAAGATCCCCCAACCTCTATTTCGGGTTGAACTAGAGCCAAATGATATAAAATTGAGAAAAAATGAGACCCATCCAATTTATAATTTAAAATACCTATTATACCAAAAAATTTCTAAATATGTTTTCATTATATTAGTTACTGCAATAGTTTAAAGAGATCTTCTAATACAATCTTTCTGAAAAATAATTTAGTTTAAACGTTTAAAACTAAAGCGAATCTCTTCTTTAGTTTTTAAGAAACTTGACTTGGAAAAATCCTTTTACTAATCGTAGATATTGAGGAAATCAAAACCAATACATAACAGAATATCTAGTTTCTCAATTTTTTTCTGGATTTCTCTAAAAATATAAAATCTTTAATTATGCCATTAGAGTAGTGTTTTATTTTTTGTTTTAAATTCTTATAGCTACTAATTGTTCGGTTAATTTTGTTAAAACATATCTTGTATTACTATCGATAGTTCCTACTGTTGGCGGGTCGTATTTTTGTTCTACTTAAGGCAAACTTTTTTGGTTGGTTACTATTAAGTATATTTTTATTTAATTTGGCTTAAAAGGCGATACGAACATTAGCCTGTTCAATTCATTAAATATAGAAACAAATGCAGTTCGAATAATAATAATTAAATTAACTAAAATTAATAGTCATGGGCTTGTGGCAAAAATTAACTAAAAACATACTTAATAGTAACAAACCAAAAAAGTTTGTCTTAAGTAGAACAAAAATAAGCAAATTAACTAACATGTGCATAATTAGTAATGAAAAAACGACAATGGTAAGACTGTTGTAAATTTAGAGATGGTAAATTTGGACCTTCATTACAAAACACATTTCAGAAAATTGAAATACGATGAATCAAACGAATTCACATATTCCATTTGCAAAAAAGTTTCGTATATAAGGCAGAAATCTACATCAACTGACACCACACACAGTGGACCAAACACAGAAGAAAGCTGATGATGAAGGCTTAGTGGCCTTCGAAAACGGCTGGCTCTTCCGTTCAACTATGTGTTGTCAGAATATTTACAACTAACTTTGATGTTATTTGTTCATTAATAATTATCACATGTAATTTGGCTCAATTCATTAAATATAGAAAAAAATGCAGTTCGAATAATAATAATTAAATTAACTGAATCTAATTTATGTTGATCTCTCCTCCGATCACTCTCATACTATCGTTACAATCTATAACCGACTCAGAAGTGACTTACCTCACTCATAGGTGAAGATGACCAACCATGTTAGTTTTCTGGGGTTCAAGAAATACCTCAGTAGTCTTTGTACGGAAAACATTATGCTAAGAACATCCGATGATATTGGGTCCAACATTGCCAACCTTAACGAAAATATTAAATAGACTGCTGAAATGCCACTACCTCCCGTCCGCAGACTGGATTTAATAGAGTTTATTCTACGGATCAATATCACGTCTCGTATGTGAAAAAAATCTCGAAGGGAATGCCAATACCACAAATCACCTCAACATAAAATCAGACTTCAAGAGTGCACTAAACGACTCAAAGAGTTGCTAGCATCGGAAAAACTTTATCTCTTAAATCATATCTGGAAGCTCTCGATATTACACCAGCATGTAATTACTCTTTTTGGCGCGCTGCTATTAATCTTGAATGACCCGTTGAGTTTAAACCACCTATGCGCACTTCGACCCTCCGGTTAGGCAAGAAGCGATACCGAAAAAGATAAAATATTAAGTGACCATTTAAAATCTGTAATTATCCGAAATACATGTAATGATTTGTTAATTTGCCGAATGTAGTTACTCGACCCCTCGACCTTTAAGGTTTAAGATGCGTGATGTACAAAACCTAATTGCTGAACTCGAGCCGAGGAAAGCTCCAGGTATTGATTGAATTATTAACCAGATGCTGATGACATTGCCTCGTGTTGCAATTAAAATCTTAATTTTTAATGCCATATACGACTGGAGTATACTCCAGGATATTAATCCACAACACTGGAAGCTTGCCAAGGTCAAAATTATTCCAAAGCCGGGCAAAGATCTTACCAAGGCTGAGTCTTGTAGGCCAATAAGTTTGTTGTCAACAATGTCAAAACTCTTCGAAAAGCTGGCCATGACAAATTGTCCCCAATTCTAATAGATAACATGTGCATACCGGACCATAAATTTTTTTTTAGAGGTCAGCATAGCATCGTTGAACAACCGCATAGCTTGGTTTAATTTATTAGAACATTTGATGAAAAGAAGTATTGTTCTCTGCATTACTGTTTTTCAGGCATTTGATGGAGGATGGCATGACTGCCTAATTTTAAAATTAAAAACATACCTACCAATAAACATTCTAAATCTCTTGGAAACTACTACTACTACTAATACCGAAACTACCTCATCCGGTATACCACAGGGGAGTATACTGGGGCCAGTATTGTGTTTGATTTATACCTGTGATATGCCTGTGAGCACTAATATCCACACTTATACATTTGCCGATGATAAACCCTGCCGTAGTATGCATGAAAACTTTACATATTACCCAGCTGGAACTATGGTTAAATTTATGGGGAATTAAAGTTAACGAAAAACAGTGTATTAAGGTATCATTTACCCTACGAAGAGATACTTGTTCCTCATTCGAATCAATCAAATGGTCCTCAACATTCAGAGTTGAAATACCTTATTATTCATCTTGATCGACGGTTTACATGGATACACCATATTGACTCAAAGCTACCACAAATATAACTTATTGGTAGAAATTCAACCCGAATTCAAGATTGTAAAGTTTTTATATAAATGTTGACTTTGAAACCGATATGGTGCTACAGAATACAGCTCTGGGGCACTGCTTCAGCTTCAAATGTAGACAAAATCCAACGAATACAAAACAAGATTTTAAGGCTAATAACATTAAATTTACATTTGATTTAAATATGCCGCAAATGACTGAAGAAATTGCAAAATACGCAGTCACATCCTAATTAGTGTTGTAAAAAGCGGCTACTTTTGAACACTCAATACTACTTGATGCTTTTTCAATTGGGTACTCGATACTACTCAATACTTTAACGGCTTTTTGAATTAAAAATTAAGAACACATATACATACGTATGGGCATATGGATTAAACATTATTATTTATTAAAACAAATCGACCTGCAATGCATATTATATAATGAAATATGTAAAAAATAAAAATTAATAATAAATTTCTAATAAATTAAAATAAATAACGTTGAATATTAGTTTTTGTACCTTAATTTTTATTGATATTGCCAGAATTTAAGAGATTTTTCATATCTGTAAGCCCCTGTTCACACACTTCAACTTTTGTTGATCAACTCGCAATTCAGCTGGAAGAAAAAAAGAGATATTTGTTTTTCCTTCTCCGTCTTTCTTACAGCTGAATTGCGAGTTGATCAACAAAATTTGAAGTGTGTGAACCGGACTTGCTGGCCTCAAGTGCCTACCACAACTCTAAAGGTTCAGTTTTTCTTTCCAATATATGTTCATGAGTGCTGTTGTTTAGCTCAATGATTCATTTTGAAGTCCTTGTTTCAGTGGCCGTTTTCGTATCGCACACCGAGTTGTATAAATTTGATGTTTTTTAGAGAAAGACTTTCGGTTGAATACTAGAAAATGCAACCCTGAAAGTATTGAGTAGTTACTTTTGTGTATTGAGTACTGGAAAAAACAGTCGGTATTGAGTACCCAAATACTCAATACTTTTACAACACCAATCCTAATACGCTTGCTGGTAATATCTGGAATTTTACTGGACACATCCGCTTAAAAAAGTGGGACACAAGGGCTCTAATACTCAACACTACAGATGAAACTACTTGAAAATATTTTTTTGCTTAGCACGGCACTTATGTATTATTAATTACTATCACTATGTTTATGTCCGACACTGGTCAGGCCTAATAATAAAATTTAGACTTAATGTTTGAATACTTATTCTTAGTTCAGTATTGAAGATACAATAAATAAATATATGTAAAAAAAAGAAGAGTGGTTTCCTGATTCGAGCTATGCTGCTTAGCTATATAAAACAAATTTAATGTGTGAAATAACAATGATAAAAAATTCTATTATATGATGATGTCAAATTCATCGCAGATATTTCAAAAAATAAAAAAAAACAAAAATTATTGATTTCATTTTGTTTCGTTTATTTTCGTAGTTTATTTTTAAGTAAAAGGAAACCAAAACAAAAACAAATTTATAACTGTAATTGTGTCGATTATTTTTTTACGAAAATTTCGTCCCAACTCCTGTGCCGCGCAATAAACAGCATAGCTCCAAAAAAACAAACAATTCATGAAGTTTGATACAAATTTCCGTACTTTTGATAATGGGCAGACAGTATGGTTTCTGTCTTAAATGGGTCCAGGGACCCAGTATTCGCCACATTTTGCCCAAGAGAAGAAAACTAGGAGAGGGAGAAGTGAATAATAAGCAGCAGAATATAATCAGTAACCTCCGTAACAATATTAAGTCTACAAATTTACTACATAACAGTAATGCATTGCTATCTCCAGCCTAAATTTCTGTGCAAGAAGAAAACGTAAGGTTGCACTTTGAGATCAAATAATGATATGTCGCTTTCGATCAAATTGGTTGTTCAACACAATTTTCATTCTTATCGTGTAATTCCCTTCACTAAAACAGTAAAATAGAAACTAAGAACATCTGAAACAAAAACAAAAAAAACAAATAAAAGACAAACCTGAATACGTGCCTCTGGTAAACCTATTTTTTCGGCCAGCCTTTCTCTCGCAAATACGTCTGGATAATGTGTCCTCTCGAATTCTATTTTGTAAAACCATTGCAAAAACAATAAAATCATATGTTAATGAATTAAGAAGCTCTATGTATAAAAATATTATGCAAGGGAGTACCTTTTTCCAAACTATCGATTTGTTCGTTCGTAAACGACGTTCGATTACGTTGCAGTTTACGTTTTAAACGCAAACGCATTTGAGAATCGTCATCGCCTGACGAATTGTGATCAGAATTTCCATCTGAGGTACTTTCATGAGAATTAGCGTGTGATATATCACCAGTAAATACATCTGAAATAAAAATTATTATTATTTAAGAAATTTATTATTCGACATATTGTCATAAGCTTATTTTAATTGAAATTTATTTGCTGGTAGTTAGCCATTGTCGATGTATTTCAAATCATCAGTACACTTCAACCACTTTTTTTAACAGTTACAAACCTCTTATCTTTTGCACAAACTTGAAAAAACTATTTGAGAATACACAAATAATAATACTTTTGAAAATCACAAAAGAAAAATAAGCCTAGTAGGCTTAGAAAATTTAACAAAGCTCATCAAATTATTTATTTCCGATATCAATATATTTTATTTTTCTACACCTGTATACAATTTGAAATCCACTGAATAACAATAAATATATTCATAAGGCAAAATTAAAAATAAAATCTAAATTTAACATTTAAAAATGTATTGCCAAGCCCATGATGTCAACAACGTTCGACTTGTCGCACACTTACATTCAAAACAAAAACAAATATTAATATTTTGTTGTTATTTCAAATGTAAGTGTGCGACAAGTCGAACATTGTCGATATCGTAGGTCAGGCCCTTATTATTCGACATATTATCCAATGAAATATATTGACAACGCTTAACCACCAGTTGGGTATTTGTTACAAGTTTCTAAGGCCGAATTCACATCTGTGTGCTATGTGCGCAAAAAAGCGTAACCACTAATTAATAATGAAAAACTGTTTGATTCAGATACGTATTCATTAAGTTAGAGTATTCGGGTAATTTTGATTCGAATGACAACACTACTAAGCACCAATGAAATGTATAAACACCACCAGCAAATAGATTATTATTATATTTTATTAATTTAAAATTAAAATAAAATCTATAGAAAACACGTCGCACAAAAATGGAAATGGAAAAATAAAATGGAAATAAATCAGCATTTTTTGAACGTACAGCTAGATTTTGTTGAAACTTTATACTTACATAAACTCCGCATTTCGAAAAAATTCAGAATTTTTCAAAACTATAAAAGATGGTACGTATGTATAATAAGGCTATTTCTTTAGATCTTAACTAAAGAAATTCATATGCATAAAATTTTTTATGCATATGAATTCTGCAATTATGCATTTGCATCATTTTAAAGTTTTCATTTACCCGGGCTGCCTTGTTCTGACTCCATGTTTCTCTGCTATCCTAAATAATTTAAAGTCCAAGTTCAAAACTGAAACGCGACTGCATCTACTATATCTACTCTATGACTCTCTTATGTTTAAAAAAAATCAATCTATCCGTTTAGAAACTGCAGATTTATTTCCATTTGACTTTTCCATTTCCCACTGTGCTTTGCGGCTTGGCATAGTATGTTGACTATCTTAATGTAGTCAAAACTTGACTTTAATATCTGGAGGCTTATTGGAGATATGGCAATAACAAGACACACATTTTTGGGCAAAAATGTATCTGCATTAAAAATAATTAACAAAAGTGTTCAGTACTAACATTTTTGCAAAAGCGATAATTTTTTAAGGTTGTGCCGCGTAGGCATTTTCAAAACAATAAATAAGGTTTGCGAGACTTAAACTATTTTGTTTATATGTCAATTGTTAATTACTAATTAAACTTATTAATTTATGAGCTTAATTTATTAATAGTTTAAGAATAAAAATTAGTATAAAACTACTATTAGTTGCAATGTATTGTGCATGTGTATGTAATAAATAGCTGAAAAATAATAAATAAAGTTTAAAAATAAATTAGGTATTTGTTGGCCTTTTAGTTAATTGACGTCTATAATATACATACATATATAAAATGGCACTTTACTATAATATTCATGATAAGATGTATGACGTCTATAATACATAGAAAATAAATATAAGTATGTTGCCAGACTGTGGACTTTTGTGAATGTTCGTGATTTGGGGTGGGTGCGGGTGTTGTTGTAATAATCAGAAATCAGAGAAATTAGATTTGATGACTACTACGCGATTCTGATATAAAGCGTGGAAATTTGTGTATATATGTATGTACATATATATGTATGTATGTATTGGGTGTTTTTTATTGAGGTATAGAACTTTAATTTGGCATCACTTTTTTAACTGGCGGCCATTTTGTCAGCTGTCAAGTGATTAATATTTAGTTTGGTTTGCCATTTCATCATGAACAGGTTGACAAAAGAACAACGCTTGCAAATCGTGCAAATTTATTTCGAAAATAATGGTTCAGTTCGCGAAGTTTACCGCAAGCTCCGTCCATTTTATGGTCGACATAATCGTCCATCAGAGCAATTAATTCTGTTAACCATGGATCGTTTTCGCACTACGTTTACTCTATGTGATAATACGCATCCGCAGAGACGTCGAACAGTGCGCACCGAAGAAACAATTGCCGCTGTAGAGCAAAGTGTTGAAGAGGACCCGAATGAATCGATTCGCACAGCAATAACCGACTATTTTGTTCCCGAATTGGATGGCATGAATGTGGATGAGTTGTGGTTCCAACAAGACGGCGCTACATGCCACACAGCGCACGTCACAATCGATTTATTGAAGGAAACATTCGATGAGCGCATAATTTCGCGGAATGGACCTGTCAATTGGCCACCAAGATCGTGTGATTTGACACCATTGGATTATTTTCTTTGGGGATATGTGAAGTCGCTCGTCTACGCCAACAAACCAGAAACGTTAGGGGTCTTGGAAGCCAACATTCGTGGCGTTATTGCCAACATACGGCCCCATATGCTCGAAAAAGTGGTTGAAAATTGGAAATGTAGAATTGGCTTTATTCGAGCCAGCCGCGGCGGCCACATGCCCGAAATCATATTTAAACGTTAATGGCATAAAATTATCCTTCCAATAAAGCCAAATTGATGGACATTAAAACGATTTTCTTGTGTTTTATTTCAATTCGAAGTTCTATACCTCTAAAAAAAAAACACCCTGTATATACATATGTATATATGTATGTATGTATATATCTGTGGCAATAAATAATAATTGACATAAGTGCTTTTTCATTTTATTATATATTCTTATTCCCTTCTTCAAGATCTATCACTCAACTAAATTTCAATTATAAAATGTTATTATTAATTATATCGGATATAAATTATTTGCTGGGATTTTGTTATAGTTTCTATGCCTATTGCTTGTGTTTCGCTTGTGATTTTCAGAAATCTTATTATTTGTGATTATTATTTGTGAATTCTCAAATAGTTTTTGAAAGTCTGTGCATAAGATAAGAGGTTTGTGACTGTTCAAAATGTGGTTAAAGTCTACTGATGATTTGGCTAAGCACCAATGAAATATATAGACAATGCTTGACCTCCAGCAAATAAATTTCAAATTAAAATAAACTTATGACAATATGTCGAATAATAAATTTCTTAAATTAATAACAAAACTTCAAATATTAAAAATCCCCGATATATCTAGAAAAGATGTGATATCTTCTAAACGGTTATACCGATTTTCTTAAAACAGACCTAGGAACCCTCTCGTTCAAGTCACCTTTCAAAACAAAAAAAACTAAATCAAAATCCGGCCAGCCGTATGCTCTGTACATGGAAACATTTTATGTCTCAACTAAACACAAAAATGACAAAACCCTTAATATCTCAAAGCAAGAAATTTCGACTTAAGCCATTATTATTTATTCCCACAGATATGTATGTATGATTTTCTCACGCTAATAAATTATTTATCATGCCTATAATATGGTATAAAATGTTCTCATGTATGTGAACCCCCTAATGTTTGTGTGTGTCCCTGATAAGTAAGGCAAGGATTTTCGTGCATTTAAAATCGCGTTTTATGTATATAAAATATACATTAAAAATATGTATTAGAAAATAATCAAATATGCATTTATTAACTCTTTTTCAACATTTATTAACATTAAAAACTTCAAAAACTCAGCTTCATTGCTTTCTTAACAAACATTTTGTCTTATGGAATACAAAATAAAGTTAAGAAGAACTTTTATTTACGTAAATGGAATGAAGTGTTTTTGTATATTCAGTTTCTAAATTTTAGTTTGAACTATAAAATATTGATGCAATTTGTTGCATTTTTTAAGTCCATAATTTTTTTATATAACTTGATCTAATTTATTTTTAATTTCTTCACTTATTCAGTCTTTCAGAGCATAAATTTTTTTACCGCATCTTCAATTAATTCAACTTGAGCTGTTAAAGAATCAAAGCCATCTAATTGGGCTATAGTGTCAACACGGAAGCCATTCTCTTGGTGCACAAATAGTCGGTTGCTTATTGGTTTGCTGCAGTCATAATGTATTTTGAATATTGCTTTATTAAAGTGCCTCGTAGGCCTGATAGGCCAGGTAAAAGAGCTTATTGGGCACTACATCCGCAAGCATTTGATATGTTCGAAAACGGAAGCCTATTGAGGCGTAGAAAGAAATTTAAGCTGCATAAAAACGATAAGGACGTATTAAATGAAGAACTTGCAGCACTCGCTAATTTAAAAAGGTTTTTCTTTACCTCAAATTTAGCCGGTCACTGTGTATCAATTAGTTCAACTGTGTCAATAGTGGATGTATCACAATCGTCTGTAATTGCGAATACAAATTTTTTTGTGACAAGAATGCAACCGACAAATTTCCCAAATTCTAACGTCCAATATACACATGACATTATTTCGCCGACGGTGCTAGCACGTCATCATAAGCATTTATTTTCATCAATACCAACGTCAAATATAATATGAACTGCAGATCTTCCGAATCTTTTGAGCTCAGCTCACTTAAAAATTCTACCGCAGACTTATCACATAATATAGAGCCAACAACTGAAAAAATATATAGGCCATTACCTCCTTTACATACAATAACCGCTGCAGCACATATACTACTTCTGCATCATACAGCTGATGTCAATGTCACAAACAGATATTCAAATATGCCACAAACTTACGATATATCCGTCTCACATCCATTGATCATGATGTCAAATCCAATAAATAACATTTTGTCAAATCTTATGGAATACAAAATAAAGTTAAGAAAAACTTTTATTTACGTAAATGAATGAAGTGTTTTTGTAAATTGTCAAATGTAAATTTTTGACGATTTTTTCTAAAAAAAAAACATTTTTATTGTACAAATTAACATTCCACGACAGCAAAAGTTATTGGTGCATATTTAAATGCTGCTAGTTCGATTGTGGAATATTCAGTTTCTAAATTTTAACTGTTTGAACTATAAAATATTGATGCAATTTGTTGCATTTTTTAAGTCCATAATTTTTTTATATAACTTGATCTAATCTATTTTTAATTTCTTCACTTATTCTGTCTTTCAGAGCATAAATTGTTTTTACCGCATCTTCAATTAATACAACTTGAGCTATTCAAAGCCATCTAATTGGGGTATAGTGCCAACACGAAAGCCATTATCTAGAAGGTTGCTTATTGGTTTGCTGCAGTCATAATTTATTTTGAATATACTGTGCCGCAAACCAATTATCAACCGACGAAATATTAATTCAGTGCTTAAGTTTTTTATAATTAAAAATTTCTTTAACTTTGTTAATATAAATATAGTCCCCATAAAATTTATACGGAACCTGTAAAGAGCGCTCAAAAATAATTACACAAAAATTTTTGGGTTCAACAGGGCTTTTATCTCATGCTTTTGTATTTTTTTATTGCATTTTTCAAATGAATTCAGTTTGGGGATGCAATTGTTTTCGTTTTCCTCTTTTTTCTTCTTACATTATCGTAAGAATCGTAAAAATACTTTGCAACTAATCGAAAAACACCAAAATTTGTTTTATACCATGAAAAAATGTAAAAAATGTATTGAACATATATATTTATAATAAAATATGCAAAAATATATATTTATTTTAAAATATGCAAAAATATGTACGAACAAATCGATGGCATTTTGTCGCAAATTGATTGATTTGCAAAGATATTTTATTTACGTTCAATTACGACCAACGCAGAGAACATGTATTTACATGAAAATCCTTTCCCTACTGATAAGTTTATATTTTGTTGATGTGTTTAAGAAATATTTATTTCAGAACATTGTGAAATTCTTGAATGTGTATGGATGTATGCATGTATGTATGTACATAAATTTGTATGTGTGACCAAGGGAATTTGTGCGTGGAATATTTTGTGGCTTTGTAGAATACAAACATAATATTTGTATACATTTATATTTTGCAATGCAGACATTTCTTTGAATACGGTTATTTTAAGGCAGAGGATTTTCAACCAAGTACAGTCATTAGCAGAGAAACAAAAAGTAAAAAAATTTGCAAGTAAGCAGAGCTACGCTACTAATTTTCGTATAAATACGCCAACTTTTCTAATCATCACATCAGTACTTTATTGTATTTACCAGATTCATCAGCAATCTTTAATACTTCCGCTTTTATTAGTTTGAAGCAATTTATATAAATTTATTTGGCTTCTTAAATTAAAATAGTGATTCATTACACGAATCAAAAATGAGTTCTTCTGGATATCAGTGCAATTTATGTAACTAGGTATACAAATACAAAAAGTCCTTTTTGGATCACATCCAAAATCATAGTGTGCAGAATCAAGTAGACGTAAGCCGGGGTACAAATCCAGAGCAACCACAGACATGTCTTCAAAATCTGCAACAGCAGCTAAACACTTTTCATCATCATCAGTATCTTCCGTACCCCCAATATCAACTACCAATGAGTTATCAGCAATACGTTAGGCATAAACTGTTACCCTACACCAATGTCATGGAATAGTCAGTTTCTGGGATCAGGAGTACCAATACAATATCGGCAATATGGGTATCCAAGCTACACTTATAATCCCGTTACAAGAGATTATTTCCAGCAGTATTCTAATTTAATGCAATGGCAACCTCTTACTTACCATCAACAACAGCAGCAGCAACAACAACAACAACAAAAACAACTTCAATAACAAGGGGTAGATATCCTCGGAGGGACTTTATTGAACGATGCTATGGATATAAGTTTACCGGATAGATAGAAGAAAGTCTGCCAACTCCAATGAGTACTTCGCATGCTAGGACATAAAAAGTCGAAGATAATGTGAGATATTATAAAAAATCAAGAGCATTTAAAAATAAATCGCCACATATGGAATTCCAAATAAAAAAGACCAACTGCTCTTGGAAGAGTTTGTAGAAGAAAATAAAAATGTTTTCATAGAGATGCTTGAAAGTAATTTACTAAGCCACACTATAATAAAATTTACTTATATTGTGGCAGAATATGTAAATATTGTGGGAGAGGAATTAGAGTTCAACTTTATTCATCAAAGAGCTAAAACCAATTTGTTGACCAGAAGAGATGAATTATATTAAGTATTTTCTAACCAAATATAAGAAATTCAAAATAAAATGTATGAATTATAAGAGAGGGACTCTGGTTGGACTCTGATACGTATATTTCGAGCGGAGATAAACATCAATAAATCGTCTCTCGTTAAAGGGTCAAATTGGATATCTAGTCCTGAAAAACTAGTAAGAAGATTTGCTTGCATCAATATACAAAACAATGATGAATACTGCTTCAAGTGGTGTCTGATTGCTACAATGGATAGCACCAAATACAATTAAGAACATTGTAGTTATTAACATCCAAGACATTACCGCTGACATGATTTATACGCGAATTGGTGTCGCCTTAATTTTAAAAATTCAAGCTTCCCATTACCAATAGACAAAATCAAGGAATTCGATGTGAATAATCCTGCAATAAGTGTGAATGTGTTTGGGTACGATGAGGCAGCTGACGAGATCATTGGTCCTTATTATGTGATCAAGGACGAGAAAATGAACCATATCAACTTACTGCTTTTGGTGAATGCAGAAAGCCATCACTACGTTTTGATAAAGAATATATCAAGGTAAGCTAAAAATTATACAACTCTTTATGTTAAGGATACATATACTTGTTTTATATATTTATATAAAATATGCAGGTTTTATTTATAAACTTTTGTCTATATGTTATTTTTTATCATTCACAGAGTTTTACGGAATCAGGTTACAAAGAATGAACACAAACTTATTTTCTGCAACAGCTGCCTGCTGTATACTCATAGCGAGAATGGTATGAATAGCCTTAAAGCAGAATATCGCAAAATGGTAACTGCTATGCCAACAGGTGCGGATACTATTCTGCAGTTTAAGGGGCATCAAAGTAAAATAGATGTGCCCTTCGCAAGTAACAAAAGTAGTTTAATTAAAAAGCACACTCCTTGTGCATTTAGTTTGTATAGTAAGTGTTATTTAATATTTCAGTTTTTATGGGAACATAATTTTATGAGAACGAATACAAAAAGGCAAACAATGTGTGTTGCGCGTGTAACGAAATTGCTGGGCTAAGCGCTCGTGTTAACTTATATCCGCACAATCTTGAATTAAAAATGATACAAATTTTTGTGAAGCATCTTTCCCTGTATATACTCTTAACTTATCTAACTTTTTGTCATGGAGACACTTACTATACAAACTAAATGCACAAGGAGTGTGCTTTTTAATTAAACTACTTTTGTTACTTACGCTATCATTTACATCCTCCAAGATTAACTCAAAGTCTGCATATACCACGAAGGGCACATCTATTTTACTTTGACACATTATCACATTATCTTCGACTTCTTATGTCCTAGCATGCGAAGTACTCATTGGAGTTGGCAGACTTTCTTCTATCTATCCGGTAAACTTATATCCATAGCATCGTTCAATAAAGTCCCTCCGAGGATATCTACCCCTTGTTGTTGAAGTTGTTGTTGTTGCTGCTGCTGTTGTTGATGGTAAGTAAGAGGTTGTCATTGCATTAAATTAGAATACTGCTGCAAATAATCTCTTGTAACGGGATTATAAGTGTAGCTTGGATACCCATATTGCCGATATTGTATTGGTACTCCTGATCCCAGAAACTGACTATTCCATGACATTGGTGTAGGGTAACAGTTTATGCCTAACGTATTGCTGATAACTCATTGGTAGTTGATATTGGGGGTACGGAAGATACTGATGATGATGAAAAGTGTTTAGCTGCTGTTGCAGATTTTGAAGAGATGTCTGTGGTTGCTCTGGATTTGTACCCCGGCTTACGTCTACTTGATTCTGCACACTATGATTTTGGATGTGATCCAAAAAGGACTTTTTGTATTTGTATACCTAGTTACATAAATTGCACTGATATCCAGAAGAACTCATTTTTGATTCGTGTAATGAATCACTATTTTAATTTAAGAAGCCAAATAAATTTATATAAATTGCTTCAAACTAATAAAAGCGGAAGTATTAAAGATTGCTGATGAATCTGGTAAATACAATAAAGTACTGATGTGATGATTAGAAAAGTTGGCGTATTTATACGAAAATTAGTAGCGTAGCTCTGCTTACTTGCAAATTTTTTTACTTTTTGTTTCTCTGCTAATGACTGTACTTGGTTGAAAATCCTCTGCCTTAAAATAACCGTATTCAAAGAAATGTCTGCATTGCAAAATATAAATGTATACAAATATTACGTTTGTATTCTACAAAGCCACAAAATATTCCACGCACAAATTCCCTTGGTCACACATACAAATTTATGTACATATATACATGCATACATCCATACACATTCAAGAATTTCACAATGTTCTGAAATAAATATTTCTTAAATACATCAACAAAATATAAACTTATCAGTAGGGAAAGGATTTTCATGTAAATACATGTTCTCTGCGTTGGTCGTAATTGAACGTAAATAAAATATCTTTGCAAATCAATCAATTTGCGACAAAATGAAATCGATTTGTTCGTACATATTTTTGCATATTTTAAAATAAATATATATTTTTGCATATTTTATTACAAATATATATGTTCAATACATTTTTTAAATTTTTTCATGGTATAAAACAAATTTTGGTGTTTTTCGATTAGTTGCAAAGTATTTTTACGATTCTTACGATAATGTAAGAAGAAAAAAGAGGAAAACGAAAACAATTGCATCCCAAAACTGAATTCATTTGAAAAATGCAGTAAAAAAATACAAAAGCATGAGATTAAAGCCCTGTTGAACCCAAAAATTTTTGTGTAATTATTTTTGAGCGCTCTTTACAAGTTCCGTATTAATTTTATGGGGACTATATTTATATTAACAAAGTTAAAGAAATTTTTAATTAAAAAAAAATTAAGCACTGAATTAATATTTCGTCGGTTGGTAATTGGTTTGAGGCACAGTATATTCAAAATACATTATGAAATTTACTTACGATTTTGGGTACTGGAGCTTTCCAAATGGAAAATGTATGATATCCATTACGGGTACTTGTAACCTAAGTTCTAGACAAAACTCTCATTAAACTATATGGACACTGACTCTTTTATCTATATAATACAAAAGGATGACTTTTATGATGACATAAAGAATGACATAGAACATAAGACTATCCTGCAGACAATAATTATAATTTTCCACTAGTTAATAAAAAAGCTTTAGGTGTGCTGAAGTATGGAAATGGCGATAAAATAATAAGAGAATTTGTTGGGCTGCGTTCAAAGATGTACTCATTTAGTGCTCAAAACCAAAATGACATAAAAACATATAAGGGGACAAATAGAGAAGTGTGTATAGTTTAGCTTCGTATAAAAATTGTCTATTTAATAAATCCAATGTATATGATATATTAACGATTAAATCTACGTACATCAAATATATACTAATCAAGTAGTAGTGGATTCCCTGTACGGTGTCAATTAAAATTTGTACAATTTGGGTAATTAAAATTTGAAATTTGTAAATTTCAGTAAAAATTTTCTAAAATTTTAAAATTTGGGTAATTAAAATTTGATATTTGAGAAATTGTGTTTTTTTTGTTTACATTAGGGGTTTTTGTTTACATTAATTGCTTTTTGTTTATATTAAGTGTATGTATGTATATGTGACCGTTGGAATTTGTGCACGGAATATTTTGTGGGAATACATTAAGGAGGTTTATATGTTTGAGGCTTTTATATGTGTATGATTTCCTACTGACGACAGTAAAACATGATTATTATTTTTCAAAGTATGAAAATGATATTTCCAAATGCCGACGGGAAATTGGTGGGTGTGTCTAGCTGTAGGAATTGAAGTCTGGCTCTGATTGCTGGAGGGCGGGGTGTTATTGAAATATATTATATATGTAACCGTGGAAATTTGTGGGCGTATCTGTCTGTTGGAAATTAAGCCAAGCTGTGATTGGTGGGGGGCGGAGCGTTGTTGTGATATGTATCAGTGTGAATCTGTGTGCATGTATGTATGTATGTCTTTGGGAATTTAAGGCTGATCGTGTTTTGAGATTGGTGAGGGTGTTGTTGTGATAGGTGGATTGTGTGTGTGTGCATGTCTGTAGGAGTTTAAGGCGGCTCGTGATTAGGGTTTTTGAGATTCATCGATTGTATGTGATCTTGAGAATTTGTGTATGTATATCTGTAGGAATTTATGGCTGACTGTGGTTTGTGAGGGTGGGGTGTTGTTGAAATAGTTTGACTTTTTAGTGGATGAATTCTAGTATGTGCTTCTTATATCGATATTTGGTGCTATAAAATATTGCCATATATCTGAACTCCCTAATCCTAGTATGTTTTTCATATTGGGGGATGAGATTGCGTTATATTTTGTCAATCTTAAATTTGTCCAGTGTTAAAGTCTGTTTGTCAGAAATTTTTTTATATTTGGATAAATATTAATTTCAGAGTTTGTGAAATTTTTATGTACGATCGTGGGGAATTTGTGTGTGTATGTGTGTGATAAGTGTGTTTATTTAAGTACATTAGTTTTTTTTGACTGAACGGCTTTTCAAGTGTCAGTGGCTTGGTGGTTTGTATGTTTTCATGATGTAAATATGTAGGTGTGATTGTTAAGATCTAATAAATACTTGAGCATGGGTAAGAAATTTGATAATATGTGTACATATGTACATATTTACAAATTGATTTTATGTACATATTAGTGTTGTTAATTATTCGCATTTTTTATATGTGCGAATAAAATTTCATAATTTTTTTCTTGTTCGAACAGACGAATAATTTTGAACTTCTGTTCGAATATTCAAACGAACAAAAAATAAAAAATGTATTCGAATAATTTTAAAAAAGTTTGCAAAAAGCGTCACTCATGTGCATTAGTGCAATTTTTTTTATTAACAATCAAAAAATAATTCAATATACAACAAAAACAAATAATTTTAATATCAAACTTAGAAATACGAGTATTAATAAATAAAAATATTAATAACAAAAATTAAAAATTTTAAAAACCGACACAGTTGAGGCTGGATCATAAGTTAAGAACCCTTTATTTCACTAATATTATTGAAGTAACAGAATCGCAAAAAAATAAAATAGTAAATGAATATATAGGGTGTTTTTTATTGCGGTATAGAACTTTAAGTTGGCATCACTTTTTTGTCAGCTGTCAAGTGATTAATATTTAGTTTGGTTTGCCATTTCATCATGAACAGGTTGACAAAAGAACAACGCTTGCAAATCGTGCAAATTTATTTCGAAAATAATGGTTCAGTTCGCGAAGTTTACCGCAAGCTCCGTCCATTTTATGGTCGACATAATCGTCCATCAGAGCAATTAATTCGGTTAACCGGTCAATTGGCCACCAAGGTCGTGTGATTTGACACCATTGGATTATTTTCTTTGGGGATATGTGAAGTCGCTCGTCTACGCCAACAAACCAGAAACGTTAGGGGACTTGGAAGCCAACATTCGTGGCGTTATTGCCAACATACGGCCCCATATGCTCGAAAAAGTGGTTGAAAATTGGACCTGTAGAATTGGCTTTATTCGAGCCACCGCGGCGGCCACATGCCCGAAATCATATTTAAACGTTAATGGCATAAAATTATCCTTCCAATAAAGCCAAATTGATGGACATTAAAACGATTTTCTTGTGTTTTATTTCAATTCGAAGTTCTATACCTCTAAAAAAAACACCCTATTTAAAAAATTTATAATAACTTCCAATCGGCTGAATCGATTTTCTTCAAGTATAAACTAGAAGATAAGCGGCTGGACCAATTTTCTTCAAACATAGCTAAGAACACTCTCGGTCAAGTCAAAATCGGCCCAGCCGTATACACGGACACGCACTAGCAACAACCTTTTTTTGGTCGGGGATTAAAAATCGAAACTAAATTAGTTACGTGCTTATACAAATTTACAAAAATTTCTAAGTTTTATATATCATGGATTTCTTTTAAAATAGTCATTTAGCTTGTAGACGATTCACACAATTTTTTAGATAAGTTAAAAAACACTATCAGTTACTTCAGAAATGCCATCTAATAATTCATCGTACTTGAGATTATGTGCGATATTTTGATTACAAAATAATCTTGAAAACTTGAGGAATAATATTAAAGCATTTAATGATTTTTTACTTCGTTCAATATTTCGATTATTAAGGCTTTTGATTAGAGAAAAGCAATTATTTTTTTCAAAACTATTTGTCTTTTCCCAGCAAGAAAACAAAACGTGCGTTTAACGAACATAGACAAACAAGCTTACGCAAGCATTTATAGTTTGGAGTAATTTGATTATTTAACATCCTATTTTTAACAAATTAAAATATTATGAAATGCAAAATAATTTTTTTACAAAGTAATTGAGGAAATTCTTCGAATATTCGTCAAAAATTATTCCAATAATTTTTTATTCTAAATTGAAAATTTTTGTTCGTTCGAACAAAAATGATAATAAGTTGTTCGAATATTCGAATAATTTTTGTTCGAATGACAACACTAGTATATATGTATGTACATACAAATAAGTGTGTGGCTACCTATTTAAATACATTTTTTGTCATACGTGGTCTTTTGTTGTAGTTGTAAATATTCACCTTTGTTTATAAATGTGAAATATCTTCATAGTTTTTTTATTTGCAATTAAAAAACTTGTTTGAATTTTTAGATGTATTTACTTAAAAGTTTGTGAGGAGTTTCTGTTTTAAGTAAAATTGAATTCCTCTCTAGTTGTAGTAACTATAATAGAAATATTTAATATATTTAATTCCCACTAGTTTAAAGTTGATGTAGTCTATTTAGTCAACTTTAGAAATATTTTGATATAATTTGTTTCACCAATCGGCTTTTTCTTTTACCTTTTACATTTATTTTAGAACATCTTGCATTGAATTTTAAAATGAAACTGATTGCGCAGTCTAGCTTAGGTGATGATAGTTTTTTTTTTGTTAGCCAGTTTGCTTCTTTTTACTCTTTTTTTATTATCGATAAACATTTAAAATCAAAAAGGAGTTTTGTGATGAAATTCTTATGATTATTTATTTTGTGATGAAATCATTCAAATTAGTTTAAAACCTTGCACGTCTACTAAAAACCATTTTTTCATCCATATTATTTAATTTATAAGATTTTCCGGATTTTCTGTTACTTGATCATCAGTAAAAATGCATTAGCTGAGGTCTTTGCTTGCGAACTCGTTTTTTCTGAATGTAGATGTAGCCTCTCGACGGTTCCTCTAGTATACAAGATGCCCTTGCATGTCGGAATTTCTGGCTGTCCTTTGTCGGCGTTATGGGTAATTACATGTTAAAATTTTAATTGCCCAAATCGTGTTACTTGAAACTGATACTATGTTTACATTAATAGCCTATTTGTTTATTTTATGAAGGGTGATCCCCTATGCATTTATTTGATGCTCTGGATGATATGATTTTTTTCTCTGTATGTATCAGTTGGTCAGCCAGTCTCTTGTTTTATTTATTTTTTCTTCTGATGTACCACAACTTTTTTTAATTTTACTACTTGAAATAGAGAACATTAATATAATTTTTAAAAGCATTATTTTTATTTAAAATATGTACATAAGTGAGTGTGTACATAATTAAATGTATTTAAATCTACATATATATGTATGTATATCCTAATATACAGGTGTGTTCAAAAAGTATCGCGAAATTTAAATTTTCGCAGGTTACGTATATTCTAATTTTGAATTTTTGGTGGCGTTATATTGGTACTTATGTCTCTCACTTATGCCGACAATTTCGTTTTGAATGTTCAGTTAATTGTTGATAGCTGCTTTTCTTGAACGTGTTTTGGCTTCTAGTTGAAGTCCACGTTTATTCAGTAAGTTTGTTTGATACTCATTCATACACATGTACATTCTTAAAGATTGAAAATGAAAGTCCAATTTCTGTAGTTTCTCTATATTTTCTAAGGATATGATAGCTATAGAAATAAGAAGAGTGAAGATCTATTATAATAGCCCATTTACATATTTTAAAATTTCGTGTGCTAGAGCTTTCGAAATGGAAAATGTACAACTTTTACTATAAAAAGTGATAATATGATGTGTTACTTAATATTACAATGTGTTGTAATTTATTTTGAACGCTTAAGTTTTCACAATATTTCATACAGGCCAACAAGTTTAGAGAATTTCCAGTATACTAAGTTAATTATCTTTCTTGAGACCTAACATTCCTAATCAATCCTTAAAAACCAGACAAACTAGATTTTTAATTTTTAATTTTATTTTTACTTTCATTAAATTTCAACATTTGGTTCATCTTTAAATTACTGTATACTATATTTAGCAGCTTTCTCTCATTTGTTGAGTTAACTTTAATCGGAAAAATTTTAATAGTGAGATGAACTATTATATTGTATAAGTAATTCTTTGTATATTTCAATACAGTTATATGAACCATCAATGCTAAATTTATTCCACAGCATTTCTTTTAATGATCTATTAAATCGTTCTAATATTGAGTAATATTTACTCTTGTATTTATACATGAATTTTTCAAAGTGTTTATTAATTCTCTACCATCATCTCTTTGTAGGTTTTTTGGTACTCGTCCCAATTCAAAAATATTTTCCCTTGCCTTGGTTTTTTCGAGCGGTATTAACCATATAAACTTTGGGAATATGTCAATTACAGTCTAAAAAAAGCAGTAATTTCTATTTTCTGTAGAGCAGTTCCCCAATTCAACTAAATCAGGTCATTAAAATATCATCTATTCCTTTCATTACATCTCTATATTGCAAAAACAATTTACGAGCTTTATTAAAGAGATCGTTCACTAAAATTTTTTTAAAGACATTAAGTTGTTTTACAGATTTTTTTATAGTATTGTGATCTACTTGATGCATTAATAGCTTTTTATACTAACATGTAGTTAATTTTCAAATCTATAAATTTTTTCGTTCAGCTGTTCAATTTGTTTTTCAAAAGATAATTCAATTTTTAAAATATCTTTCTCAATTTTATAATTGTATTTTATCTCTAATTTTATTTCACGTTGTATTCAATCAATTTACATTTGAATTATATTATTGTCTCCTTTAAACTATATTATTAATTTGTCATTTAGTTTTTCGATTTGAGTAGAAAAATTTATTGATAATATCGTTCTCTTATAGATTACGATGATGTTTCTGTATGTGGGAATTATAACTTTTTTGTAGATTTCAAATTAAAATTTATCATAGTTTTTTTGAGGTTTTATTAAACATTAAGGATAATAAGTCCGCTTTTACAGCCCGTCATGGGACTGCCAACTTGAGTTATCCTCATTTAGCTCATTGCCACTGCTACTAAATTTCAATTTGTTGTTATGATTCCTGCGTAGACCAAAGTTAATATTTAATTAATTTCTCGCTTCCAAGAAATCAGTATAAAGGTATTCCCTATTAAAAGACTGTGAGTAAAATTCATCTTGAGCATCATCATCATTATAAGCATCATTAAATAAGATGGTGTAATCAACTATTGTTCCTTCTACAAGTTTCGTTAATGTACTGATGGTTTCTGAGACTTTAAACTTTGATTATTTTCAACCTCTGTCATCATTTTACTTTCTTCTTTTTTCGAAATTGTTTCAATATATTTATAACCAATTATCAATTCTTTGAGAGGGTGTGCTATAAATTCACATGTACCTCTTAAATGTTCACATGTATTTATTTCACCAGTTTCACCAAATCATTTCTTGTCGTAATCAACTGCTTTAAAACTTAATATTCAATGTTTGCTATCATCAAATAGCAGCTCAGGTTATCAGGTATCAGATCAGGTAATCAGATATTAGATCAGGTTGACAGGTATGAGATCAGGTTATCAGCTACCATATCAGGCTATTAGGTATCTGGTCTATTTTCAGATCAGCTTATCAGATCAGGTTATCAGGCAGCTGGTCTGGTTTTCAGATCAGCTTATCAGGTATCATATTAGCTTATTAGGCAGCTGGTCTGGTTTTCAGATCAACTTATCAGGTATCAGATCAGCCTATCAGGTATCTGGTCTTGTTTTCAGATCAGGTTTTCAGGTAACAGATCAGATTATCAGTTAGCTTCTATGATTTTCAGATCTGGTAATCAGGTAGCAGATCAAGTTATCAGGAGCTGTTCTGATTTTCCGATTAGGTTATCTGGTTCAGATTGTGTTATCAGGTAGCTCAACAGGTTACAAGTAGCTGGCTATTTATAACATTTAGATGAATGAAATTTCAGGCCAGATGAAATACGAAAAAGTAAACTTTTATGTACTCAGATTCTTTGCTATAACGATCATCTTTTAATTCCGTATATCTGCTTATAATCAAAAATCCATATTTGTCCTTCCAACATGCTTTACATTTTTCTCATCTTACTTAAAAATTATAATTACATTAGAATTGTCTCGTAACAAATGTATAGAGATTCTGGTATAAGTTTGGCATAAATAGAATGAATCAACATTCTTATTTAATAGATGAAACTAATTTCTTCAGGTATTCATATTTGAGTTGATATAGAGATTGTGAGTATAAATAGATGTATAACATACATACATAAAATCAATTTGCAGATACATATGTACATATGTACACATATTATCAAATTTCTTACTCATGCTCAAGTATTTATTAGATTTTAACAATCACACTTACATAACTACATCATGAATATATACAAACCGTCCACCAAGCCACTGACACTTGAAAAGCCGTTCACTCAAAGAATACAAATGCAATTTAATAAACAAACTTCCCTGTCGGAAATTCCGTTAACTTTAAACTAAATTTAAGCTAACTATTTAGCAACTAGTACTGACTGACACTTGGATTACTTTTCAATGTAATAAACTAACTATTTTAACATTGCGATGTCCTACGCGGTAGTCAATTGTTTCACTCTTCATTACTTTTCAACTAACTTAAAGTTGGGTTTTTTAAATCATCTGGTAGTTAGTAAATTTAAAAAAAAATTATGGGGTTCGAACATGTATGTATAATCATACGTTGTGTACTCAACGCGCTAAATATCCAGCTAAGGTAGCATTTAAAATAATAACAGCTAAATGTTAATATAAAACTGAAATGAGTTTCAAAGTAGCTGAGAATAAATTTGTTGGCTCTCACCAAATTCTATTACGTACTCAACTTAGTTCCGGTTCACACGCTTCAACTTTTGTTGATCAACTCGTAATTCAGCTGTAAGAAAGACGGAGAGGGAAATACAAGTATCTCTGTTTTTCTGCTAGCTGAATTACGAGTTAATCAACAAAAGTTGAAGTGTGTGAACCGGGATTTAAGAATTAATTTTGCATTTGTTCTGGATGACATTGCGTTTAGTTGCTAGTCAGTCTAAGAAAAGTTAACCATTTTTGTAATCAACCACACATTTCCCGACAAGGTTATCACAGACAGCCAAACCCTGTCCCTCACACACACACACACATACAAACACACAAATTCGCCACGATTGCACATAAGAATTTCACAAAATCTGAAATTAATATTTATCTAAACATAAACAAATTTCTGACAGACAGACTTTAACACTGGACAAATTTAAGCTTGACAAAATATAAAGCAATCTCATCCTCCAATATGAAAAACATACTAGGATTAGGGAAGTTCAGATATATAATATTTTCTAGCAAAAAATTTTCATATGAGAAATAATTTATTTCTACGTACATATAAATACTAGGGTGAGAAAATCACATACTAAAATTCATCTACGAAAAATTAAACCTATTTCAACAACGCCCCTCCCCTCACAAATCATAGTCAGCCTAAAGTTCTTATAGATATACATACACAACATCTCAAGGTAACACACAATCTATCAATCTCAACAACCTAAATCACGATCAGCCTTAAACTCATATAGACATACATACACACAAATACGGATACATATACATGAACACCTTCACCTCACCTCTCATTAATCATGATCAGCCTTAAACTCCTACATATATACACACAAATTGCGCGGTTATACATTATATGAACAGTTCGCCCATCATAAATCACGATAAGCCTTAAATTTCCTACAGATATACATACACAAATTCTCAAGGTCATATACAATCTATCAATCTCAACAATCCAAATCACGATCAGCCTTAAATTCCTATATGTCTGTATGTACATGCACAAAAATTCTCACAGACATATAAACATCCAAATTCCTATAGATACATATTACAATAACACCCCCCCCCCCCCCCTCAAATACCACAAATCAAGGACAGCCTTCAACTGCTACATACACATACATACATACACACACACATAGGCACTTTCTATCTATCTATCACAACAACACCCTCCCCCACCTCAAATCACAATCAGCCTTAAACTGCTACGAACATACATATACACAGATTCCAACGGATACGTATTACATGAACACTCTCACCTCGCCTTTCATAATTCACAGACAGCCTTAAACTCTTACAGCCATACATACATACATACATGTACACAGATTCCTACGGATACATATTACAACAACTCCCCGCCCTCCACCAGTCGATCTACCTCAAATACATCCTGCCCCCCACCAAGCACAGCTTGGCTTAAATTCCAACAAGCATAAACGTCACCGAGGGTGTTTTGTTACATATTACAAAACACCTTCACCTACCCAAATCACGGTCAGCTTTAAGGTCTCACAATCTGGACACACCCCGCCCACCACCAAGCACAGCCAGGCTTCAATTCCTACAGCTAGACACACCCACAAATTTTCCTTCGGCATTATGAAAAATCATTTCCATGATTTTCCCGTCGGCATTTGAAAAAAATAAACATGTTTTTCCGTCGGCATTTGAAACAAATAAACATGATTTCCCGTCGGCATTCAAAAAAAATAAACATGTTTTCCCGTCGGCATTTGAAAAAAATAAAGATGTTATCCAGTCAGCATTAGAAAATCATATACATATAAAAGCTTCAAACCTATAAACACCCTTAATGTATTCCCACAAAATATTCCGCGCACAAGTTCCCACGGTCATACATACATACACTTAATATAAACAAAAAACAGTTAATGTAAACAAAAAACACTTAATGTAAACAAAAAAACGTCAAAACCCACAGAAAACACAATTTCTCAAATTTCAGACAAATTTCAGCAAAATTTTAAAATTTTAATTGATTTAGAATTGGTAGTTCCCTACTACTTATAATCACACCTTGTGTACTCAACGCGCTAAATATCCAGCTAAGGTTTTTTTTTAGTACATATATTTATTTATTGTATCTTCAAATATGAACTAACAATAACTATTCAAATCTTAAATCTAAATATAATTAATTAGGCCCGACAAGTGTCGGACATAAACTTAGTGATAGTTATTAATAATACATAAGTCGTGATATGCAAAAACAAAATTATTTTCAAGCAGTTTCTTCTGGAGTGTTGAGTATTAGAGCCCTTGTGTCCCTCTTTTTTAAGCGGATGTGTCCAGTAAAATGGATCATATTACGAGCAAGCGGATTAGGATGAGACTCGAGTTTTGTAAAATATTTGCCTGCGTATTTTGCAATTTCTTCAGTTACTTGTGGCATATTCAAATCACGATGTAAATGTGAATTTCTTATGTACCATGGAGGTCGATGTTATTATCCGTAAAATTTTGTTTTGCCTTCGTTGAATTTTTTCTATTTTTGAAGCTGAAGCAGTACCCCATAGCTGAATTCCGTAGCACCATATAGGTTTTAAAAGCGACTTGTATATCAAAAGTTTACAATCTAGACTGCGAGATGAATTTCTACCAATCAGCCAATGTATCTGAGTTAATTTAAGTTTCATTTGTGTTAGCTTTGAGTCAATATGGTGTTTCCATGTAATCCATCGTTCAAGGTGTATACCAAGGTATTTTACATGTGAATGTTGAGGAACAACTTGATTGTTGATTCGAATTGGGGAATAAGTATCTCTTCGTAGGGTAAATGTTAGCTGAACACACTTTTGTTCGTTAACTTTAATTCTCCATAAGTTTAACCATAGTTCCAGCTGTGTAATATGTTCTTGTAGATATCGGGAAGCCTCGTGAGGGTTTTCGTGCATACTAAGGCAGGCTGTATCATCGGCAAATGTAGATGTGTGAATATTACTGCTCAAAGGCATATCACAAGTATAAATCAAATACAAAATTTCGACAACAGTGAATTTCCGGGCAATAATGTAACTTTCGAAAAGATTTAAAATGTTTTTCGGTAAGTTAGTCTTTAATTTTAAAATTAGGCCTTCATGCCACACTTTATCAAATGCCTGAGAAACGTCAATAAACAGCGCAGAGCAATACTTCTTTTCTTCAAAAGTTTTTCTTATAAATTGAACCAATCTTAAGATCTTTGCCCGGCTTTGGAATCATTTTAACCTTGGCAAGCTTCCAGCTGTTTGGATAATATTCCAGACGTAAAATGGCATTAAAAATGATTGGTAGAAATTCATTTAACAGGATTCTAATTGCAATACGAGGCAACTTCATCAGCATCTGGTTACTAATTTCATCAATACCCGGAGCTTTTTTCGGGTTGAGTTCAGCAATTAGTTTTTGTACATCACGCGTCTTAAATTTTATGGATCGGGGGGTAGCGCAACTACATTCGGCAAATCAACAGCACCAGTACATGAGTTTGGAGTAAATACGGATTTTAAATGCTCAGCAAATAATTTACCTTTTTCACAGTCGCTTATTGCCCAATATCCGGTAGATGTGAGCAGAGGTGGTTTAAACTCGACGGGTGTTTTAAGCTTTCTAGCAGCGCGCCACAAAGAGTAATTAGATGCTGGTGTGACATCAAGACCTTCTAGATAATTTTTAAGAGATGCAGTTTTTTCAAATGCAAGCAACTCTTGGAGTCGTTTAGTGCACTCTTTAAATCTGATTTTATGCTGGGGCGATCTGTGCTGTTGCCATTCCCGTCTAGCTCTCCTTTTTTCACATATGAGACGTTCAATATCCGTAGAATAAATTCTATTGAACCCAGGGTGGGAGGTAGAAGCATGTTCAGCAGCCTGTTTTATATTTTCGTTAAGATTCGCAATGTTAGATTCTACTAAGATATTTTTTGAATCTCAGCCAATTAACATGATTGATCATCTTCACATATGGGTGAGGTAAATCACTTCTTAGTAGGTTACAGATTGTAACGATAGTGGGAGAGTGATCGGAGAAGAGATCTAAGGAAGCTTCGACATGAACTAAATCTCTAGAAATAGTTTTCATGACTCCAGAATCTATAACATCCGGAATTTTTTGTATGTCAGTAGGCCAGTAAGTGGGCTCCCCACTCGAAATGACGTCCAAGCCCATTTTTGAAATTATGTTGAACAACGCTCGACCTCTGGGTGTGATAAGACGCGAACCCCAGAACGTATGTTTGGCATTATAGTCCCCAGCTGCTACGAAACAAGGGCCAACAGATTTGAAGAAATACTCGTATTGATCTTCAGTAATAGCGAATCTGGGAGGGGAGTAAATTGATGATATTACAAAATTAGTGAAAAACTTTTCAATACAAATATTCGTTGCTTGTAGATGTTCTTCAGAAATGTTGTCAATAATATAATGCTTGAGTCTTGACCTTATTATAATTGCTGGTCCAACGCATGCTCTTCCTCTTGGGTCCTTTGAATCATATAAGGTGTAGCCAGAAATTTTAAAAAGACTTCTCGAAGTCAAATGAGTCTCTGAGACCAACATTATATCAATATTTTTTTCCGTGAGGAAATGCTCAAGTTCATTTTTATGTTGGCGAATGCCGTTTGCGTTCCAGAAACATATTTTTAACGTGTTCATGGTTTGTTAACTAATGCTTGAAGCAGTGTATTCTGCATTCGCAGCATTTCTTGCATCATGCTAGGCATACTTGTTGTAAAATTATTTATAGTTTGCACCAGATTATCAATAGTAGCTTCAAGGCGATTGAAATTAAAGCTTGAGTTTGTATTTGTTGAATTATTTGGTGGTGAAACATTTTGAGTAGGAATAAAATTTGTCTTAGCAGCATCGGCATACGATACAAGGGAAGTAACTGGTTGGCTCACTTGCGCAATAGTGGCGGATAAAGCGTTTGCTGATTGGGCTGGAGCTAATTTAGGTTTTTGCCCCATAGTATGTTTGACGAAAGAGTACACAGGACAACCTCTGTAGTTAGCGGTGTGATTACCTCCACAATTGCTGCACTTTTTATCACTTTGATTTTTTGGCTTATTGCAACTAGCAGTGCCGTGTAATTCGCCGCAAACAACACAAACAGTAGGTAAATTGCAGTAAGTTTTAGTATGGCCATATTCTTGACAATTATGGCACTGTACGGGTCCAGAACGCTTATGTGGTTATTTTTCGGTATAAAAGATATTTTAGATTGTAAATTGGGTCTTTCTCATTTTTTCTCAATTTTATATCATTTGGCTCCAGTTCAACCCGAAATAGAGGTTGAGGGATCTTTTCCCTATTTATTATGTTCGATACATTGTTTACCTTAAATCCCTGGAGGACGAGTGTATCTTTTATTTCTTCGGGAGCGACATAGGAATCTATGCCCTTCAATACGATCTGCAGACTTTTACCACTCTTGAGCTGGTATGTGTAGAAATTTGTTTTACTTTTTTCAAATTCAGAAACCATTGTGCGAAAATCTTTTTCTTCATAAATTTGAATTTTCGTTTCATCAATGCTACCACGTTTTATTGGAACAATGTAAAATTTACTCTCACCAATTACCGAAATTAATTTTTTAATAAGAGCGTTTTAGTTTTTTCTCTTAAATAGATTGGTGGCGGTTTGGAGGTTTTGTGCGCAGTTTCAGCGGGTTTGTCGTTGTCATCTTGCAATATTTTAAAACGGTTTTGGCGATTAGTAGATGATGCGCTGTTATCCCTAGAGATCTTTGGAGCAGATGAAATTTTAAAAGATTTTGGGCTTCGCCCGCGCTTTACCACAGTTATATATCTGTCCATTCCGACTTGGACCTTGGGTTTTTGGCTACTCTTAGTGAAAACAGGGTTAAGTGATGACCACGAGCCCGAAGCGGATGATATCGCTGAGTTAAATGTAGAGGTACTACGCAACGGTAATTTTAACGAATCACTAGTTGGCATTGGACAGAGCGAAGTTGATCGCTGACGAAAATGCGGCTTAGTCGTTAGAGAAAGTCTATCATCAGATTTTTTATTTTTATTGTTTTTATTAAGAGCTTCAGAACTCACAGTAAGTCTATCATCAGATTTGTTATTTTTATTGTTAACATTGAGAGCATCAGAACGCACAGTAAAATAGGCATTTCTGCCGTTATAACTCACTTCACAATTATTTGTATTTGAGGTACTCATATAGAGTATTCCTCGAGGATACTTTGTCTGTGTTTTTTTGTTTACGGTTTTTTTTTGTTTTTGTTATTTCTATATGTAAAAATATTAGCAAAGCAAAACAAAGCTTATTTATCAAAGTTAATACATATGTACTACGAATATTTTTTTGTATGATTTTTTTTGGTTTAGTATGTATGTACGTAAGAAAAATTCCTCTATTAAGTCTGTTCACTATGAAGGTACAACGAGAACTCTCCAGCTAAGGTAGCATGTAAAATAAAAACAGCTAAATGTTATTATAAAGCTGAAATGAGTTTCAAAGTAGCTGAGAATAAATTTGTTGGCTCTCACCAAATTCTATTACGTAGTCAACATAGTCCCGATTTACACACTTTAACTTTTGTTGATCAACTCGTAATATGTATTATGTATGTCTTTGAGAATTTAAGGCTGATAGATGGATTGTGTGTGTGTGTGTATATCTGTAGGAGTTTAAGGCTGTCCATGATTTGGGGTAGGTGATGGTGTTGTTGTAATATGTATCTAGAGGAATTTGTGTATTTTTATGGATGTAGGAGTATAAGGCTGATCGTGATTTGGGCAGTTGGGATTGATCGACTGTATGTGGCCTTGAGAATTTGTGTATGTATATCTGTAGGAATTCAATGACTGTAATTTGTGAGGGAGGGGTGCTGTTGAACTAGTTTGAGTTTTTCGTATATGAATTCTAAAATGTTTGTGTATGTGATTTTATCACGCTAGTATTTATATGTACGCAGAAATAAATTATTTCTCATGTCGATATTTGGTGCTATAAAATATTGTCGTAAATCTGAACTTCCCTAATCCTAGTATGTTTTTCATATTGGAGGATGAGATTGCTTTATATTTTGTCAAGCTTAAATTTGTCCAGTGTTAAAATCTGTCTGTCAGAAATTTGTTTATGTTTAGATAAATATTAATTTCAGATTTTGTGAAATTCTTATGTGCAATCGTGGCGAATTTGTGTGTTTGTATGTGTGTGTGTGTGAGGGACAGGGTTTGGCTGTCTGTGATAACCTTGTCGGGAAATGTGTGGTTGATTACAAAAATGGTTAACTTTTCTTAGACTGACTAGCAACTAAACGCAATGTCATCCAGAACAAATGCAAAATTAATTCTTAAATCCCGGTTCACACACTTCAACTTTTGTTGATTAACTCGTAATTCAGCTAGCAGAAAAACAGAGATACTTGTATTTCCCTCTCCGTCTTTCTTACAGCTGAATTACGAGTTGATCAACAAAAGTTGAAGCGTGTGAACCGGAACTAAGTTGAGTACGTAATAGAATTTGGTGAGAGCCAACAAATTTATTCTCAGCTACTTTGAAACTCATTTCAGTTTTATATTAACATTTAGCTGTTATTATTTTAAATGCTACCTTAGCTGGATATTTAGCGCGTTGAGTACACAACGTATGATTATACATACATGTTCGAACCCCATAATTTTTTTTTAAATTTACTAACTACCAGATGATTTAAAAAACCCAACTTTAAGTTAGTTGAAAAGTAATGAAGAGTGAAACAATTGACTACCGCGTAGGACATCGCAATGTTAAAATAGTTAGTTTATTACATTGAAAAGTAATCCAAGTGTCAGTCAGTACTAGTTGCTAAATAGTTAGCTTAAATTTAGTTTAAAGTTAACGGAATTTCCGACAGGGAAGTTTGTTTATTAAATTGCATTTGTATTCTTTGAGTGAACGGCTTTTCAAGTGTCAGTGGCTTGGTGGACGGTTTGTATATATTCATGATGTAGTTATGTAAGTGTGATTGTTAAAATCTAATAAATACTTGAGCATGAGTAAGAAATTTGATAATATGTGTACATATGTACATATGTATCTGCAAATTGATTTTATGTATGTATGTTATACATCTATTTATACTCACAATCTCTATATCAACTCAAATATGAATACCTGAAGAAATTAATTTCATCTATTAAATAATTTCATCAATTAAGCATATTTTTGTATGGGGTGACATAAGAATGTTGATTCATTCTACTTATGCCAAACTTATACCAGAATCTCTATACATTTGTTACGAGACAATTCTGATGTAATTATAATTTTTAAGTAAGATGAGAAAAATGTAAAGCATGTTGGAAGGACAAATATGGATTTTTGATTATAAGCAGATATACGGAATTAAAAGATGATCGTTATAGCAAAGAATCTGAGTACATAAAAGTTTACTTTTTCGTATTTCATCTGGCCTGAAATTTCATTCATCTAAATGTTATAAAAAGCCAGCTACTTGTAACCTGTTGAGCTACCTGATAACACAATCTGAACCAGATAACCTAATCGGGAAATCAGAACAGCTCCTGCGAACTTGATCTGTTACCTGATTACCTGATCTGAAAATCATAGAAGCTACCTGATAATCTGACCTGATCTGAAAACAAGACCAGATACCTGATAGGCTGATCTGATACCTGATAAGTTGATCTGAAAACCAGACCAGCTGCCTAATAAGCTAATATGATACCTGATAAGCTGATCTGAAAACCAGACCAGCTGCCTGATAACCTGATCTGATAAGCTGATCTGAAAATAGACCAGATACCTAATAGCCTGATATGGTAGCTGATAACCTGATCTCATACCTGTCAACCTGATCTAATATCTGATTACCTGATCTGATACCTGATAACCTGAGCTGCTATTTGATGATAGCAAACATTGAATATTAAGTTTTAAAGCAGTTGATTACGACAAGAAATGATTTGGTGAAACTGGTGAAATAAATACATGTGAACATTTAAGAGGTACATGTGAATTTATAGCACACCCTCTCAAAGAATTGATAATTGGTTATAAATATATTGAAACAATTTCGAAAAAAGAAGAAAGTAAAATGATGACAGAGGTTGAAAATAATCAAAGTTTAAAGTCTCAGAAACCATCAGTACATTAACGAAACTTGTAGAAGGAACAATAGTTGATTACACCATCTTATTTAATGATGCTTATAATGATGATGATGCTCAAGATGAATTTTACTCACAGTCTTTTAATAGGGAATACCTTTATACTGATTTCTTGGAAGCGAGAAATTAATTAAATATTAACTTTGGTCTACGCAGGAATCATAATAACAAATTGAAATTTAGTAGCAGTGGCAATGAGCTAAATGAGGATAACTCAAGTTGGCAGTCCCATGACGGGCTGTAACAGCGGACTTATTATCCTTAATGTTTAATAAAACCTCAAAAAAACTATGATAAATTTTAATTTGAAATCTACAAAAAAGTTATAATTCCCACATACAGAAACATCATCGTAATCTATAAGAGAACGATATTATCAATAAATTTTTCTACTCAAATCGAAAAACTAAATGACAAATTAATAATATAGTTTAAAGGAGACAATAATATAATTCAAATGTAAATTGATTGAATACAACGTGAAATAAAATTAGAGATAAAATACAATTATAAAATTGAGAAAGATATTTTAAAAATTGAATTATCTTTTGAAAAACAAATTGAACAGCTGAACGAAAAAATTTATAGATTTGAAAATTAACTACATGTTAGTATAAAAAGCTATTAATGCATCAAGTAGATCACAATACTATAAAAAAATCTGTAAAACAACTTAATGTCTTTAAAAAAATTTTAGTGAACGATCTCTTTAATAAAGCTCGTAAATTGTTTTTGCAATATAGAGATGTAATGAAAGGAATAGATGATATTTTAATGACCTGATTTAGTTGAATTGGGGAACTGCTCTACAGAAAATAGAAATTACTGCTTTTTTTAGACTGTAATTGACATATTCCCAAAGTTTATATGGTTAATACCGCTCGAAAAAACCAAGGCAAGGGAAAATATTTTTGAATTGGGACGAGTACCAAAAAACCTACAAAGAGATGATGGTAGAGAATTAATAAACACTTTGAAAAATTCATGTATAAATACAAGAGTAAATATTACTCAATATTAGAACGATTTAATAGATCATTAAAAGAAATGCTGTGGAATAAATTTAGCATTGATGGTTCATATAACTGTATTGAAATATACAAAGAATTACTTATACAATATAATAGTTCATCTCACTATTAAAATTTTTCCGATTAAAGTTAACTCAACAAATGAGAGAAAGCTGCTAAATATAGTATACAGTAATTTAAAGATGAACCAAATGTTGAAATTTAATGAAAGTAAAAATAAAATTAAAAATTAAAAATCTAGTTTGTCTGGTTTTTAAGGATTGATTAGGAATGTTAGGTCTCAAGAAAGATAATTAACTTAGTATACTGGAAATTCTCTAAACTTGTTGGCCTGTATGAAATATTGTGAAAACTTAAGCGTTCAAAATAAATTACAACACATTGTAATATTAAGTAACACATCATATTATCACTTTTTATAGTAAAAGTTGTACATTTTCCATTTCGAAAGCTCTAGCACACGAAATTTTAAAATATGTAAATGGGCTATTATAATAGATCTTCACTCTTCTTATTTCTATAGCTATCATATCCTTAGAAAATATAGAGAAACTACAGAAATTGGACTTTCATTTTCAATCTTTAAGAATGTACATGTGTATGAATGAGTATCAAACAAACTTACTGAATAAACATGAACTTCAACTAGAAGCCAAAACACGTTCAAGAAAAGCAGCTATCAACAATTAACTGAACATTCAAAATGGCCGAAATTGTTGGCATAAGTGAAAGACATGAGTACCAACATAACGCCACCAAAAATCAAAATTAGAATATATGTAACCTGCGAAAATTTAAAATTCACAATACTTTTTGAACACACCTCTATATTCGGATATACATACAAGTTATCATATTCTAGTGAATACACCTATAAAACTACACAAGTTATCATATTCTAGTGAATATACCTATTAACAGTACACACAACCATAACTAAATAAAAACTACATTGAATACATTTTAATGCACTATTTAATTTCAGCTGATTTATTAAAATATAAATATCAAATTACTTGACAATAAAAACAACAAATAAGAAAAGAAATTAAATTAAAATAAATTAAAATTAAAATAAGAAACTGCTTTTATTGTATTTTGCTGATTAGTCAATATTGCAATTTTATTGAACTGTAAACCATCACCATAAAATTAGGCCAAGTAAAAAATTGTAAATTATTTAAAACCGTACAAATAAGCACAAATTTTGTATAAAAATAAGAAAGAAATTAATAAAGAATTAGAGTTATTTCAGTACAACAGCAAGCCGCGACTTTTTGTTTAAATCCGCATAACTGGCGCCTGAGCAAAATAAAAAAATTCAAAGGTTTAAGTTAAAGAAGTGAAAGTGTTCACAAATACAAAATTAAAACCGTGACAAATCAGTGAAAATTGTTCTTTATTAATAATAATAATTTAAAGGAAATAAACTTAATTTCTTTATACAAATAAATAGGATTTAGATGTGAAAAAAAGGAAAATTATAATCATTTGTTTAATCCTTTATACAACTAAAAAAGGGGCATTTAAACTGTGAAAAAAGGTGAAAATCAAAATCCCCTGTTTAATCCCTTCGCATTTAAGAATTTTTGGTGAAGAAAAAGCCGTAAGGAAAGGACCGATAACATAAGAACCTGTGTTGTGCTGTTGGAAATATAGCTTTCATACGAACAAACCTCAGTTGTGATAACATCCGTACCCTAGTAGGAAGCTGAAGCCCCAAAAAGGATCCCGCGGACCGTCCGGAATGCTGCTTTTCACATGTATGTAAGAGATTTTTTATTTTTATTTTATCGTATATAAAAAAGTAGGAAATTGTTCCATCTTCAAAAAATTATACTGATAAGAAATTATTATTATATCTGCAAAATTTGTGAAAAGAAGGAAAATTGTTCAAATTAAAAAAAGAAGTAAGAATAGTGATGAAATTTATTTCTTAAAATTTAAAAAATCAATCAATCAATCAATTTCTAAAAAAAAATTTTTAATAATAAATTTTTGCATTGCCACTAAGTTATACATTTAAACTGAAAAGAATAAATATTTCCACAAAAGAATAACTAAAAATATATCAATCATTAATCAGTTTTTGAAAAAAATTATAAAAGAAGAAAATTCCAATTCGTTTATGAATGTTAAAGTTAACTTGTCTTAGGTATCAAATTTTTAACATAAATTACACTAAAACACTAAACATTAATCCGGTGTTTTTACTATAATATGGACCAAATAAAAGAAGCAATCACACAATTAACAGGTGCTCTTAACGCCCAGATTGAACAGGTTAGGGTTCTCAACAATAAGTTGAGCTACCTTGAGAGGACAATTCAACGTCCCCAACCTGACGAAGTGGCACTTCCAGTACCACGAACAGAAAGGGACTTACAAGATATTAGGAAACTCCCAGATTCTGTTAGGGACCTTCAAGTTTTCGAAGGAAATCCAATACAATATATTTCATGGATTCACAATGTTGAGTCCATTCTGGAAGATTACAAAGTAGTAAAGCATAAGCCAATATACAGGGCAATTTTACAACATATTCGCCAAAAGGTAAGAAGTCCAGCGGACACGGATCTGATCTCCTACAACATTTTCGACGAAAGTTGGGAAAAAATTAAAAGCTGTTTATCTCTACATTACGCTGATAAGCGAGACGTATAAATATTAGAGTACGAATTGAGTGTAATGCGTCAGAGAAACAACACAATTGATGAATTTTGTGCTAAAATAAATCATCAGCTTTCACTAATAATAAATAAATAGAAATAATAAATAGAAATAGAGCACTAGATGTCTTCATTAGGGGAATAAATGGAGAAGTCTCACATAAAACTTTACCAGAGGCATACACTTCATGTCTCGAGTTTCAAAACTTAAATTTTAGGAATATTTCCATACATCCACGTTATTCTAGCAACATAACATTACCACCTAACCAAATGAGTAAGAATAACAAGCCAAATTTCCCACAAAGAAATTTAAATATAACCGATAGGGTTCGAATATACAATACACCAACACAACAATTTGGAATCGCATGATCAATACTCGGATGTTGACGAGAATTATGAGGTGAACGGCGAAGAAGTACAAAATCCTGATTTATTGGACGATGACAGGGATTATGAGGGAAATCAAATAAATTTTATGACACAGGCCTCTCTAGCGTACCCTATATAGAACTACACACGAAAAACGGAAAATCACTTAAATTAATAATAGACACACAAAAATTTTGTCTCAAAAAAATTATCATTTAACTCTAAGCCTTTTAATTCCCAATTCACAATTCATTCTCCAGCCGGTCAGATCCCCATCACAAGAACGGTAACAGGAAAATTCTTTAAAAGTTTGGGAATAGATAAAGACATTATTTTTTTTGTTCTTCCTGGACTCAAATCGTTTGACGGTATCATAGGCGCCGACACCCTTAAGAGTCTCGCAGCTATAATTGATAGGAAAAGTAACACCTTGCATCTACTTAATGGTATACAAATCCAACTTAAGGCGAAAGTATCAAAACAACTTAATAATATTAAACTACTACAGCACGAAGAAAAGGACATCGAAAATTTAATTAATAAAAATAATTGAAATAAGGACAACAACAGACGAACCTATATACCCAACGCGAGAAATTTACAGCATGTGTGGACAAATTCTCAAAATTCGAAAAAATTTTTCACATAAAAAATAAATCCGTTTTACACATTAGAGACAAAATTATTAACCTACTTCATTACTTTTCCGCACCAAGAGTGCTTGTAATGGATAATGAAGGTAGTTTCATTAGCCCCATAGTACTTAACTATATAGAAGGCTTGGGAATTGAAACCTATTTCGCACCTCCACAAAAAAGTGAAGTAAAGGAATTGATAACCATTACAGTAGACAGATACAATAATACGGTGCACTCGGTCACTAAGAAAAAACCTGCTGACGTCTTTTTTGGAAGGACAAATAGAAATAATTATAAAAATTTAGCTAATTTTAAAGAAATAGTTAACAACGACTTAAGAAATGAGATTGAGAGGAATCAAAAAATTCAACTGTACAGACAAAATCGTAAGAAGTCAAAACCAAGAAAATATAAGAATATATAAGGAGACATAGTTTTCAAAAGAAATAAACGGATAAAATCAAAAGATAAGCCATTATATGCTAAACAAACAGTGGGGAAGGATAATACTGCTACAGTTACCACAACTGACAATAAAAGGATTCACAAGTCCCATCTAAAAAATTTACATAAATTTTTCTTTCAGATTAATAATTTGCGGAACGAAGGCAACTGTGAACGTGTACGAATACAAAAGTCCTCTAGTAACAGTTAAGCAAGGCATTGGAAAAATCAGTAATGGAAACTTTGAAGTAATCAACCTTAGAGAGTATGAGAAGATAGTCGAAGATATAAAAGCAATAGTCCGCTACGAAATACAGATTGAAGGAACACTGTGCCTACAGATAGAACACCAAATTACTGTAATAGAGAACCTTTTAAATCAATTCCATGTCGAGAATTCAACGAAACACAAGAGATCTGTTAATTGGATAGGGTCTGCCTGGAAGTGGATAGCCGGTAAACCCGACGCTTCAGATTGGAATAACATTCTCAGCAGAACAAACAATGTCATTAACAATAACAATAGGGAATATACAATAAACGAATATTTGATAAAAACCACAAACAACCTTTTGAACGACTACAATAGAATCATAACCGAAGTAAATAGCAATGATACTACTAAATACGCACAAACACTATTTAACAGACTAGGATTGGTAAAGGAGGAAGTAGCCCAAATTATAATGGCGAGTCAGCTTGCGAAAAGCGGGATAATGCATTCCCAGATACTGAACAAAGGTGACATTTCAAATATTCTTTCTCAAACGGAAACACTCCCATATAGAAATGAGGTGAAGGCTCTTCAGTTTTCTGAACCTTCAATGGTCATAAAAAATTCTCTTCTTCTGTATGTTGTATCGTTACCGCAAACAGACGATACGGTGTATAATAATATAATCATTCGTTCTAGAGTCAATAATAATAAGAGAATTTACCTCAAGTTTACTAACTTACTAGTATCTCACACAAGCAAATACGGTATTAAGCAGAAATGCACAACAATTGATGGCATAACAGTCTGCAAATTAAACTAAGTCGAAAGTCTGGGATCAGACCGTTGTATAGCTAACCTACTTAATGGGGAAAACGCAACCTGCGAGTACCAAATGAAAAATCAGCCAATAGTTGAAGTTTTGTAAGAAAGCACACTGTTCTTAACAAATTATATGGGGAATATCAAATGCAGTAATGTTACTCAAAGTCTAAATGGTACATTTATCATAAACTTCTTTAATGAAACAATAGCTCTTAATGATGCCAAATACTCGAATTGGCAGACAACATCCACTCAAATTCTTCCACCTACACTACAGGGAAACTTAACCGAGAAGGAGGTAAAATTAGACATACAATACCTCCATCACCTCCACTTAAAAAATATGAGACATTTAGATAATCTCTCATATAAGGGCATTGTCTCTACAAGTTCAAATTTCGTATTACTTTGATTAGGGTTCTCAGTAATATTAGTGCTTCAGTTGTATCCTAGATGTAAAAATCATCAAAACACATTAAGATTTCCAACACTTGCAGAATTCTCTGAAATTAAAATAAATTATCCATAATACTTAATCAGCGGAACGCTGATGCTTAAAAAGGGGGAGTTATCATATTCTAGTAAATACACCTATTAAACTACACAAGTTCTCATATTCTAGAGAATACACTGCTTTTATTGTATTTTGCTGATTAGTCAATATTGCAATTTTATTGAACTGTAAACCAACACCATAAAATTAGGCCAAGTAAAAAATTTTAAATTATTTAAAACCGTACAAATAAGCACAAATTTTGTATAAAAATAAGAAAGAAATTAATAAAGATTTAGAGTTATTTCAGTACAACAGCAAGCCGCGACTTTTTATTTAAATCCGCATAAATTACATATGTAGATTTAAATGCATTTAAATATGTACACACTCACTTATGTACATATTTCCAATAAAAATAATGCTTTTAAAAATTATATTAATGTTCTCTATTTCAAGTAGTAAAATTAAAAAAAGTTGTGGTACATCAGAAGAAAAAATAAATAAAACAAGAGACTGGCTGACCAACTGATACATACAGAGAAAAAAAATCATATCATCCAGAGCATCAAATAAAAGGCATAGGGGATCACCCTTCATAAAATAAACATATATCCTATTAATATAAACATAGTATCAGTTTCAAGTAACACGATTTGGGCAATTAAAAATTTAACATTTAATTACCCATAACGCCGACAAAGGACAGCCAGAAATTCCGACATGCAAGGTCATCTTGTATCCTACTGCCATAAAAATACAAAAATTCCTCCAGATACATATTACAACAACACCATCACCTACCCCAAATCAAGGACAGCCTTAAACTCCTACAGACATACACACACACACAATCCATCCATCAGCCTTAAATTATCAAAGACATACATACATACATACGCACAGACTGCCACGGATACATATTACAACAATTTCCCGCCCCCCACAAATCACAGCTTGGCTTAAATTTCAATAGACAGATACGCCCACAAATTCCCACGGTTACATATATAATATATTTCAACAACACCGCGCCCTCCACCAACCACAGCCAGACTTCGATTGCTACAGCTAGACACACCCACAAATTTCCCGTCGGCATTAGGAAAAATCATTTTCATGATTTTCCCTTCGGCATTTGAAAAAATAAACATGTTTTCCCGTCGGCATTTGAAAAAAATAAACATGCTTTCCCGTCGGCATTTGCATATCATACACATATAAAAGTCTCAAAACTATAAGCCCCTTAATGTATTCCCATAAAATATTCCGCGCACAAATTCCCACGGTCACACATACATACATACATACAAGGGTGATCGACTCGGGTTTTCAACCGGTTTTTTTACAATATGATTTTGATTTTTCGAATGGTCCGGTTTTTTTATAATTTAAGAACCGGCTGAGTCGAATTATTTTCGATTTGTATATTTTGCAATAAATTTAGTTTTTACTGTGTTAAAACTTTTTTGTTGATTTTCCCAAGTATTTTTTTTTCAGCGTAAAAGTTCTAAGCGTTTTTTGATAATGGCGGCACTTACTGAAACATGAAATTAAAGCGAAATTATTTTATGAGGTGGTATCAGAGGCAAATTAAATTGGCCATATGGTGTACAATTTATGTCAAAATCCAAATGTAACGACACGGATTCGCTGGTGGCTAGGGTAGGCTCAGTGGAGTTCAGAGTCGTGTAGATTAAATGGAGAATGTAACGTACCTTCTCTTGGTTACTTAGAAGAAAATGAAACGAGTACACCAGGTTCGGTTAATATGTAGTAATAATAATATTTTTTTATTTAATACAAAGAATGGAAAATGAATTATAGCTACCAAATTGTGTCCCAATAAGGCATAAGACACAAAAACAAAAAATAAGAAACTAAAATCTTACATAAGACAAAAAAAAAACGCGAGTACGTTGTTCTCCAAAAAAAAAATCCCGCAAACGTTCTCTTCAGATTTGGTTCTACAATCTCAAAGTAGATTAGCCCTTGGCAAAAAGTGTCTTAATTCCCAAAGGTATTTTCCACTCGTGAGAAGAGAAACCAAATCTGATTATTCTAAATAGCTCAATTTTTATTTATAAGTGTATTGATTCACCGTTTGGGAAAAAGTGTCCTAATACCCAACGACAGCCTCTCCCACTTATAAATAAAAATACTCAAAACCAACGAGACAAAAAAAAATAGAGAAACTTAAAATCTCTCTCAAATATCTCAATTTTCATTTACAATTGTATTGATTCACCTTTTGGGAAAATGTGTCCTAATTCCCAAAGGCAGCCTCTCCCAGTTATAAATAAAAAAAAAGAACTTATCTCTTAGTCAGTAGCCTCAAATTTGCTAACAAAAAGCTTTAATAGTAGAGCAGTGTCCTATCTCTATTATTACCTCTTTCGCCAGCGCTTGCTGCCATTTTGTTTATTTTTTTGTCATTTTGCTTCATATTTTATATAGAGGTAGATATCCACCTAGTCCATTTATTCATATGTATATTCAGTTCAATAGTGTAATAACTGAATAATTTTGTTTTTTGAGTTAATAATGTAAACGTGTTTTCTGCAAAACTATATTTTTTGAGTATTGAACTGAATAAGCGATATATTATATATATGTACTATATATACATAGTAAATGAAATAAATTTTTTTATTTTACCTTTAATTTTTGTATTGTTTTATAGTAATTACATGAACTGCTCTCTTTTTTTTTAATAAAGCAATTTAAAATCAATACTTTTGTATAATACTTTTATTACTTAAAAAAGCCTTTTTTTCCTGAATTGTAAAAACCAAAACCGTTTTTTTTTTAATTTCAAATATTCGAACTATTTGAAAACCGGTTTCTGGAAAAAGTTGAATAATCGATCGCCCTATTATATACATTTGTTATAAACAAAAAACTCTAAACATTTTCCTAAATTTAAAATTTTAATTACCCAAATTTTAAAATTTCAGAAAATTTGCACTGAAATTACAAATTTCAAATTTAAATTATCCAAATTTCACAAATTTTATTTGACGCCGTACTGGAGACGATAAAAGAAAAATGAGATCTAATAATATTAATAAATATGCATGGTATCATTTTTGTATTAAGGAAACTAACCCTGATAAAACTGATTACAAATTAATGTACATAAAATTTTAGTTATTAAGAAAAATTATATTATTGTTAAAATCTTAGTTATTAATAAAAATTCTTTTATTGCAAAAAATATTGTATCTTAGTTATTAAGAAAAAACCTTTTATTGTAAAAATAAAACAAAAAAGTAATGTAAGAAAAAATTTAAAATAAAATATTGAAAAAATAATTAAATATGTAAATGGTTTTTATTTCAACTTAAATTTACTAATAGAAATTTTAACAAGTGTCTACATTTTTATATGTATGTATGTATTTTGTTTCTCTACTTGATGTGCTTAGTTGGATCAAAAAATGTTTGTGTTTGCTTATTTGCAAATTTTTTTTTACTTTATTTTGTTTTTGTTTATATTTCACTTAATCATGCATATACCGTCTTTTTAAGTTTATTTCAAAAGCATATCGGGTTTTATTTGAAAGGTTCTGCACAAGAGAACTTGAATATCTTTAAATTTCATTTGATATTTTCATAAAAACAAAAAATGTATATAAGTATCTGTTATTTTTTATTCGAAAAGATGATTCCTTGTTATCCTTTTGAATAAAACAATACAAAACAAGTAATATTTTAATAATACAATTTCATTTAATTTTATTTATTTTAATAATACAATTTTATTTTATTTTATTTTATTTATTTTGATTACAATGATGGAAACATTTCATAGTATGAAACTATTATTATTACAGTATACCTACAAGTGTCAAGTCCTTCCTAACAGTTCGGATCGTACCACGGGCAGCTTTTAAAATGTCCCTTTGTGTTGTCTTCATCTTCCATGACATCATATTCTTCATTCTCCTCCAGCATATTTTGGAAAAATTTTATTATCTCCCAATCATCTATCAAAATCTGATATGAATTTATTTAAAGTTCTTCTCATTTGACTCATTTTCTTATTTGCTGAGGAATGAATGATGATGATTGTTTGAAGGCCCATTTGATACTAATTTGTTCTGTAAATTCTGAAAGTAGTATCTCCTGATCTTTAAAATATCTATGCTATCATCTCTATTCCACACTTCTTTTTTAAACTCTATCTCTATTATCCCTTTTCTCTTTATAACTATCTCTTTCTCTCTATTACTATCTCCCACTTATTCACTGATTCATCATAAATATTTTCAATTAAACATTCAAAGTGACAAGAACTAAATAAAAAATGGGCTCTTTAAACAATAAAACATTAGTTCACGTAAAGAGTGAGCTGAGTGAATTTTTGATTCAAAATGCACAATATCCTATTTGGCAATAAAATCAATTAATTCTGTATTAAATTATAAATAAAAAGGCATTAAAGAGTTTTGTAAAATATAAATGTTTGTGTTTTTATTTAAGCTTTACAGTTATTTCAGAAAGAAATTTAAGACATAAATGACCAGAGGTATGTTAGGAAGGGTGGTGCTATACCGCACCTCCACTTGCAGACACAATTGGGTCCACTGTGATTCCTTTCTGTTGCTCAAAAAAATAATAGTTACCCCCCATTTGTAGCCAGAACTGACCCTATTATGCATCCTTGAGCTACCGTATTACCATGATGAAGCCCCTATTGTCCTCTAGTTTATACTTCCCGATATCAGTAATGCTTTCATGGAAACGTCTGCTCAGCCATCTAAGCCTATGACGTTGAACCTTCGGGCAGTGACAGATAATGTAATCAATGGTTTCTGGTTCTTTTCCATCCCCGCACTTCCTACAAAAATCTGGAGTGCCTTGTCAACGCGTCTATCACAATTTGCATTGCCTTCCTATTCATGTTCAGTAGAAGTTTGGATCTTCCTGAGTCAAGTTTAGTCCACAAACCCCTCGAGGCTCTACAATACTCCCTACTTCGCCATGAACTGTTGGTCATGCTTTCTATCCAGTTACTCAGTTCTCTATAGTAATGACCTATCGGTAACTTCACCGACCTGTCTGACATTCCCCCATCTAATGCCGACCCTATTCTTGCCAGCTCATCTACAATTTCAACATAGTCTGACACTATATTTATCCGTAAGCAAGTTGAGGGCTCTCCTACAGTCACTAGCAAGTTTCGATTTGACAATGTGTCCCTTCAAAGCTTTTACCGCTTTCTGGCTGTTGACGTAGAAGGTTACCTTCTCACCTTCAGCTACATTCCTGATCACCAGCTCCGTGGCACTGAGGATCGCAGAGATATCAGCTTGGAAAATGCTGCATTCATTCGGCATTCTGAAAGGACTACGAATGTGCGTTCCCAAGATATAGACACCAGCCCCTGTGCCCTCCCCTACTTTTGATACGTCTGTAAAGACTGCACTGCCCTCATGTAGCTTCCATTATCAGTGAGGGTGTTCTATTAAAATCGATTTCAGCGACCTTGTAGTCCGTAAACCTAGGTGTAACGGATCTCTGATCACTAAAACTGATCTCATTTAAAATTGATGTGTGACCTGTTATTCCTGTCCTCACCAAGCCTGTTTCTACGAGTCTAAGTACACTTCTATTCAGCGTTCCCACCACAAAGGAAGTAGATGGAGAATGACGTCCAAGACAGCCTGAGGTGTGCTCTTCTGAGCACCTGTGATGTCCATCGAGGCACATCTCTGAACCTTAGCTAGTAATTTCCTGTGACTTTCCTTCCTCAATGCCTCACACCATACCCCACAACCATATGAAATAATCGACCTGACAACCGATGTGTAAATCTAGTTTAGTATCTTCGGTTGCAGACCCCAGTTCCTTCCTATGGAGTTCCTACATGCGTAGTAATCATTGAGCCTTTTCTTTAGCCTTTCCTGCGTGTTTCTTATCCAAGAAAGCTTGCTATCTAGGAAAACACCCAGGTATGTAGCTCCCTCTGCTAGTATCAGCTCCACCCCTCCCATCCTGGGCAGCAAAAAGCTTGCTATTTTGTATCTTTTGGTGAAGAGGACGAGCTCAGTTTTTTCTGGGTTGAATCCCAGTCCTTTGCTGCTGGCCCAGGAGAATAGATCGCCCAACGCCGACTTCATGACTTCACTGATAGTGGGAAGAAACTTTCCCGTTACCACTATAATCACGTCATCCACATATGCAACTATCTTCTTTCCGCTCCTGTCAAAATGCCTAAGAATTGCGTTCATTGCCAACAACCACTATATTGGTTATAAACCTCCTCCCTGTGGTGTACCTGTTGTCACTAATTTCCTTAATTTTCCTCTTAACATACTCGAGTTGATGATTCTGCTATTAACCATGATAACTATCAATTCAACTAAAAAGATGTGAACTGTAAGTGTCTCCAGCGACTCCCTAATAGCCTCTATACTCTAAGCTGTTAAAGGCTCCCTCAATATCAAAGAGTGCCAAAAATGTGTAATTTTTTTTTAATACGTATATTTATTTATTGTATCTTCAAAAATTAACTAACAATAAGTATTCAAATCAGTAATTTTTACGCCCGAACAGTGTCGGATATAAACTAGTGATAGTAATTAATAATACTTAATTTTAGTATAAAGCACAAAAATATTTTCAAGCAGTTTCATCAAGAGTGTTGAGTATTAGAGCCCATGTGTCCCTTTCTTTAAGAGGATGTGTACAGTGAAGTTCAAGATATTACGAGCAAGCGGATTAGGGTGCGACTAGAGTTTTGTTAAGTACTTGCCAGCGTATTTTGCAATTTCTTCAGTCACTAGTGTCATATTTAAATCACGATGTAAATTTGAGTTTCTTATGTACAATGCAGCCAATATTATTAACCGTAAAGTTCTCTTTTGCCTTCGTTGGATTTTCTCTACGTTTGAAGCTAAAGCAATGCCCCATAGCTGAATTCCGTAGCACTATATAAGTTTCAAAAGCGACTTGAATATCAAAAGTTTACAATCTATACTCAGGGTGGAATTTGTACCAATCAGTCAATGTAACTGAGCTATTTTTAGTTTCGTTCGCTTTGAGTCAATATGGTGTTTCCATGTAAGCCGTCGATCAAGGTGTATACCAAGGTATTTCACATGTGAGTGTTGAGAAACAATTTGATTATTGATTTTAATGTGGAAACAAGTATCTTTTAGTAGGGTAAATGTTATCTGAGCACACTTCTGTTCGTTTACTATTATTCTCCATAAGTTTAGCCATAGTTCCAGCTGGGTAATATGTTCCTGAATATATCGAGATGCCTCGTGAGAGTTTTCGTGCATGCTAAAGCAGCCTATATCATCGGCAAATGTAGATGTGTTAATATTACTGTTCATAGGCATATCACAAGTATAAATCAAATACAAAACTGGACCCAGTATACTCCCCTGTGGCACACCGGATGAGATTGATTCGGGCACACTCATGAAGTCTTCTTCCACAACAGTGCACTTCCTGGCAAAAATATAACTTTGCAAAAGATTAAGAATATTTATTGGTAGATATGTCTTCAGTTTTAAAATAAAGCCTTTATGCTACACTTTATCAAATGCTTGAGAAACATCAAAAAGGAGGGCAGAACAATACTTCTTTGCTTCAAATATTTTTGTTATAAATTTAACCAATCTATGCGTTTGTTCAATGGTCCTATGCTGACTTCTAAAACTAAATTGGTGGTCTGGTATGCACCCACTACCAATTATAATTGGTGACAATTTTATCATGAGTAGCTTTTCGAAGAGCTTTGAATTTGTTGACCGTAAACGCATTGGCCTGTATGACGCAGCCTTGGTAAGATCTTTGTCCGGCGTTGGAATTATTTTGACCTTGGAAAGCTTCCATTAGTGTGCATAATACTCCAGTCGGAAAATGGCACTAAAAATGAATAACAGGATTCTAATTGCAATAAGAGGCAACTTCATCAGCATACTATTACTAATTTCATCCATATACGTAGCTTTCTTTGGGTTGAGTTCAGCAATTAGTATTTGCACATCACGCATCTTAAACTTCAAAGGTCGAGGGGTAAAGCAACTACACACGGCAAATCAACAACGCCGGCTTTTAAATGCTCCGCAAATATGGTACCTTTTTCAGTATCGCTTCTTGCACAACCTCCGGTAGAAGTGCGCAGAGGTGGTTTAAACTCAACGGGTGTTTTAAGCTTTCTCGCAGCGCCACAAAGGATAATAAGATGCTGGTGTGATATCGAGGTTTTCCAGATAATTTGTAAGAGATGCAGTTTTATCAGATACAAGCAACTCTTGGAGTCATTTAGTGCACTCTTTAAACCTGATTTTGTGTTGTGGTGATCTGTGTTGTTGCCATTCCCTTCTAGCTCTTCTTTTTTTTACGATCCGTAGAATAAATTCTGTTAAACCCAGTCTGCGGGTGGGAGTTAGTAGCATGTTCAACATTCTGCTTAATATTTTTGTTAAGATTCGCAATGCAAGATTTAATACCATCGGATGGTCTTAGCTTAATGTTTTCCGTACAGTGACTACTGAGATATTCTTTGACTCTCAGCCAATTAAAACGATTGATCATCTTCATATATGAGTGAGGTATATCACTTCTTAGTTGGTTATATATTGTAACGATAGTGGGAGAGTGATCAGAGAAGAGATCTAGATAAGCTTCAACATGAACTTAATGCCCAGAAATATTTTTCATGACGCCAAAATCTATAACATCCGGAATTTTCTGTATGTCTGTAGGCCAGTAAGTGGGCTTCCTACTCAAAAAGACTTCCAAGCCCATTTGTTAATGCGTAAGGTAGCTAAACTTTTTTCGTACTGTACTTACTTAAATCATCCTCACTGTGTTTAAGTAAAACAGTGAGAACAATTACTAGTATTTTTTTAGCGTATCTCATTTGTACCTTTTATCTATATGACATTCCTTTAACTTACTTGTGAAATATAATTTGAAAAGAAAGGTTCGTATACCGCTAAAGTAAACTTGGATATAATTAAACCTAATGCCGAAATTTTCATTATTTTACAATTATTAGTTGCACATAATATTCGTCGAGTTCTATACCCCAACATATTTTTGGTCCAATCGAACCGCATTATTGAACTGCGAATATTTAACAAATAATACACTTTTTTCAACTAAACCCGCATACATCAAATCGAGTTATATATTGGTTTGCTGAAAAACAACCCCCATTTTCTTGGATTTTAATCCACTCCAGTTATATATTGGTTTGGTTTTTATTGGATCTATAAAACACATACATATCTACATACATACAAAAAAGTGAGTCTTATTTTTCCATCATTTTAATTTAATTACAAGTGCTTTAGTTACCTAAAAATACATATAAATTCATACATATGTATATACATATATATAATAGTGCATTACAAAAAAAAATTGTATACAGTTACAAGCGCTTTACATATTTGCTAAGTGAAACGAAATCCAAACGAATTTGAATTAAGTAATTTTTTATAAACAAAATAATAAATAAAACAGGCGAGAAAAAGCATATTTGTATATGTACGTATATACACATACATACATATAATTATTTTCACAATTTAATATCAGTAGCTGTATACTAATTTTTTTTGCACTGATGTCTGACAGTTGTAACTTCGTTTTCTGTCGGGTATACTCCTTAATTATTAGTATTCTTTATTTAATATTGAATAAATTTATTTTTTTTCTTCAATACAGTTCACTTGATTTAAAGTTCGTAGTTTTATACCATCTCTTTCGCTTATGGCTTCTACGCTTCCAGATTATTTTTGACTTGGCTTCCTGCGAGTTATCTTCTATGCTTCCATGTTCAACCATTACATTACTCCTGGGGTCCCATAAGGTGCCTTATCAGGAAGAACCTTATGGATATTCTACTTATATTTCCGCACAGTTGAACGTCCCAGCTACCGGCCTACTACTTCCCGTTTCAGTGGTGACGTTGTATAGTTTTAGTGACAAGAACAGTAATTGCAATACTATCGAGATTACCCTTTATTGCCTTGCGACAATGTTTATAAATATTTGCTTATCGATACGCTACTGTATTGTTTCGCGACTAAGTAATCGCTGACAATGCTTATTAATATCTATTTATCGGTCTTTTACTGTATTGTTTCGCTACTTAGGCAATCGCTAACAATATTTATTAATATCTACTTATCGATGTTTTACTGTACTGTTTCGCGACTAGGAAATCGCTAACAATGTTTATTTATATTTACTTATCCAGGTTCTACTGTATTGTTTCGCGACTAGGCAATCGCTAACAATGTTTATTTATATTTACTTATCCAGGTTCTACTGTATTGTTTCGCGACTAGGCAATCTCTATCAATGTTTATTAAAATCTACTTATCTAGGTTCTACTGTATTGTTTCGCGACTAGGCAATCGCTAACAATGTTTGTTAATATCTACTTATCCAGGTTCTACGGTATTGTTTCGCAATTAGGAAATCGCTAACAATGTTTATTAATATCTACTTATCCGTGTTCTATTCTATTGTTTCGCGACTAAGAAATCGCTAACAATGTTTATTAAAATCTACTTGCTTACCCTGATTAATCCTGATCCACTGATGTCTACCATGTGACTGATGATTGTTTGCAAAGTCTTCGGCCTTTTATACTCTTTTTCCCCTTTACGTTATTTTTGTAATATTTACAAAGATTTCTGTATGCTTATGTTTTGTTGTTGCTATTGTCCCTAACTTATTTTAATGTACATGTTTGTATGTATATTTTTGTTAGTGACCGTTACTCCCTTTGCTTGTAAATTATTTTGTTTGATGTTTTGTTGTTGCATGTTTTTTCTTTTGCTTATTTCTTTAGTATATTTCGTTGATTTTGAAAGTCATACGGTTGTACTTATGTTTTTGTTAGTGTCCCTTAATACTTTTGTTTTATAAATCAGTCCGTCGATCATATTTGTTTTAATTTATGTTTTACTACTTTACAGGGTGTGAACACAAACTGTTCGTTACACACTTAATGAATAAATAAACAAATAAATACTTTATTATATCAAGACAACAAAAAAATAAAATCCTTATTTTTTAATTTGATTAATATAATTAAGTGAATCAAATACTTACGAATCTAGTTCGAGTAATTTGGGTACGATAAATAAAGTATAAATTTGCTTTGTCCTCAAATTTTTTATAAACAAATAAATGATACTCGGTACAGTCATTATGTCTATGTTAGATAAAATTATTAGGGCCTCCAATCGTGTGGTTGAGTTTCAAGCATATTTCGACGCATTTCCAGCTGATAGCCATTTTTTACACTCTTTGGAGGTGCAAAAGGATGAAATCGTCGCTTTGTGGTCGAAGTTTAGGGCATGCTGCGTTAAGGTTCTTTCAAAATCAAATGAACTTTTATACGCACTTTGCCGCAAGCCTGTTCTTAATGTTGCTAATGAAATTTCAACCCCCCGAATGACCCTACACCTGGTATTTCATTGCCACCGTGTGGCACTGAAGTTTTTTATGGATATTGTTGGAGCGTGGAGTTTTTAGGCCAATTGAAGTTTTCTCCACAATATTGGTTTTTTTATATACTTACTTTTTTTCCATTTTATTATCTAACTTATAATTTAAATATATTAATTTAAATAATAACAATTGTTATGAATTATTAAATGAATTAATTCTTTTATTGAACTGCTGTAAATTCCAAAACTTAATTAATATAAAACAAACTTAATTTATATATACTTGAACTTAATTACTTACATTAATTATAATACCTGGAATATATTCTTTCGTTAATTTGTAACTGTGTACCTGAAAAGAAAAGAAATAACATGAACATTAAAAATTTATAATAAATAGTGACAGTTTTTGAATATATACTTACCGAACAAGACGTGTTTTTTCTTATTAATTTAAAGTGCTTTTTAAATCCAGTTCACTAATTCATTGTTAGTTAAAACTAAATTTAAAATAAAATTTAAATTCGTTTAATCGTTTGCCTTAAAAAATATTAAGGCTCAAGAGAGATTATCAATCTTGGCCAACGTTTCGTGACATGTTCACAGCCTTATATCGGAATAACACCAGACTGTCTCCAGTAAAAAATATGTGTCATCTTATAAAAAAAGACCCAGGGAGAAGCTCGTGACCTTTTAAGAACATGTCCGATAACTAACGATGGATTCGAAATGGCATGGACAAATTTGGTGAAGCGGTACGAAAATAAACGAATCCTTATTAACGCTCAATTGAACACTTTATTTAACCTAATCCCTAGTTCTGAGGAAACTGGTAGTAACATTCGGCAAATACAGCGTACGAGTAACGATTGCGTCACTAATCTTCACTCCTTAAAATCAATACAGAAAACTGGAACCCCATATTTGTGTACATTTGTTCGACTTGCTTACCTGAAATAACTCTCAGTCATTGGGAGCAATCTCTTTCTAATTGGAAAGAGTTGCCAACATGGAAACAAATGGATCTTTTTCTAACGTCTCGTTTGCAAACGCTCGAGTCAATAGTAGACATTCGTACTACCTTTTCTAATCCTAACCCAATAAATAACAGCAAGTTCGTTAATTCGAAAAAACCCAATTCCCTTGATAAGAAGCATATTAAAACTTACAGTACTCATGTTTCTGAAAATAAAACTGGCAAATGTTCCCTTTGTCCCAATGCGCATCCATTGAGGCTTTGTCCTGCATTCTTAAAAATGTCCCTAGAAAAAAGATTTTATATCGTTAAAAACAAACGTATTGGCACTTCTCACGAGTTTAAAAAATGTCGAAGTCAATATGTTTGTCACATATGTAAACAGAAACATCATTCGTTGCTGCATATAGAGCAAACTACTGCTAGTACAGTTCAATGTATCAACCCCCAACCATATTCTCTTACAGTAGCTACAACTACGCAAAAGATTTCCGACCTGAATACTGAACCTTCAACTTCTGCTCAAGCCGCAGCCAGAATGAAACAATAATTTTCAACACAAATACAGTCAACTTCGAATTCGACAACTTTACTCGGGACAGCACTAGTCGATATATACTCTAGCGATCTCAAAAATACAGTTCGGGCCTTAATTGACTCTGCCTCTGAAGCTTACATTTATTTCCCCGAAACTTCAGTGAAAACTTTCTTTAAAAACTCAATATTCGAAAACAGAAGTCCACGGCCTGAATGATGCCTAAACTGCTTCTTCAAACCAATTGTGTCACATTCGCATAGGTTCACACATTGATAAATCGTTTCAAACCCATGCTGATGACTTTGTAGTAAAGAAACTTACTGGCCACTTAACTTATTGCCCATTGTCCATACTCAAGGAAAGCGAGTTTGCAGATTTGAATATGGCAGACGCACAAGTTCACCGAAACTCGGATGTTGACGTTCTTCTTGGAGGCGATGTCTATCCTAAGATCATAAAGGACGGCATGCGTTGGGACCACGATTAGGCCTTAGTAGCGCAACAAACAGTTTTTGGATGGATCCTTACAGGCAAACTCGTCTCGAAGAACATTCCACATATAGTTTCGTCCTTTTATAATGAAGTTGACTTGAGCAAGCAACTACAAAAATTCTGGGAGCTTGAACAAGTACCCAAAAAGGCTCGCCTTTCAGACGAGGATTTACATTGTGGAAACCTATATAAATCTACAACGTATCGGTCTGAAGATGGTCGGTTTGTTGTTTCATTACCTTTTAGGCGGGAGTATACTGAAGACATGAATATCGGCTCTTCCCGTGCTATAGCTCTTTCACATTTCCTCCGAAATAAGTCTCGCTTAGTAAAAAATACCCCGCTTAAGTCCGAGTACGATCGTGTAATTTCTGAATACTCGTCATTGAAGCAAATGACAAAGGTCACCCCATCCAATGATAATTGTACATACTATCTACCTCATGACGCGGTGCTTAAGCTCGACAGTATAACTACTAAGCTCAGAGTAGTTTTTAACGCTTCTAGTCCGTTCTTAAACGGTAATAACCTAAATGACACCGGTCCTACATTGCAGTCTGATCTATCTATGCTAATTTTACTCTGGAGATTGTTTAGATATGTATTTAACGCCGATATCGAAAAAATGTATCGCCAGATTTTAGTTAAATCGTCTCAAACCCCCTTTCAAAGAATACTTTTCCATACTTCGCCTCAAGAAAAGCCCCAAGATTTTGAGTTAAACACAGTTACCTTTGGCGTAAACAGCGCTCCTTATTTGGCTCGAATTAGCTTATATTTGCGAACACTCTAGACCTATTGCCGCTGATATTCTTCGCAACCACATGTACGTTGATGACGTATTAGCTGGCGCTAACACTTTATCCTCAGCTCTGTCTGCTAGAGATGAACTTATTGAAGACAGCCGGGTTCTCTCTTCGTAAATGGACATCAAATCATGCTTATTTGCTCAATGGCCTTTCTCCCGATCATCTATTAGGTGCAGAATTCCTGAAGTTGTCAGACTCTTCTACTACTAAAACTCTTGGGTTGCGTTGGAATGCAGGAAGTGATAACTTTTATTTTCAACTCAAGAACTACCCCGATCGAAACTCAGTCACGAAAAGAAGTATTTTATCTAACATTGCAAAGTTATTTGACCCCGCCGATTGGCTTTCAACCAAAATAATCATGGCTTAAATGATCATGCAACAAATCTGAAAACTGGGACGATAAGCTTCAGCCCTCAACATTAATGCAATGGCAAGCATTTGTCGATGATTACAAAAATATTGAAAATATTAAAATTCTCCGCTATGTTAATTTCGATCCCTCGACGCGTCCGAAAAAGTCTATGCCGCTACGCTGTATCTCCTTGCAGAAAATTCAGGCTGCGTTTCTGTTCATCTTTTAGCCGCAAAAACAAAAGTATATAGCAGTAGTGAAGTTTTTGTCACTACTCAGAAAAGAACTTTGTGGAGCCGAACTAATGGCTACGATGATTGATTCGATTCAGTCTCATCTGAACCTGAAAAATCAAAAATTGTATATATGGACTGACTCAACTATTGTCTTAGCATGGTTACAAAAACCCCTAACCGATGGAAAACTTTCGTCGAAAATAGAGTAACGTCCATTATTGAAAAGGTTGGCAGTTAATCGTGGTTTCATGTTGACTCTAAAATTAATCCCGCTGATCTGGCCTCTCGTGGACTCACATTGTCACCATTGTTACAACAGCCTCAAAATCAATGGCCGAAAAACTCCCCATATTTTGAAACGGCTGAAGAAGCCAAACCGATTCTCGTGCATGTATCTCAACTTCAAAATACTGACATTCTAACGAACTTTTCAAGTTTTCCTAAAGCTATTCGCGTCATATGTTATATTTTTAATTTCTATTACAACTGCAATGCAAAACAACGTCATAAACTAGTCCACACATTTGAACTTACAGCAGCCGAATTAAGTAATGCTAGAACACGTATGTTAATCGCTTTTCAGAAGTTATACTTCGAAAACCCAAAAAAGCCATATTTTAACTTTTAACCCTTTCATAGATTCAACGGGCATGATGAGAGTCAATGGTCGACTGGTCAACTCGCCGGCTCTAACCTACAACGAGAGATTTCCCGTCTTATTGCCTTATCATGGATGTTATACTCGCCTAATGTTCACCTTTTTACACCAATAACTGGCGGCCATTTTGTCAGCTGTCAAGTGATTAATATTTAGTTTGGTTTGCCATTTCATCATGAACAGGTTGACAAAAGAACAACGCTTGCAAATCGTGCAAATTTATTTCGAAAATAATGGTTCAGTTCGCGAAGTTTACCGCAAGCTCCGTCCATTTTATGGTCGACATAATCGTCCATCAGAGCAATTAATTCGGTTAACTGGTCAATTGGCCACCAAGATCGTGTGATTTGACACCATTGGATTATTTTCTTTGGGGATATGTGAAGTCGTTGATGACGTATTAGCTGGCGCTAACACTTTATCCTCAGCTCTGTCTGCTAGAGATGAACTTATTGAAGACAGCCGGGTTCTCTCTTCGTAAATGGACATCAAATCATGCTTATTTGCTCAATGGCCTTTCTCCCGATCATCTATTAGGTGCAGAATTCCTGAAGTTGTCAGACTCTTCTACTACTAAAACTCTTGGGTTGCGTTGGAATGCAGGAAGTGATAACTTTTATTTTCAACTCAAGAACTACCCCGATCGAAACTCAGTCACGAAAAGAAGTATTTTATCTAACATTGCAAAGTTATTTGACCCCGCCGATTGGCTTTCAACCAAAATAATCATGGCTTAAATGATCATGCAACAAATCTGAAAACTGGGACGATAAGCTTCAGCCCTCAACATTAATGCAATGGCAAGCATTTGTCGATGATTACAAAAATATTGAAAATATTAAAATTCTCCGCTATGTTAATTTCGATCCCTCGACGCGTCCGAAAAAGTCTATGCCGCTACGCTGTATCTCCTTGCAGAAAATTCAGGCTGCGTTTCTGTTCATCTTTTAGCCGCAAAAACAAAAGTATATAGCAGTAGTGAAGTTTTTGTCACTACTCAGAAAAGAACTTTGTGGAGCCGAACTAATGGCTACGATGATTGATTCGATTCAGTCTCATCTGAACCTGAAAAATCAAAAATTGTATATATGGACTGACTCAACTATTGTCTTAGCATGGTTACAAAAACCCCTAACCGATGGAAAACTTTCGTCGAAAATAGAGTAACGTCCATTATTGAAAAGGTTGGCAGTTAATCGTGGTTTCATGTTGACTCTAAAATTAATCCCGCTGATCTGGCCTCTCGTGGACTCACATTGTCACCATTGTTACAACAGCCTCAAAATCAATGGCCGAAAAACTCCCCATATTTTGAAACGGCTGAAGAAGCCAAACCGATTCTCGTGCATGTATCTCAACTTCAAAATACTGACATTCTAACGAACTTTTCAAGTTTTCCTAAAGCTATTCGCGTCATATGTTATATTTTTAATTTCTATTACAACTGCAATGCAAAACAACGTCATAAACTAGTCCACACATTTGAACTTACAGCAGCCGAATTAAGTAATGCTAGAACACGTATGTTAATCGCTTTTCAGAAGTTATACTTCGAAAACCCAAAAAAGCCATATTTTAACTTTTAACCCTTTCATAGATTCAACGGGCATGATGAGAGTCAATGGTCGACTGGTCAACTCGCCGGCTCTAACCTACAACGAGAGATTTCCCGTCTTATTGCCTTATCATGGATGTTATACTCGCCTAATGTTCACCTTTTTACACCAATAACTGGCGGCCATTTTGTCAGCTGTCAAGTGATTAATATTTAGTTTGGTTTGCCATTTCATCATGAACAGGTTGACAAAAGAACAACGCTTGCAAATCGTGCAAATTTATTTCGAAAATAATGGTTCAGTTCGCGAAGTTTACCGCAAGCTCCGTCCATTTTATGGTCGACATAATCGTCCATCAGAGCAATTAATTCGGTTAACTGGTCAATTGGCCACCAAGATCGTGTGATTTGACACCATTGGATTATTTTCTTTGGGGATATGTGAAGTCGCTCGTCTACGCCAACAAACCAGAAACGTTAGGGGACTTGGAAGCCAACATACGGCCCCATATGCTCGAAAAAGTGGTTGAAAATTGGACCTGTAGAATTGGCTTTATTCGAGCCAGCCGCGGCGGCCACATGCCCGAAATCATATTTAAACGTTAATGGCACAAAATTATCCTTCCAATAAAGCCAAATTGATGGACATTAAAACGATTTTCTTGTGTTTTATTTCAATTCGAAGTTCTATACCTCTAAAAAAACACCCTGTACAATTCATGGTCAAAACGCTTTACTTTACAGAATTATGCGACTCAATTATTATGTTCCTAAGCTTAAGATTTTGATCAAGGGTATTTTATCAAATTGTCGGACTTGCGTCATTCAGAAACGTGAAAAAAGCCGGCAAGCAGCCGGTGCTGCTTAAGCCCCGAAAGAACAACACTTTCTCGTCGATTCACCAACACTGGAGTAGATGTTGCTGGTCCTTTTGACATTAAGATGTATGCAGGTAGTGGATGTAGAATAACAAAGGGTTATGTGCTGGTGTTCGTATGTTTTGCTACAAAAGCTATACACCTTGAGGTTACCAGTGAAATTTCCACTGCAGCATTTTTAGCAGCGTTTGGCAGATTTTTTTTCTCGTAGAGGCTGCCCTCACTCCTTGTACTCCGACAATGGAACTGCTTTTGTTGGCGCATCTAATGTAATAGATACGGAAAAATCAAAGTTTTTAAAACAGCTTCGCCAAAAGGTAATTGAACACCAGAGGTTTGTTCCGCTAGAATGGCATTTCATTCACCCCGAAGCTCCGCATATGGGAGGTATCTGGGAGGCAGGCGTTAAGAGCTTCAAAATGCACCTCAAGCGAATCTCTCATAGTCAGAGTTTCACACACGAAGAATTTTTTACAATGCTATCCCGAATCGAAGCTTGAGTCCAATGAACGAAAACCCTGCCAATCTCTGCGCACTTACCTCCGGTCGTTTCCTGATTGGTGGACCATTTTTATCACCCCGTAACCTGATCTGTCAGAATATTCATTAAGCCACGTTAATCGTTGGCAATAACTAAAAATTTTGCACCACCTTTTTGCTCAAATGTGGAAAGAAGAGTATTCTAAAGAACTCCACAAACGAACTAAGTGGAAATACCCCCAGCAAGAAGTCTCTCTCCATTGGAGGAAAAACACCGCTCTCAATCTAAACGCTCTAAAAGGACTTCGCGTTGTAGCCTATGCAATAAAAATCATCCATTGAGAAAATGGTTAAGATTTAAACGGATGAATGTTTCTGAAAAATTAAAGGTCGTAACCTGCGTACTACCACACTTTTACCAACCATCATCCTAAAGATAAACTTAGGAGATGAATGGGGAAATGTTAAAGGTATCCTCAACACGTGTGTGGAAAATTGTAGCGTGGTCGTACTGTAACATTAATCAGTAGCGTGGTCCTACTGTAACATTAACCAGCAATGTATTAAGCAGTGCACACAACAGTGTCGAATTGCATTTACAAACCTCAACTAAAATATTTTGGGTGACGATCACTTGACACCCCTTGAGTTAGTTCAAAGGCAACGGCATAAAGCACTTAAATTATTATTTTCATAAATATAAACAAACCTAATTATTTGTTGGGCACATGTGTCATTTGTTGGGCACATGTGTTACTGAGTAGGGTTTAATAAAATTCTTATGATACACACGCCGCATGTCTACCTTGGGAAACTAAAAGGAATATTTTGCCTAATAAGCATATACCTTTTCTTTTCCCTCTTATATTAAGATAGGTTAAGAATTCTTCTCATTGTTAGTATATAAGACGATGAAAATTAGTTCTAAGACAATTTACTAAATATACATTCTTAGGAGCTCCTCAGCGAGCTCTAAGAAAAATAAAATAAATTAAATAAATACTAGGAGCTCCTTAGTGAACTCTAGTTTAAATAAATAATTTGTTTTAATTGCACTACATGGCGATCCTGCCAGTCCTGGAGTAGCTTGATATAAAGAGCACCCAACTAAATTTTTTTTTAAATTTTGGAGTGCATTTATTGCACCAAAAGGCCCCGACGGACAGCCAAGTCTCCGTCGGAAGAGTGTCTGGCCAAGAGACACTGAGAAGGATGACATCCCACGGCCTGGGAAAACAACCTTCAACAAGTATGCAACAAGGACCTAAGAAACTAACAATAGAAGAGTACCTTAAAAGGAACCAAGAAAAACAAAACCAACGTCTAACATCAATCCCTGCAGTTAAAAAACCAAAGCGAAGAGGGGGATATTAATGTAAGTTGAAAAGGGAAAAATCCCTTTTATTACGCGAGCTCAACAAGGAAGTGCCGCTGGACCGGCTCATCCAGATAAAACTAAATAAGGTATAACCCTTTAAAAAAAAAAGTATACTAATAATTCTTTTATACAATAGTGCTTATTTAAAAGCACATTTAGGTCGGTAGGCGTTAACCGCCGTTGACAACTTTTTTTTTAAGATTATTTAATAATAAATTTTTATCTAACACATATAATCCTTTTCTTCGCTCTTTGTTTGACATAATATAATCTATGTTTAAATAAAATTTAAAATTTATCATTTAAAAAAAAAAAAAAAAAAAAAAATTTTTTTTTGGGTACCTTTATAATGGATAATCCAATTTATGAAGAAGGGGAATTGCCTATGAAAGAAAGGCTAAAACTTTTAGGAGATTTTTGGAAGATAATAGGTATGTCAGGCGTCCCAACTGAGGACGACGTTATAAATAAACCAAAGATAGAAGAGGAAACAATTCGTGCTATTAGGTGGTCAGAACAATTAGAAAAAAAAAATTTAAAAAAAAAAAATAATTAAATTCAAATTTCAAATATGGGTAAAACAGAATCAAAAATAGAAAACCCGAACGCAAACGTAATAAATGAAGTAGAAATCATTCAAACGAAAATAAATTTAAAATTAATTGAAGTAAATTTAATAATTATAACAATAGTACTACTTTTGACCTTCATTTTGAAAATTTACAAAATACACCATAATTACTTAAAAAAGAAATATATTAGTAGAGCAGACGGGTTAGACAAAGTATAGCCATATTAAATGATTTAGCTCTCCTAATGGAATGGAAGGATATTTTGAATAAGGCACGAATTTTAAAAGAAGATTTTGAACGGTCATATAAATGTATAAATATTGATAGACCAATCAAAACAGAAACAATTAACAATCATTTTCAAACAATTCTTACAAAATTAGAAGAGATAAGAGTTTTATTTAATGTTTGTTACAATAGACTTACAATATCTCACCAAAGAGCAGCAGACGCATTTTTCCTTGACCTAACAAACAGGGTTTCAAAACTAGCCGATAAAAAGGCAGTAAAAATTGTACTACCAAATTCCATACACGAAAGTGTACTACTTAAAATTACTATAACCGAATCCACAATGACTCAATCTATAGTAGAATTTTTAAACACGGCTTCAAAGCTGATTACCGATTTTGACGGTAAGGCTGAAAATTTACGTTCTTTCCTTGATTCTTTGTCTTTAGTTAATTCTATAAAAGGTGATCATGAAGCCACCGCAGTTTCACTAATAAAAACAAGGTTAAAAGGAAATGCCAGAAACTTAATAAATAATGAAGCAACAATAACAGAAATTATAAACAAATTAAATAAAACTGTTAAAGGCGAATCAGTCGAAGTACTGACAGCGAAAATAATGAATACTAAACAAAATAATAAAACTGCTAACGCTTACTGTACTGAGATAGAAAATCTCACAAAATCATTAGAAACCGCATACATATCAGACGGATTGTCATGCGAATTAGCAAATAAATATTCCACACAAATTGCTGTAAAAGCATTAACTAAAAACTGCACGATCGATAAGGTAAAACTGATCATGGAAGCTGGACAGTTTAATAACATGAATGATGCAATCAGCAAATTTGTCAATAGTTGCACAGATGCAACTGGCCAACAAAATGCAATCTTATACTATAAACAAAAATATAGGACTAACTACAATTATCGTGGCAATAACACACGATCACGTGGAAGAAATAACTTTCCACGCAATTATACCAACAATAACAATAATAATAATTATAACAGCAGTAATGGCAACAATAATAATTATAACAAAAATCGTCAACGATTCAATACTAATCATAGAAACAGAAACTACGTAAGGGCAACTGAATCAAATCAAAATGATTCGGAAAACTCCGAACGCCCCCTAGGATCAATTCAGTAAAAATGTATCATCTAAACCTCAACTTGTGTTTCTTTATTACTATTCAAATAAATAATACTAACAAAATTTTAACACTTTTAGTAGATACCGGTGCTGATATTTCAATAATAAAAGCAAAATTTTTTAAATTGCAAGAAATAAATACTAATAACACAACAGTATTTAGTGGAATAGGACAGGGTAATATAAAATCTATAGGAAGTATAATTTTTGATTTAAAATACGAAAAATTTCTAATACCACATAAATTTCAAGTGGTACATAATAATTTTCCTATACCATGTGATGGAATTATTGGCATGGACTTCATCAAAAAGTACAACTGTATGCTAGATTTCAACAAAGATGACAATTACCTTATCCTAAGACCATCTAATATACAACAAACTATCAATATACCTATTACAAACAACAATGATGAAATAACTTTACCACCAAGATGTGAAATAATCCATCAAGTAAAATTTAACACATTAAATACTGATATATTAATTCCAAATCAAAAAATTAAACCAGGCGTTTTCATACCTAACACAATAGTTAACTCCAACAGAGCATTCATTCGTTTTTTAAACACTAACAACACCAATACTAAAATCCAAAAAAGTAACATAAAAATCGAAAATATTGCTGATTATGAAATCATTAAACAAACTTCAAATAAAAATACAACAAGAAAATCAGAAATATTGAAAATTTTAAAAAATAATTTTCCAGAACAATTCAAAAATACCTTAACAAATTTATGTTCAGAATATAGTGATATTTTCGGTTTAGAATCAGAAAAAAAAACAACAAATAACTTCTATGAACAAAAGTTGAGAATAAAAGATGAAGAACCAGTATACATCAAAAACTATCGTATACCACATACACATAAAGAAGAAATTGATAAACAAGTTAAAAAACTAATTAATGATAAAATTATTGAACCTTCATGTTCCGAATACAACAGTCCACTCTTGTTAGTACCAAAGAAAAAACTTCCCAACTCAGAAACAAAAAGATGGGGACTGGTCATAGATTACAGACAAATAAATAAAAAACTCATTGCAGATAAATTTCCATTACCTAGAATTGATGATATTTTGGATCAACTTGGCAGAGCAAAATATTTTTCTTGCCTAGATCTAGTATCAGGTTTTCATCAAATAAGTTTAGAGAAAAATTCTAGAGACTTGACTTCATTTTCAACCACCAATGGTTCATACAGATTTACTAGATTACCTAATGGATTAAAAATAGCACCCAACTCATTTCAACGAATGATGACACTTGCTTTCAGTGGTTTAAAACCAGACCAAGCCTTTCTATATATGGATGATTTAGTCGTACTGGGATGCCCTGAAAAGCACAGGCTTTCTAATTTGAAAAGCGTTTTCGATCTGTGCCGAAAGTATAACCTTAAATTACATCCTGAAAAATGCTAATTCTTCATGAGAGAAGTAACATACCTTGGCCACAAATGTACAGATAAAAGAATATTACCAGACGATAGCAAATATACACTAATAATAGAAAACTATCCAACACCAACTGACGCTGACAGTGCAAAAAGATTCGTAGCATTTTGTAACTACTATCGAAGATTTATTAAAAATTTTTCAGAATATTCCAGACATTTAACAAAATTATCTAAGAAAAATACACCCTTTGAATGGACAAAGGATTGTGATTTTGCATTTAAATGCCTCAAAAAGGCATTAATGAATCCAACCTTACTACAATATCCTGATTTTTCCAAGGAGTTTTGTATAACAACAGATGCAAGTAAGCATGCCTGTGGTGCTGTTTTAACACAAGAATACGAAAATATACATTTACCTATTGCTTATGCATCCAAAACTTTCACAAAGGGAGAAAGTAACAAATCAACCATTGAGCAAGAATTAACTGCAATTCATTGGGCAATTACCCACTTCAGACCATATATATATGGAAAACATTTTCTTGTCCGTACTGATCATAGACCACTTTCTTATTTGTTTTCAATGAAAACCCCAAGTTCCAAGTTGACAAGAATTAGACTCGAATTAGAAGAATATGATTTTACAGTAGAATATCTTAGGGGAAAAGATAACTATGTTGCTGACGCTCTATCGCGAATTACAATTAATGACCTAAAAAACATGAATAACAAAATTTGTTCTATATTAAGAGTCACGACTAGATCGATGACCAATACAGAAAAAGAAAAGAATAATAATACATTAAATAATCAGCATAAAATTGATAAAAATACAAATGATAATAAGCCCAGTATATATGTACCTTTAACAAACACTGACGTCAGAAAATATTATAAACTAAAGATTTCCCCCGGAAAATGTTACATAAAACGTGGAAAATCTATAGTAGCATATATACAAATAAATGATTTGTTTACTAACGAGAATTTTGACTTAGGACAATTTTTCTCTAGGCTCGAAAAAGTGGCCGGTAAACACAATATATATAATTTACAAGTGGCACCTAGTGAGAAAATTTTCGAATTTATCTCTATTAATGAATTTAAAATAATGGGCAATAAAATATTAAATAAAATTAAAGTAGCGCTACTAAATGAGGTGACCCACATTGATAATAAGAATGCCAAGGCAATTCTTGAAATTATGCTGAAATATCACGATGATCCCATAGAAGGAGGACATTGTGGATTGTATAGAACAATACAGAAAATCAAAAGATTTTATTATTGGAAAAATATGTCAAAAGACATATCTAAATATGTAAAAAATTGTCACAAATGCCAAACTGCTAAAACACTAAAGCATTCAAAAAGTCCAATGACTATCACACCAACACCTACAAAACCATTTGATACGGTGTATGTAGATACAATAGGACCATTTCCAAAATCAATAAACGGAAATGAATATGCAGTCACACTAATATGTGACATGACTAAATATTTAGTAACCATACCAATACCGGACAAGATAGTTAAAACAATTGCAAAAGCAATATTTGAAAGCTTTGTACTAACCTATGGTCCAATGAAAACGTTCATTTCGGACATGGGAACAGAGTATAAAAATTCGATATTAACAGAACTTTGCAGTTTACTCAAAATTGAAAAACTAACTTCAACAGCTCACCACCATCAAACACTAGGAACAGTAGAAAGAAGTCACAGAACTTTTAATGAATATGTACGTTCATACATATCTGTAGACAAATATGATTGGGATGAATGGTTAAAATATTTCACATATTGTTTTAATACAACACCTTCAACAATACACAATTACTGTCCTTTTGAGCTAATTTTTGCAAAAACACCCAATAGTTTTAAAGAATTCAATAATGTAGATAGAATAACACCTTTATATAATATAGATGACTATGTTAAGGAAACAAAATTTAGATTAGAAGTAGGATATAAGAGAGCAAAATTAATGATAGATAGGAATAAAATTAGGCAAAAATTAAACTATGATAAGAAAATATTAGATCATAATTTTAAAATAGGAGATTTAGTTTTACTTAAAAATGAATCAGGTCATAAATTGGAAATCCAATATAAGGGACCTTACAAAATTAAAGAAATAGATTTAAGAAATAATGTAACCATAATAGATAAGAAAACAAATAAAAAACAAATAGTTCATAAGGATAGACTTAAACTATATAAAAATAAATAATTTAATATATATGTATATCCGGATAACATACAAATAAATAATTATATTTTAGATAACATACTCATTAACATATTCTATTATATACCTTAAATAAATAATTCTTTGCTACATAATTAATACATTCTTTTATATACTTTAAATAATATATTATTTACCTTAAATAACTAAATGTAATACACTTTAAATAAGAAATCATAAAAGAATGTCCATATAATTAACATGAATTATATGAACATTCTTGTAAAAGGTGGAGGTGTAGCGTGATCGTACTGTAACATTAATCAGTAGCGTGGTCCTACTGTAACATTAACCAGCAATGTATTAAGCAGTGCACACAACAGTGTCGAATTGCATTTACAAACCTCAACTAAAATATTTTGGGTGACGATCACTTGACACCCCTTGAGTTAGTTCAAAGGCAACGGCATAAAGCACTTAAATTATTTTTTTCATAAATATAAACAAACCTAATTATTTGTTGGGCACATGTGTTACTGAGAAGGGTTTAATAAAATTCTTATGATACACACGCCGCATGTCTACCTTGGGAAACTAAAAGGAATATTTTGCCTAATAAGCATATACCTTTTCTTTTCCCTCTTACATTAAGATAGGTTAAGAATTCTTCTCATTGTTAGTATATAAGACGATGAAAATTAGTTCTAAGACAATTTACTAAATAGACATTCTTAGGAGCTCCTCAGCGAGCTCTAAGAAAAATAAAATAAATTAAATAAATACTAGGAGCTCCTTAGTGAACTCTAGTTTAAATAAATAATTTGTTTTAATTACACTACAAAATAGTTCTATTGCAGAATTCTTGGTGGAACGCTACAATATGTTATCTAAGATGGTTGGTACTGAGCGTTGGTGCAAAATTAAAATACGTCCACGATTTGATGAAGGGTCAATTTTCTGTGTTTCGACTAAAGTTGTAACTGATCTACCATATAAACACCCAAAGGTTGAGATTGATGATAGAGTGGCGGACCTTTATAGCAATCTTCGACTAGCCGATCCTAATTTTTCAAATAATCTGATGTGAATGTCGTACTTGGAGCATATTTATATCCCCGCATTATAAAGCCCAATATTCAGCACGCTTCAGTTGGGACACCAATGGCACAAGATACCGTCTTAGGCTGGACTATCATCGGCCAATATGGAATATAACTATATCATCACTACATTTTTTATACATAACATTTTGGTCATATGTACATATTTTTTGCCATTGCCTGACTAGCTAACACCTGAATTTTATTTAACGAATTTATAATTACGCATGAATATACATTATTATTGAATTTTTTGTAACTTTTCTTTTAACACATATAATAAGTTTACACAATGTTGTTTCTGGCATTATACTTTATTACATTCGTATATATCATATTCTGGTAACATGTATCTAAATGAATTATTTTTTATATATGAATTATTTTATATCATACATATCACTTGTATATTAAACTCCTACTTCTATTATGGATCTCTAACACATTGTGGTTTCCTAAATGGCATAAAAGCAAGGGGGCCGGGATGTTAAAGCGTAAGGTAGACAAACATTATTTGTACTGTACTTACTTAAATCATCCTCACTGTGTTTGAGTAAAACAGTGAGAACAATTACTAGTAGTTTTTTAGCTTATCTCATTTTTACCTTTTAGCTATAAGACATTCTTGTCACTTACTTGTGAAATATAATTTGAAAAGAAAGGTTCGTATACCGCTAAAATAAACTTAGATATAATTAAACCTAATCCCGAACTTTTTCATTATTTTACAATTATTATTTGCATATAATATTCGTCGAGTTCCATACCCCAACACCATATTTAAAATTGTGTTGAACAACGTTTTTCTTCTAGGTGTAATAAGGCGCGAACCCCAGAACGTATGTTTTGCATTGTAGTCTCCAGCTGATACGAAATAAGGTCCAAGCGATTTGTAGAAATCCTCGTATTGATCATCAGTGATTGAGAATCTTAGAGGGGAGTAAATTGATGATATACCGAAATTTGTACAAAAAGTTTCAATGCAGATATTTGTTGCTTGTAGATGTTCTTAACAGATGTTGTCAAAAACATGGTGCTTGAGTGTTAACTTTATTAGAATTGCTGATCCTCCGCATGCTTTTGGTCTCAGGTCATATAAGGATTGTCGTTATTGTCTTGCAATAATGAAAAACGATTTTGAGGATTAGTAGGTGATGCTCTGTTATTCCTAGACATCTTTGGAACAGATGAAATTTTAGAACAATTTGGGCTTCGCCCACGCTTTACCACAGTTATATATCTGTCCATTTCAACTTGGACCTTGGGTTTTTAACTACAGGGTGGGCCAAAAGTTACCTTGGGGTTTAAAAGTTTAATAACTTTTTCGTTTATTAATTTTTTTCTCAGATTATATAATATATAAAATGGAAAATTTTTTACACTAAGTATGAAAAATAATGTCTCTTAAATTACCACGTGTTTTCAGCTTTGCACTGATGGGCTCGTTTTAGAGCATTTTCCATAATATCTTCCAAAATTTCTGCAACAATGTTTGCCTTGAGTTCAAGGATTGTCTCTGGCTTGTTCACATACACTCGCTACTTCAAATAACCCCAAAGAAAATAGTCGGGTGCTGTCAAAACTAGCGATCGCGCTGGGCCAAATTATTTCCGAATTTCTGGAAATTATTCGCTCTCCAAAAATTTGACTTAAAAGTGCCATTGTGTCTCGGGCAGTGCGGGCAGTGGCTCCGTCCTGCTGAAACCACATACCAGGTATGTTTTCAAGAGCAAGACGTAAAAAATTTTCTATCATAAACCGATACCGCTCTCCATTTACGGCTACAGCACTTCCATCTTCATTCTCGAAGAAGTAAGGCCCAATGATATTTTCAGATGTGATCCCACACCATATTGTACACCTAATGGGGTGCAATTGGCGTTTATGAATGGCTCTTGGATTTTCAGAACCCCAGAACCTACAGTTCTGTTTATTAACAAAGCCATTCAAATGAAAATGAGCTTCATCACTCATAATCATAATCGCCCATCAGTGCGAAGCTGAAAACGGTGGTCATTTAAGAGACATTATTTTTCATACTTAGTGTAAAAAAATTTTCCATTTTGTATATTATATAATCTGAGAAAAAAAATTTAAAAAAATTAATAAACGAAAAAGTTATTAAACTTTTAAACCCCATGGTAACTTTTGGCCCACCCTGTACTACTATCCGAAGCGGATGATATTGCTGTCTTATATGAAGAAGTACTAGGCAACTGTAATGTTAACGAATCACTAGTTGGCATTGGACAAAGCTAAGTTGATCCCTGACGACAAAGTGGCTTCGCCGTTATAAAAATACTATCATCAGATTTTTAATTTTTATTGTTTTCATTAAGAGCTTCAGAGCTCACAGTAAAATAGACATTTCTGCCGTTAGAACTCACTTCACAATTTTTTGCTTTTGAGGTACTCATGTAGAGTATTCTCAATATCACTTTGTTTCCGGTTTTTTGTTTGTTTTTGTTGTTTCCGAATATGTAAAAAAATATTAGCAATATAAGCTTTGCTTATTTATCAAAGTTAATATATATTACGAATATTAAGTATTACGAATATTTTTTGTATGATTTTTTGTTTGTTTAGTATGTATATAAAAAAAAACTCCGCTAAGACGTCTATTGCCTATGAAGGTTCAAAGAGTTCAAAGATAACTTATGTAAATATATTAAAATTCTGGTGTTGATTATAGTTCTATTTTATATTTGTACCAAGATATTTGACAACTTCCGAAAGAGGTTTTAAGTTTCTAAGGCTGTCGAAATATTCTTTTTCATTGCTGGTTTTATAATATGCTACCCAATGTATACCAGGTTCTATTGATACATCTAAATTGATTATTCCACATTCTGTTTTCTTTGATCGTTTTGGTAGAGTATTCAACATGAAAACTCCTTTAAAATATTGAATATTTATATAGAAACGTCTTAGGTTCACATCAGATAGTGGTCTGTTGGGTAGCATGTCTGAGCGTGTTTTGATTCTTCTTTGTAAGCTAAGCCATAACAATTTTTGTATGGTTTTAAGTAAGGTTCTTTTCCATCTGCTATATATTTCATCGCTCTATTGTGTCTAGTTGCTTCATCAAGTTGATTTTTTGCATTCTTTGTTGCATTTACAGCCTTAGCTATAGCAGCACCTCCAGTTGTTAGACTACCAATTGCACCTAGAGCAGCTAAAATCGGTAAAATCACACGTGGTACTATAATTTTAGATTTTCTTACTTTTTTTTTGTGCAATTTTAATAGCTGAGTTAATATCTAATGGCTTTTCCTTTTTTTCGTTTTTTTTTTTTTGCAGCTCTAATTGATGTTCTAAGTCGTTTTTTACCATTTAGATTGTTCTTTTTAACATTTTTCTTTTTCTCCACACAAAAAAAAGTTTTTTTTTGGCTTTCATTGCGTTAGTAACCCTATATGCGAATGATTTTTCAGCAAGACTACTATCTTTTGATAAAACTCGATCCCTACCTGAACTCTTAAATATTTGATCAGCTTTATGTCTAGTGCTTAAATTCTTATTTTTGGAATAAGCAAAATCGTGATATTTACAAGCAGAGTCCAATAAATTAATTCCTTTATCACCTTTATTTAAAAGTTTTTGTTGCTTTGTTTCAGGTTCACAGTACTGATATCCAGGAAGATGAAGTTCAACAGGTAGAGAGTCTATTAATTTGTCTACTGTACCATCTCCAACGACGGTGTTTTTATGATTAAACGTTTTCAGATATCGTATAACCATATTATCTAATATTTTCTATATACGAGGTAATATTTATGAAATGCATTTAGTTACAAAAATGCAGGTATTAAAACAACACAAAAATATTTTAGTTCATAAAATTGATGATTCAGCGAACATCAGTTCAAAAATAAAGCAGAGCCCTCTCTTAACACATTATATTCCTGCTCTGATAGTGGGACCATCAAATTGTGGAAAGACTAATGTTATGATTGGCTTGCTACAAAGTTCTAATGGAATAAAGTTTGAAAACATCTTCTTATACTCAAAATCTGTATATCAACCCAAATATGAATACCTAAAGAAATAAATTTCACCGATTAAAGGAATGGGATATTATACATTCAGCGATAATGAATCAGTTATTCTACCTGACGAAGCTAAAACTAATTCAATTATGATATTTTTTTATGTTGCATGTGAAAAGCAGAATAATATACATACCTACATATTGTATGGGGCGACATAGAGATTCATGATTCATTTTACTTGTGTCAAACTTATACCAGAATTCCCAGACATTTAGTAAGAGACAATGCAAATGTTATAATAATGTTTCAACGTACTAGTCACTGTTGGGATTTGTGGTACAATTGTTCCAAATTTGGTACAATCGCATTTGTATTGGTACAGTGGTACACTTTATACTTCAGTGGTACAATTTGGAAAAAAGTTGTACTTTGCCTTAAAGTTGTAATAATTTCTCCTAACATATTTCATTTGTTTTGGTAGCACTTGTCCCAGTTCTGTAGACTTTTTATGTACAGACATATATGAAAAACTGTTTTGTTCTACAGTATTGTTTGTCAAATTTCTCACTGTAAAATATGTACATGTCTTGTGGTACCTTTAAAACATTGTTTCTGTAAAAATCAGAAAATCCGTCTGACAAAATTTTATTTAGAACGTGCTCTATTTTTTCTGACAAACCTTCTGACATCAGCTGTTCTTTTTATGAAAAATATGTCGAGCGAAACCTATGCCGTGAGGAAGCAAGTAGCGGCGGTTCACTATTGACGGAAGCATTAGCCAGCTGAAGTTGGTATATCACAACAACGATATAAGTATGTTTTGTTTAACTATTCAAAAGCAATTATGTACATAAAATATAAATAGTGTTGCATTATTATATGCTAACTTGGTATCTTCGAATTTGAAGAAAATATCTTTAAAATTGTTGAATTTTTTTATGACGCAAAGAAAAAATTTTGTGGCGGAACATAATTTTGAAACGGATGCCAACATTGGTGTATATAAAAGCTGTGCGAAATATTTGGAGAGAGAGAAAGAGAGAATAAAAACAGAGGCAATGTCAGAATCAATTAACATGTAGGTTTGTGAACGAATAAAATAAACCTTCTGTAAAACAACAATTTTGACAGTTATGCAGAATTACATCTGAGTTGAAAACTTGGCATGTCAGACGTAAAAAACATGTCGTTTACGACCTGCTTTAGCAGATTGCTACATTTTGGTACAATTGATGTTAATTTGGTACAATTTTACCATTTTCATGGTACAATTTAATAATAGCCCAATACTGGTACTAGTTCCTTGTTTTATAAGGGGAAAAAGACATACTAAAAAGAAAAAAACAAAGCAATCAGTTATTGTTCTTCCTTTTTTAACAAATAAGTTTGTGCCCAGTTAAAAAAAAAGTTTGAAATAAAAAGGAAGTTAATAATAAGAAATGATTATAATAAATTTTCATTGCAAAAAGAAATATAGTTGTATAATATCCCGATTATCAGGAACTTGCTGAATTACTTCAAAGTTGGATAATCAGAAAATCAGTTCTAGATACACCTTCTCCTAACATTATTGGTTCCAATTATCAAGTTTTATGTAAGTAATTATTTTGGATACTATTTAGATAGTATAATTTTATACATATTATATATATATATGTATATATTTATGTATGTTAATTTTAAAGATTCAGAAACCAATGCAGAGGTTTGCATTAGATGACTCAGATACGACAATTTGAGTGCAGAGGAATTCCATAGCACTTAACAGGCATGCAGCAATTTCAGAATTAATGAAGTAAAACAAGCTTCCACTTTAGCCGAAGTTTTTAACAGATGGCCCAAGTATAAGAACCCGAGTAGATTTCGATATGTGAGTACATAAATTTTTACTGTTTTATACTTTATATTTATTGCAAAAATAAATATTTATAACTATATTTCAGATTGACAAAGACTTTTGCGTTGCTTTTGGGAAACGTGAAGGAGTTTTCTTTAACTGGCCGGAACGATTCGCGAAGACAACAACATCAAAGATTAAGCTTTGATAGAAATATTAAATAATTTGGATTAGTCGGAGAACATTCAAAAATGTAAGTTTGTTTTATTTTAAGCTAACAACTGCACTTTAAAATTTATACATGAATTATAAATTAAAAGTCTAATTTATAAAAATGATTAAGGGTTTATAAAACAGATTTCCATATTAACCCTTTATAAAGCTTTAATAATTTTTATAAATAAGGAATTAATAACTTAGTAGACTATGATATTATCATACCCAAATTTTTTTATGTACATACATACTTACATATATGCATGTAAATTATTTCTTATAATATGACTTTTTAAATAAAATACCCAATTTAATAAGAACTTGCATATTATTATATTTATTTAAACTGAAATTTTTAATGTATAGGTGCATTGGGTCAAAGAATAAATTCATAAAATTTAATGAATGCGTTCATTGTGCCAAGGAATGGGTTCTTTAAATTCAAGGAACTATTTCATTAAATTCCAAGGAACAAGATCATTGCATTCAATACATAGGTTTAATGAATTTACGTAAGGTTTCAACGTATGAATTCTTAACTTCAACGAACTGGTACGTTGAATTCAACAAGCCAATGATTGACATGCGTTGAATTCAATGGACTTGTTCCTTAGGTGAAAAATAAGAAATAAATTCCTTGAATCGACGAATTTTTTCGTTGTATTTATGTACCTTTTTGGTTCAGTGTACTGAGACCAATGTATCTCGAGATTTTCCGTTATAAGGAAAAAAGAGGATGCGGCATCACATAAGAATGTTAAAAAATCGTTTTGTAAAAAATAGTTTTTTCGTTCTCATATGGAAAGAGTTTATGATATTCCAAGGTTGTTTAATTTAATGGGCCTTCCTGTATACAAATCAGACTGGCGACTTTTTATTGATAGTTTCAAAAGAAGATTAAAATGCGTTTCACTAAATAATGGAAATAAATTGGCTTTGATCCCAATTGGCTTCTCAACGAAACCTAAAGAATATGAAAATACAAAACTTGTTTTAGACAAAATTTTATTCAACAAACACCAGCGGTCAGTGTGTGTAGATTTAGAAATGGTGAACTTTTTACTGGGTCAACAACATGGATATAATTAACATCCCTACTTTCTTTGTCTATGGGATAGCCGTGCGCAAAACGAACACTGGAATAGTAAGGAGTGGCCGTTAAGAACAAATATGACTGTAGGAAAAGGAAACAACATCGTTCATGAAGCTCTAGTAAGTCGACAACAAATTATCCTTCCACCACTACATATCAAACTTGGATTTATTAAACAGTTTGTGAAAAATTTATATACAAACGGAAATTGCGTCAAATTTATCTGCCAATTTTTTCTGGTCTCAGTATAGAAAAGTTGAAACCAGGCATAGTCGATGGACCACAAATTCGTAAACTTCTAACCAACGCAGAATTCACAAAGCATATGAATCAATTGGAATTTCAAGCATGGACAAGTTTTGTATCAGTTGTAGAGAATTTTCTTGGAAATAGCAATGCAAAGGATTATCGTGAAATAGTAGGGAAAATGCTTCAAGATTTCAAAAAACTATGAGCAAATATATTTTTTTTTACTACACAGAAAAAAGTATTCACCAATTAATGTTTTTAATTAATCATTTAATTGATTCAATTAAATTTTTAATTGTATTAATTAATTTGAGTGGAAAAACTTAATTGATATTATCAAATTGTTTATAGGTGAAAATTTAATTAATTTTTTAATTAATATTACAAATATTTTAATTAACATTACAAACTCATTCATATTACTTTTTTGTGTGTACATATGTATTTATTTATTGTATCTTTAAAAAAATTAACTAACAATAAGTAACCCAATCTTAAGTCTAGATATAATTAATGGGCCCGACTATTGCCGAACACAAATTTAGTGAAAGTAACACTGATCAACAAGGTTTTTGCCACACGGATTCTTTATGCTAATTATTACTTTACTATATACCCTCATTGCAAAATACAAACTAATTTGTTTCTGTCACGCACTGATTTGTTGTGACAGCTACTTATGATTTTACCTTATTTTCCGTTAATACTACTGTACGTTCGGTTTAATTGCACCAAGTTTTCATTTAAAAAAGTGTAATACTTTGAGTTTAGAATACAAAAAATGTTTTACACCCCCTCTTGTCGAGCCCACCAGAGTAGTTTTACCACCACAACATATTAAACCAGGTTTGATAAAAAAATTTTGTCAAAAGCCATGGATGGCAACGGCTCAGGTTATACGTACTTGAGAGAAAAGTTTCCTAAAGTTAGTGACGCAAAAATAAAGGAAGGAATTTTCGTCGGACCTCAGATCAAGGAATTGTTAAAGGATAACATATTCGAAGAAAAGTTAAGTTTGTTAGAGAAATCTGCTTGTAAAAGTTTTAAAAATGACGCACAAAATTTTTTTGGCAACCACAAAGCAAATAACTACAAAGATCTGATAGGAGAACTACTTTCGATGTATCAAGCATTGGGTGGTAATATGTCACTCAAATTACAATTTCTACACTCTCACCTCGATCTCTTTCCCGAGAACCTAGGAGCCGTTAGCGACGAACACGGCGAAAGGTTCCATCAGGATATTTCCAGCAAGGAAAAACGATAGCAAATGGAGTCCTCGAATGTTGGCAGATTATTGTTGGACACTTGCAAGAGACCAGCCTCAGGTCAAATTCTCCAAAAAATCATAGCTTTTAGTTTTAAAAAACATATTATCAAGTATAATTGTATATAAAGTATCAGTAATTTTTATGAAATATAAAATTTCTGTCAAAAAAAACTATGGGTGTCTACCCATTTTTTCTACCTCTGTTTTCCACCTTAGGAAGTCAACATAAAGTAAAAAAGACCAAAAAAGTTCATGTGACAAATTAAAACTTCACTTTTGTCAATCAGTGTAATTATTAATACAAGAATGGTATACTAGCACAAAATATTCTCAAAAAATTTCATATGCGGCATTGCGTATTAGAGCCTTAGTGTCCCTCTTTTTTAGGCGGTAGGCACGCCCATTAAAGTTTAATGTTATATCCCATAAGTTTTTTTCGATTTTGGTAGAATTATGTTGACCTGTGTTATCTATTGGTTAATAAGAAAAAAAACAGTACATCCAAATACAAAACTTTTTAAATTTTTTATATAATACAGCACATTTTGTGAGCACCTTTACGAATTTTGTCGTATTATCTGATGTCATGAAGGATTATTTATTTTGCACAGTAGCAAAACCAAGTAGCACCTCCCGATGCGCGAAGCCTTATTTAAATCCATTAATAAACGTGTTGTGTTATTCATTAAATGCTACGTGTTATCAGCACTTCGTACACTTACATGGTAAAACATATTGTATAACTACGATAAATATTATATACATAGGCTTATTGTATAACATTCCAAATTTATTTTTGGTTTTCTATTTAGGTTGAATATCAGAATTCACAACAGTTGTAAACAGCTGACGTGTGAATAAATGGAAAGAAGTTAAACGCATTCTATATAAATATTTCTTGAATAGCACTCTACACTCGGAACATTTCAAGATCATTTAAATATATTGCAATAGTTTTTTTCAGGCACAATAAAAAAACTCGTATAGAAGTCGAAAATGCCAATTTAAGAAAATAAAATTATTAGTAACAATTAATAGTAAAAAACCAAAAAAGTTTGTCTCAAGTTGTCTCTAAACTATCATGTGCATAATTAGTAAAGAGATGGTAAAATTGAGCTTTCATTACAAAAAAATCGTTCAGCAAATTGTAATACGATGCATCAAAACAATTCAAATATTCCATTTGTACTGAAAACTTGACTATATAAAGCAGAAGTCTGCATCAACTGACACCACACACAGTCGACCAAACACAAAAAACGCTGATGATGACGGTGTAGTGGCCTTCGAATATTTACATCTAACTTTGGTGTTATTTGTTCATTCATAATTATCACATGTTTGGCTTACAAAGCGATACGAACTTTAGCCTGATCAAATCATAAATATAGAAACAAATGAAGTCAAACAATTATAACTAAAATTAACTAAAATTATTTCAATTTATATTTTTTATGATACAAAACAATATTTTTCCCAAATTTTGAAATTTTTCAGAAAATCTGAATATAGGCTACATGATTAAAATATTAAATAATTGACTTTAAGCACATTCTTAATAGATTGCTTTTACTGCTATGTGGTTAAAAAGTGCAAGTTTTTTAGAAAATTTAAGATAATGAAGATACTTAAAAAATGCATTTTTCAGGGAAATTTTAAAATTTTGATTTCTTGAAATTTTTCCGATTTCACGAGTGCAGATATTAAAAAGTTTTTTTCTGATTTTAATTTAGAACTTTGTCAAAAATTTATTGCTGTAATTTAAAATCAAACGATAAACTAAAAAGTAATAAGCCAAATACAAAAAAAAATCAAGACAAAAAAAATATTGTCTTTGTGCTAAGTTAAATATCTTCTAAGTTATAGGAGATAAGGAAACACATCTTGCAAAATTATATCCTAAGGATTTTGAGCTCAGCTCAAAATGCTTTATCCAATAAAAATCGGATAATTTTTAAAAAAAGGTACAAGCCTCAGAAGTTTTTTCGAGTTCCAGGTAGCCAACTTTGGCCCACTGTAGCTCCTGTCTAGTTGAACCCAGCAGGCTTTCAAGACATATTTTATAAAGCATAAGTCCTCCTGTAATAATGTTCGAAATTTCATATAAATCCAATCCTACAATTCCAGAGTTATAACCATTTATTTTGCAAAAGTTCCCATTTTGCAACACATTGAAGCCAGATCTCCCATGGAAAGTGATAAAATAAAAAAAATACACTATTATTTGATAAATTTTTGGCATATCTTAACAAATTGTTTAGTTATAATGAAAGCAATTGCTTATGCAAAATCCAAAAATTTAATTTAAAACAAAAGTTTTGTGTTGATATGGACGAACTTTAATCTGAAATTATAATATTACATAATATATATTTTAAAATATAAAAGACTGTAGTGAGTTTACCGAAAAGCCCATACCAAAAATAATTTACCAAATTTATTTAAGATATAAATCTTTACTGTTTTATACTTTAGGATTTATTGCAAAATAAATATTTATAACTATATTTTAGATTGACAAAGACTTTGACGTTGCTTTTAGGAAACGCGAAGGAGTTTTCTTTAAATGGCCGCAACGATTCGCGAAGAGAACAACCTCAAAGATAAAGCTTTGATAGAAATATTGAATAATTTAGATGAGTCAGAGAGCATCACAAATTTTAGTTTGTTTTATTTCAAACAACAACGTCACTTTTAAATTTATACATGAATTATAAATTAACATAAATTAAATTTATAAAAATTATTAAGGGTTTATAAAACAGATTTCCATATTAACCCTTTATAAGGCTTTAATAATTTTTATAAATAAGGCAGTAATAATTTAGTAGACTATGATAGTATCAAAACCAAATTTTTTTATGTACATACATACTTACATATATGCATGTAAATTATTTTTTATAATATGAACTTTTAAATAAAATACTCAATTTAATATGAACTTGCCTATTATTATATTTATTCAAAGTGAAATTTTGAATGTATAGGTGCATTGGGTCAAGAAATAAATTCATAAAAATCAATGAATGCGTTCATTGGGCCAAACAATAGGTGTTTTAAATTCAAGGAACTATAATTTCGTTCAATTCAAAGTATAAATATTTTGGGTCAAAGAATAAGTTCATTGCATTCATATATAGGTTTAATGAATTTACGTAAGGTTTCAACGTATGGATTCTCAACTTCAACGAACTGGTAAGTTGAATTCAACAAGTATATGATTGGCATACGTTGAATTCAATGAACCTGTTCCTTAGGTGAAAAATAAAATGAACCTTTTGCTTAGGTGAAAAATAAGAAATAGATTCGTTGAATCAACGAATTTTTTCGTTGTTTTTATGTACCGTTTTGGTTCAGTGTAGGAGCCTCAGATATGACAATTTGAGTGCAGACGAATTCGACAGCACTTGGCAAGCATGCAGCAGTTTCAGAATTGATGAAATAAACGAAACCGATGTTTTTAAAAGATAGCCTGAGTACAAAAAACCGAGTGGATTTCGGTATGTGAGTATATAAATATTTACTGCTTTACACTTTAGTATTAATTGCAAAATAAATATTTGTATTAAGATTATCCAAGCTTACGTTCTAATTAATAAATCAACAAATAACAACAAACTTTATTAAATTCAATATATCGAGAGCCTATATTCAATATACGCCAACTCAAAAAAGCTAACTTTTCAGTAGAGTGAAAAAACTAGTTAATTCGATCTTTTTCAGAAATATTTAACAAATAGAAAATATAAAGACGAATATTGTGCCAGCGAAATATTGAATTCAGTCAAGTTTTTTGTTATTTGTTGATTTACGCATTAAACCTTTAGCTTCAACATTCCTAATAAAAAAAAATAATAAAAAGGTAGAAACAAATACAGTTGAACTCCGATTATGCGGGCCGCACGGGACCAAAAACGACATTTAATTGACTTCCGTATAATCCAGGTTCATATGTATAATAATATTTTATTACAATATAACTATATTTCAGATTGAACAAGACTTCACCGTTGCTTTTGGGAAACGCGAAGGAGTTTTCTTTAAATGGCCGGAACGATTCGCGAAGATAAAAAAAACTTTCTTCTATCAGAGAACAACGTCAAAGATAAAGCTTTTATAGAAATATTGGATGAGTCGCAGAGTAATGACGGTAAATGCAATTTATTACTTCTCAAAACTAGTTTATCTACAATTTAAGTTTGTTTTTTTATTTTTTAGACAATGCTGCTGTAAAACTGATGTGGTGTCTTCATGGATACCTCAAAACTAAAATTAAGTTACAAAAAATAACAAGAAAAAAACTTTTATCAAATACACAATGAGAAACTCTCAGGATGCGTTTCTGTTTGTTGGGAATAGCACACAAGAAATAAACGAATATGTTAATAACGTAGCGTCTAAAGAAGTATTCGTTCAACCGTAGACGGAATATCTTTCCAGTTTAGCTCTTTTTTGAGAGATTTAGAAATATGTTTTAAATGCTTTCATTTATTTAATTTAGAATATCTTCCAGCCTGCATTCAATTTTGGCAATTTATTGAGTGTTATTTTTATGGTTTTGTAAATACAAACAAACACCTTCAAGAGTTTCTGTAATGACAGCACAACTCAAAGAAATCAAATAAATTTACTTAAGTACGTTTTATTTGAAATAAACATCAATTTATAAATGAATTATAAGTTAACGTTCTAATTTATAAAAATTATTAAGGCTTTATAAAGTTTTTATAAGACAGATTTGTAGACTATAATATTATAACCAATTTTTTTTATTTACGAGCATACTTACGTACATATATATATATATATGTACATATAAACATATATTTATATAAGTAAATTATTTTTTATATGAATTTTTAAATAAAATACTCAATTTAATATGAACTTGCCTGTTATTATATTTACTTAAAGTGAAATTTTTAATGTATAGGTGAACAAAGTCATAAAATAAATTTCTTAAATTCAAGGAACTATTCATTGAATTCAAAGTATGTATACGTTGGGTCAAGGAACAAATTCATAAAATTCAATAAATAGGTTCGTTGGGTCAAGGAGTAGGTTTCTTAAATTCAAGGAACTATTTCTTAAATTCAAAGTATAAATACGTTGGGTCAAGGAATAAGTTCATTGCATTCAATATATACATAGGTTTAATGAATTTACGTAAGGTTTCAACGTATGGATTCTTAACTTCAACGAACTGGCGCGTTGAATTGAACAAGTCAAGGATTGGCATACGTAGAATTCAATGAACATGTTCCTTAGATAAAAAATAAGGAATAAATTCGTTTAATCAACGAATTTTTTGCTTGTATTTATGTACCTTTTTGGTTCAGTGTATGTGGTTTCCGAAAATCCCATAATTTCCCCGGCACTATTCCCGAAAATTACGGCAACACAGAAAATCTAAAACATCCGCAGGGCAGCACCATTATGCTTTGTAGTTGTTACTAGTGTTCGCCAGTATTTTTTCATCTTAAAAAATTTTGTGTTACATGCATGGCGCGCCATAAGTGTTGTTTTTATTTAAAACACGCGCTTTTTCCTGGTTTCAGTGCTTGTTTAAATTTACAAATTGACAACGCTGGTGTGTATGTATTTATGTATACACTTGCAGCGCTTGCATGTGTGTGTGGGCCGGAAAACACTAATAACCAACCACCATACACTGTATGGCATACAGACTCACAAATTTTATCAGTACCACTGGTGTTGTTTGTTTTTTATTGGTTCGATTAATACACCAACGACATGTTCGATGTTAAACACACCTTAAAAAGCCACCAATTATAACTACATCTTTCATTTGTGAATGTGCGACAGAGCTAGAAATGCCATTGTTGTATATGCTTGTTTGCTTCTGCTTAGCCTCATAAACAAGAAATTATAGGTTTGAATTTGTTATTCGATATAATTCTTAAACCATTTTCAGACAGAGGTTTTCTATGCGGGCTTATAACACTTTAATTTCAACTGAATATGATTTCAAAATCAATGTTTGAAAATACATATATCTTATCACGTATTATCTTCGGTTTTTTCTATAATATTGAAATCAAGATCAAGTTATCCAAAAATATAAAAAATTTATGTAGTATATGTATTTTCGTATGGGATTTCCCGGGATGAAACAGCAGGGACCCAATACCAAATTTAGCGCGAAAAAAGTAGTTTTTTTAACGGCACAAAAGTGAAAATTTTGTGTGGGGTTTTAATGGCAAGACCCCACCGTGCACAACGGTATACATAAGTTTGTGTGGTATATTCGTAATATTATCACAGCAATACTGCTTTTAACAGAAATAATTGCTTAATTTTTATTTTTGATAAGAAACAAGTCTATAATTGTGTGTGCTTTTGAGAGGTTATAAACAAGGTAAAAATATTTTCTGTACTATTTTTTGATTTTATATATACAATGGAGGCATGTATAGTTTTTAATTCCTGATGTCCAGTTGATTTAGCATTCCGTTTAGAAAAATATTTATGAAAACTAAAATGCATTCATTAATTCTGAATTGTATCTGTATTGGAATTTGTGTTAGACTTTTAAAAGTGAATTTCACCAGCTTTCGCTCCAATGTCGTTATATTCTATACCATATGAATTTGTAAGTATTTAATCTTTAGGTTGCAATTTATATGGCCAAAAGAAATTTGTTCAATGTTTGATATGCTGAAAAGGATGAAAAGATAAAAAATTATGTTGATATATTTTACATTTTCATAAAAAATGTTTGCATCCGCTTAAAAAAGAGGGACACTACGGCTCTAATACTCAACACTCCATATGTAAGTGCTTGAATATACTTTTATTTAGTTTTTTATTTTTTGCTTAGCACGACTCTTATGTATCATTAGTTTACTATAACTAAGCTTATATCTGACACTGGTCGGGCCTAATTACATTTAGATTTAAGTTTTGAACACTTAATGTTAGTTCCCATTTGAAGGTACAATAAATAAATATATGTACAAAAAAAAATAAAAAAAAATATAGAATCGTGTGATAATAAATTCAAAACTTTTCGATAATAGAAAATAAAAGTTCTTTCTACGATATTCTTCTATTCTCACTTTTTTGAAGAATTGAATTTTAATTGAATAAAGGGACTCTGGTCTTTTGTTTCCCACCTATCCTAATTTCAATAATTTTATTTTAGTTTTACCGCAATCTTGAGCAAATGTAAAAAGAGTTTTTGTTCAAGTTAACTTAAACAAAATTAAAATAAGAAATCGGCTAAAAATATATTCTCTGGAAGCAATTTTGTATACTAAAGATAGTTTTAAACTAAATAAATGTACTTGTTTTGACTTGCAAGTAGTACCTGATGTAATAAAATTTTTTAATTCCGATATACATGTGTAATTTTGAAAGAAATAGGAAGAATATCATGTATCTATAGGGTCCGCCATCTAGCGTTTTTTTCAACTAGTGCTTATTTCGTGAATGGTAACACTTAGCTCATGTCTGATTTGACAGATAATTAGTTTTATCCTTCCGCTGAACGAATATGGTTGTGTATACGCTTGAACAACGCTGGGAAATATTGCCTGCGATCGACTTACAGAAGATGCCGATTTTGCCAAAAAAATCATCTTTTCAGATGAAGCTCATTTTAATCTTGGCGGGTATGTCATCAAGCAAAATTGTCGCATTTGGGGCACAGAAAACCCGCACGCATACATTGAAAAGCCGACGCACCCAAAACGAGTCGCTGTTTGGTGCGGATTTTCGTCCAGAGGCATAATTGGGACATTTTTTTCGAAAATGAGCAAGGAGTGGCCGTTACAGTCAATGGCGATCGTTATCGGGCCATGTTGAACGAATTTTTGTTCACAAAAATTGAAGAGGAAAATATTGGCAACATTTGGTTTCAACAGGACGGCGCTACGAGCCACACAGCCGAAGCTACACTCGATGTTTTGCGCCCTGTTTAAAAAAAAAGTTATCTGGCGGACCCTATATATACATATGATAATTATGAAAGTGGTCTAAGTCATATATTTCTTTGGTCAAGATAATTAATAGATTACCATTGAACATATCAAAAAATATTTTTATATTATGCAACATTTTAATTTAAAGTTGTACTAGTCTCGAGTAATATAAATTTCTGGAATATTCATTAAATATTTATTCAAGTTTTATTAAGATTTATTTAAAATTTCGAAGCAAAAATACTTTTGACTTAGACCACTTTCATAATCAAAGGCTCATATATACATACATATGTATGTATATATACATATGTGTTTGTTCGTAACGCATGTTTTGATCTTGGCCCAACAAGTGACCACTGTGTGGAGTAATTTGTAGTTAAAAAAATAATTGGGAGTAAGACAACGTTTGAGGAGCTCAGCTAGTGAATATGCGTATATTTTAAATAAGACTTATGAATGTATATTATTTTACTAAAAAATACACTCAACATGTTATTATATTTGCTCAATTCACAACCTATTGGGGGAGTTGTAGTTCGTACATGAGTTGTTGGTAATTTTGTAGTAAACAATGATTTAATTCTTTTACATAAACAATGTATTCATTGTTTTACGGGTCTGCATACAATAGTAATTGAAGGTATCATACCGCTGGTCATCGTATTGGCATTCCAGTGCAATGTATGTGCTTGGTAAGCATACCGTGGGTTGTTGTTGTTTGTGGCGCACTTCAATATTTTTGATAAAATAATTTATTACTTTAAATATATCAAATGACATTTTGTTCCCACGAATATTATAAATGTAAATATTTTTAATATATATATAAAATAGAAATAAGATCACTCATTTTTACAATCTAGATTCTTCACATAATTATTATATATATATTTGTATGAAAATTCAATCAATAAATTGCTGTCGAAAGAGCTCCACGTTGAGCTCTACTAAACTTGGCATATTTTATTGGTTATAGGCATTTAACTGCCTTCAAACACTTTAGAGCCAGTAGCGTTTATTAGCGCCGGCACCATCGGGTAGGTAGGCAACCTTTCTGAAGTTTGTCTGGCCGAGCATCCTCTCTCCCAAAGAAGAACCTTTTTGATGTTTATATGGCGATCCTGCCAGTCTTCAAAAAATCTTTACAACTTGCGACTAGAGAGGGAAGTACGCAAATAAAAAGGAATTCCTAAAATGTTTATGGGTCCTGGCAGACCATCCCAAACGCTCTGCCAGAGGAAGAAATATGTCCGCCAGGCCAAGGGATAATTACCATTATCGAAAAAATTACTTATTATCATCAGCAACAATATCAAGTGCAGTAGCAACACATGGTTTTAATGTTGTATACCAACCGCTTAACAACGTTCATATATTAATCAACAATAGCAGCAAATGCATTCCCAGCAACAAAAACAAATAACATCATGTACAATTCAGCACTATATATACTTATATGTATTGATCAACCAAGGAAGATTGCAGGTGCCAGCAAAATTTAACAACATATATATAACAACAGTGCATTAATCTTCATTTGATAAATTTTTTTTTTAATTTTTCTCAAAAATTAAATTAATAAATATATAATAATAGAATAGCTTTATTTAAAAAAAAAATTTTTTTTTATATTTTCCTAAAATTTTAATTTTGTAAGGGCTTTTTTCACAAAATAATGAATAGGAAAAGAAATATTAGACCCAAGAACCCAGTAAAATGGGATTCTATTGAAGTTTTAGAAATTCAGGACAAGGAAGAAGATCTAAAAATAGCAATTTATTAGTTATAGATACACTTTTTTTAATATTCACTAATGGAGTGGAAGGATATCTTAAATAAGGCTCGAATTATAAAAGAAGATTTTGAACGTTCATACAAGTGCCTCCATATTGATAGACCTATTAAAAACGGAACAATTAGGCACCATTTTCAGAAAATGTTTAAAAGATTAGAAGAAATAAGAGTTTTACTTAACGTTTATTACAATAGACTTTCAGTATCTCACCAAAGAGCAGCAGGCGCATTTTTCTTTGACTTAACAAACAGAATTTCAAAACTAGCCGATAAAAATCAATAGAGATCGAACTACCTAATTCATTACACGAAAGTGTATCCTATAATATTTTAATGCCTATAACTGAACCCACAATGACTCAAACAGAAGTAGACTTTTTAAACACAGCATCAGAGTAGCCACGAATCTGTGGCAGTATCTCTAATAAAAACAAACTTAAAAGGAAAGGACAGAAATCTAATCAATAATGAGTCAACTATTTCAGAAATTATAAACAAATTAACAAATACCGTCAAAGGTGAATCCGTTGAAGTATTAACAGCAAAGATATTAAATATAAGGCAAAACAATAAGACGGCTAATGGTTATTGTGATAAAATAAAACTTCTTACCAAATCATTGGAAACAGCATATATATCAGATGTATTAACAAGCGAGCTTGCAACAAAATACTCAACACAAGTTGCTGTAAAAGCACTAACTAAAAACTGCACCGTAGATAAAGTTAAACTTATCGTGGAAGCAGGACAATTTAATAACATGAATGATGCAATAAGTAAATTTGTCAATAGTTGTACAGACGCCACAGGTCAACAAAATGCCATCTTGTATTATAGACAAAACTACAAGGCTGGAAATAATTACCGTGGTAATAACACACGATCACGTGGAAGAAATAATTACCCACGTAAAAATAATAATAACAATTATAACAATAATAATAACAAATATTACAGAAACCGGCAGACATTTAATAATAATAATCATAGGAACAACAACTACGTAAGAACAACAGAATCAAATGAAAATGGTTCGGAAAACTCCGAACTTCCCCTACGATCTAATCAGTAAAAATTTACCATCTAAATCTAAACTTGAGCTTCTTTATACATATTCAGTTAGGCAATACTAACACTACACTAACACTCTTAGTAGACACTGGTGCAGACATTTCATTAATAAAATCAAAATTCTTTAAATTAAACCAAATAAATACTAATAATACAACAATTTTAAGTGGAATAGGACAAGGTAATATCAAATCGATGGGAAATACATTTTTCGATTTAAAATTTAAAAACTTTTTAATACCGCATAATAATTTTCCGATACCATGTGATTTAATCATTGGCATGGATTTTATCAAAAAATATAACTGTATATTGGACTCCAACCGCAAAAATTTTAAATATAAAACAACACAATAAAACTGCCAACGCTTATTGTAGTGAAATAGAAAATTTAACTAAAGCATTAGAAACCGCATCCATTTCAGATGGACTGTCATGCGACCTAGCTACAAAATATTCCACATTCCACTGCCATAAAGGCATTAACTAAAAACTGCACCATAGATAAAGTTAAGCTTATTATGGAAGCAGGTCAATTCAATAGCATGAACGATGCTATCAGTAAATTTGTAAATAGTTGTACTGATGCCTTATGTCAACAAATTGCCATCTTGTACTATGGACAAAAGTACAAATCGGGAAACAATCACCGTGGTAATAACACACGATCACGTGGAAAAAATAATTACCCACGTAGAAATAATAACAACAACTATAATAATAACAATTATTACAAAAACCGGCAAAGACTTAATAATGATAATCGTAGATACTAAGTAGGAGCAACAGAATCAAATGAGAACAATTCGGAAAACTCCGAACTTCCCCTGGGATTAAATCAGTAAAAATTTACCATCTAAATCTAAACTTGAGTTTCTTTATACATATTCAATTAGGCAATAATAACACCACACTCACACTCTTAGTAGACACTGGTGCAAACATTTCATTAATAAAATCAAAATTCTTTAAACTAAACCAAATTAACACTAATAAAACGAAAACTTTAAGCGGATAGGACATGGTAATATCAAATCGATTGGAAATACATTTTGCGATTTAAAATTTAAAAAATTTTTGATACCACATTACTTCCAGGTGGTAGATAATAATTTTACCATGGATTTTATCAAAAAATATAACTTTATATTGGATTTCAATCAAGATAATGATTACCTTATCCTTAGACCATTTAATATACCACATACAATAGATATACCGATTACGAATAACTGCAATGAAATTAATATACCTCCAAGATGTGAAGTAATACGTCAAGTAAATTTTACCAATTCAAATAATGAAATATTAATTCCAAATCAAGAAATTGAACCAGGTGTTTTTATACCAAATACATTAGTTAAATATGACAAAGCATTTATTCGTATTCTAAACACTAATAACACCATTACTAATATCAAACAAAGTAACATAAAAACCGAAAACATCTCTGATTATAATATTATCACAGAAAATTTAGGCAAAATATCACAACGAAAACCAGAAATATTAAAAATTTTAAAGAAATATTTTCCACAACAATTTAAAACTACATTAACGGAACTATGTTTAACATATAGTTATATTTTCGGTTTAGAATCAGAAACAATAACAACTAATAATTTTTATGAACAGAAGTTAAGAATAAAAGATAAAGAACCAGTATATATTAAAAATTATCGTGTACCACATACACATAAAGAAGAAATTGACAAACAAGTGAAAAAATTAATAGACGATAAAATTATTGAACCTTCCTATTCTCAATACAACAGTCCAGTCTTTTTAGTACCAAAGAAATCTCTTCCTAACTCTGACCAGAAAACATGGAGACTTGTCATAGATTACAGACAAATAAATAAAAAATTAATTGCAGATAAATTCCCATTGCCCAGAATCGATGATATCTTAGACCAACTTGGTAGAGCAAAATATTTTTCATGTTTGGACTTAATGTCAGGCTTTCACCAAATAAGTTTGGAGAAAAACACCAGAGATTTAACAGCTTTTTCCACCAACAATGGTGCATACAGATTTACTAGATTACGGTATGGTTTAAAAATAGCACCCAACTCCTTTCAACGAATGATGACACTTGCTTTCAGTGGTTTAAAACCAGACCAAGCCTTTCTATATATGGATGATTTAGTCATACTGGGATGTTTTAAAAAACACATGCTTTCGAATTTAAGAAACGTTTTCGATCTATGTCGTAAGTACAATATTAAATTACATCCTGAAAATTGTTCATTATTCATGAGAGAAGTAACATATCTTGGTCACAAATGTACAGACAAAGAAATATTACCAGACGATAGTAAATATTCAATAATTGAAAACTATCCAACACCAAGAGAAGACAGACAGTGCAAAAAGATTCGTAGCCTTTTGTAACTACTATCTAAGATTTATTAAAAAATTTTCGGAATACTCCAGATATTTAACAACATTATCCAAAAAAATACACCATTTAAATGGACAAAAGATTAAGGTTTTGCATTTAAATATCTAAAGAACGCATTAGTGAGTCCAACTTTACTTTACTATCCTGATTTTTGTTAAAGAATTTTGTATAACAACAGATGCAAGTAAATATGCCTGTTGTTCGGGTTTAACACAAGAATACGGAGGTAAACATTTACCTATGGCATATGCATCCAAAACATTTACAAAGGGAGAAAGTAACAAATCAACCATTGAGCAAGAATAACCTGCAATTCATTAGGCAATTACCCATTCCATATATGGAAAACATTTTCTTGTCCGTACTGATCATACACCACTTTCTTATTTGTTTTCAATGAAAAACCCAAGCTCCAAGTTGACAAGAATTAGACTCGATTTAGAAGAATATGGCTTTAAAGTAGAATATCTTAGGGGAAAGGATAACTATGTTGCTGACGCTCTATCACGAATAACAATAAACATGAATAATAAAATTTTTTCTATATTAAGAGTCCCGACTAGATCGATGACCAATACAGAAAAAGAAAAGAATAGTAATACACTAAATAAACAGCACAAATTTGATAAAAATAAAAATAATGATAAGCCCAGTATATATGTACCTTTAACAAGCACTGACGTCAGAAAATACTATAAACTAAAGATTTCCCCCGGAGGTGTTATATCAAACGTGGAAAATCTATAGTAACAAATATACAAATTAATGATTTGTTTACTAACGAGAATTTTGACTTAGGACAATTTTCTCTAGGCTCGGAAAAGTGGCCGGTAAACACAATATATATAATGTACAAGTGGCACCTAGTGAGAAAATTTTCGAATTTATCTCTATTAATGAATTTAAATTTATGGGCAATAAATTATTGAATAAAATTAAAGTAGCGCTACTAAATGAGGTGACCCAAATTGATAATAAGAATGCTAAGGCAATTCTTGAAATTATGCTGAAATATCACCATGATCCCATAGAAGGAGGACATTGTGGACTATATAGAACATTAGAAAAAATAAAGAGATATTACTATTGGAAAAATATGTCCAAAGACATATCTAAATACGTAAAAACATGTCATAAATGTCAAACTGCCAAAATACTAAAACATTCTAAAAGTCCAATGACAATTACACCAACACCAAAAAACCATTTGAGTTGTATGTAGACACAATAGGACCGTTTCATAAATTATTATTTGGAAATGAATATGCAATCACAATAATATGTGATTTAACTAAATATTTAGTGACAATACCAATACAAGACAAAAGCGCTAAAACAATCGCTAAAGCGATATTTGATCATTTTATACTTACCTATGGTCCAATGAAAACGTTCATTTCGGACATGGGTACCGAATATAAAAATGAGTTATTGACAGAACTATGTAATATATTAAAAATAGAAAAACTAACTTCAACTGCATACCATCATCAGACATTAGGTACAATTGAAAGAAGTCATAGAACTTTTAATGAATACTTATATAACAGTTGATAAAACTGATTGGGTTGAATGGCTAAAATATTACTGTTTTAATACAGCACCTTCAACAGTACATAATTACTGTCCATATGAATTAGTTTTTGCAAAACAGGCTAATTCTTTTCAACAGTTTAATGAAGTAGATAGAATTACTCCACTCTATAATATAGACAATTATGCTAAGGAATCCAAATTTAGGTTAGAAGTAGCATATAAGAGAGATCAACAATTACTAAATAGGCATAAACTTAGGCAAAAATAAAATTACGATAAGGCAATAATAGAATATAACTTAAACATAGGAGATCTAGTTTTACTCAAAAATGAAGTAGGTCATAAATTAGAACCCCAATATAGAGGACCTTACAAAATTAAGAAAATAGATTTAAGAAATAATGTAACTATAGTTTATAGGGAAACAAATAAAACACAAGTAGTTCATTAGAATAGACTTAAGTTATATAATATTAAATAATTGAAAACGGTGTGCGCACAACCAACTAATATTGTAATTAATCTAAATATTTTACAAATAATAATTAGTTGTTCATTATACTTCAGTAAGATCTTTTATCTGTAAAAGGAAACAAACGTTATATGAACATTCTTGCGAAAAATGGAGGTGTAGTAAACAATGGTTTAATTCCTTTACATACACATCAGTCAATGTATTCATTATTTTACGGGTCTGCATACAATAGCAATTGAAGGTATCATATGCTTGCATACCACAGGTAGGGGTGCCAGACGTACTCTTTTAAAGAGTACACGTACTCTTTTTTTAGAAATGTACTCCTTAAACAAGAAGGTCCAAAAAAACACAAAATGTACTCTATTTCATCGTAGTACTCTTTTTTGTGCTCTTTTTCATTTGCATAAAAAATTCAATATTTACTTGAGAAATCTGTGTAACATACTTTTTGTCATTAACGCAATATTATAAGAATCTATTTACTCTAATACTCAATTTATTTATTAAACATTGGCCGTGGAGACAGAGGCTGATTTACAATAAAGATTATGACGCCGTTATTTTTACTTTACTTTGTATTCTGAAAAACACATTGACTTTGCACTCTGAAAAACAAATTAAGATTGTCGTCTATGGTAAATGCAACAAAACATAATTTTTAGAAGCTTAAATATTGACCACGCTCGGAAGAAATAAAACTTTAAAATTTCACCAAAACTTCGCACAATATATTTTAAGACGCTTTATAAATACTAATGTTGGAAAAACTGAAATTGTAAAAAATGTTCAAAGAAGTGATAAATATATTTATCTCACAATGTAATATACTTATAAGTATATAAGTACAATAATTGTTTCTGTTACATTAAAATTAGAATTGTTTTATGTGGTTTTTTAATTGATGATTTTTTGTGTTATTTACATACATATGTACATAATTATACATATATACACGTATGTATGTATGTTTATATTTTTTAAGTTAAATTGAACTTTGTAAATAAAATTGTAACCAAACACATTTTGGATAGAGTGTTTTTATTTAGTTTAAAAAATGTACTCTTTTATGCTCTTTTTTTTAAACGAATGTGCTCTTTTTGCCTCCCCAGAATCTGGCACCCCTAACCACAGGTCACCGTATTAGCATTCCAGTGCAATGCATGTGCTTGGCAAGCATACCGTGGGTTGTTGTTGTTTGTGGCGCACTTCAATATTTATGGGAAAATAATTTATTACTTTAAATATATCAAGTGACATTTTGTTTTCCCATGAATATTATAAATGTAAATATTTTTAATATATATATAAAATAGAAATAAGATCACTCATTTTTACAATCTAGATTCTTCACATAATTATTATATAAGCCGAAATTATTTGTATGAAACTTCAATCAATAAATTGCTGTCAAAAGAGCTCCACGTTGAGCTCTACTAAACTTGGCATATTTTATTGGTTATAGGCATTCAACTGCCTTCAAGCACTTTAGAGGCGTTTATTAGCGCCGGCACCATCGGGTAGGTAGGCAACCTTTCTGAAGTTTTTCTGGCCTAGCATCCTCTCTCCCAAAGAAGAACCTTTTTGATGTTTACAATTTCAATAAAAACATTGTTTATAAACAAATTTTTACATAGAAATTACTAACAACGTTTGTACAAACTACGACTCCTACAATAGATTGTGAATTGTGCAATTGTTTTTATGAAAAACGTTGAATTTTTTTCGTTAAATAAATTACATACATACCTATGTAGTTTGAAAAAAAAATTATATTTTACTTTTCACGAACTTTGGACGTTTTCGAATAATTGTTTTGACGATTTTTCGCTTGAAATTTGACGAATTGACCAAGGCAACTATGACCACATGCACGTGCGTATGATACGTATCAGAGACAAGAATGAAAGTATTCGCATTTGCTAACTATTCATAAATTCGTTGTTTTTGCCATGCTTTCATTCGACAACAACGACAAAATGTTATGAAATAACATTGCTCTCATTGCGCTTGTTGTTTGCTCTGACACTCACTGTTATTACACTGCCTTTATAATACAAGCAGTGAAATGGTATGATGCAGCACGAAATAAATAATTTCTTTCGTAGCATTCGCTCAGTATTCGTTGACCTTGATGTGTATATTAAAAGTTTATTTAATTGATTTTCAATAATATACTTATTTACATATACTTATATGTATGTAAATAAGAAAATGCAGTGTGAGGAAATTTTAGAAAGAATAATAAGAAATAAGAATAAGAATTTTATACAAGACTACATTGTGTTCAATGATAGTCAAAAGCATTCGCACCACTCCCTTTGTATTCGTTGCTTTTGAAAAACAAGCAATGCATGCAATAAATTTCGTCGCACTCATTTTTTCGATTGTGCCATTTACTGTCTTATTTTAAATGCTGTGTATTGACAGCAACATGAACGTTTTTTGTGATTGTATTCAAAGCAACAAAATAAGGCATTCAATATGTTCTCTGATACGTATATACGTGTGAATATATATAAAAAAATTCCAAATGAAGCACGAATGCGCCGTGTAAGCAGCATGATTCATAAAAATAATTGAGGAAGCGAAGCATGTGATTCAACTCGTAGTGGAAACATAGCATTAGAGCCTTTCTACTTGATATCAACGATATGTATTTACTGCATCTTCCGCTGTCTCGAATTCTAATAAATTTTAATTTTTTAGTTAACGATGCAGATTAATCCTCATATCGTTCTTTTATTTTTTTTTTAACAAACACAAAATTTTCTTATTTCATTAATTTGTGTGTAAATTAAAAACTTTAAACTTGTGTTCTGACAAACTAGAATTTTTGAGTTATGAAGTTATTTGATTAAACGATCGATATGTTCCTAAAATATAATCAAACAAATTTAAAACAAAAAACCCAGCTTAGTACTATTAGGGTCGAAAAATTACAACTTCGAAAGGTAATTGGTACGAAATTAATTTTCTCATGTATCATCCATGCTAATAGGTACTTCTAAAAGAGAGTTACGACTTTTTTCGCGCTAAATTTGTCATTGGGACTACTGTGGGACCCCGCAAATTTTCAAGGACAGAAATCCGGGTTATTACCGGGATATTTTATTATGGAAAATATAGTAAGTACTAGAGATGGTCGCATGTCGAACACCAAGAAGTCCAGTCCAACACGTACAAAACACGCACACGAAACATTTTGCAACTCGCACGATTTCAAATTCAATAGCAAAAAGCATTCTTTTATAGATTTTCTGTCATGAACACTTACAGCCATCCCTAAACAAGGACGGAAAGCGGAACGTTTTTTTTCGCCGAGCTTTAACGCTGAAATGCCATACCTAAACAAAAGCGGCAACGTTATGTCAAAAACAGGGTTAGCAAAAAAATAAATAAAACAACCCTGATTATTTTAACAGCTGGACGGACGACATTGTTGTTTGTGATTTTGTTATTGAAAAATTGCTACATAAATTTTGTTATCTAAATTGAAATAAAATAATTAAAGTTTGAAAAAATGAGCTCTTTAGAAGACTTAGAAGGTTTGGAAAACTTGCTTGTGTTAAGGATGATGGCAAACAGAAGGCAAGGAAATCCAGAGGTTTTTAGAAGTCGGGGTTCGCACGGGTTTTATTCAACAGGTGTTAATATTTTAATTGAAAAAAACCCGGAGCTATTTTTTAAATCCACCAGGTTAAATCATGAACAGTTCAAAGTTCTATTGAATTTAGTTGAACCTTGGCTTAAAAAGTACTCACACAGGAAACCCATTGAACCAGAGCAAAGGTTGTACATAACATTGAAGTAAGTACAATGAACTTAATTATTGTTCGATTTGGAAACTTATACTTTGTGATAAACAGTTATTTAGCTCACGGTAGTGCTCTTCATATTCTTTCCATGAAGTTTCGTATAGGCCTGGAGACAGCAAGATGCATTATTATAGAAACGTGTGAGGTTTTGTGCGTGTGTTAGGACCTACATGTGTAAGTCCACCTAATACCGAAGAGTGGGTCAAAATTGCGGATGATTTTTATCAAACCACGAACCTACCACATTGCTTAGGCGCAATAGATGGAAAACATGTAAGAATAACATGTCCACCTAATTCTGGTTCACAATTTTTCAACTACAAAAAATTCAACAGCATCGTAAGTAATTATTTGAAATTCATTTAGTACAAAATTAATAAAAATTGTTGTTTTTGAAGGTTTTACTTGCTGCTTGCGACAGTAACTACACGTTTACTTTGATAGACGTGGGTGCATATGGAAACCAGAGTGATGGTGGAGTTTTTAGAAACTCGCAATTTGGGAAAATGATAATGGGCAAGACGTTGAATACACCTGCAGCAAAAAACTTGCCTGGATTAAATGTTCAATTCCCATACTATTTTGTAGCTGATGCAGCATTTCCATTAAGGGAAAATATTATGAAACCATTTTCAAAAATTACTGATGAAAGCAAAGAAGTTTTCAATAAAAGAATAAGTAGGGCCAGAATACGTATTGAGATTGCTTTTGGTAAGAAAAAGTTATTTATTAATTTACATACATATGTAAATGAAAATAAATTGTTTGCATTTATTTTTTCAGGAATACTTACTTCCCGTTGGAGAATTTTAATGACGAACATTTCTTTATCACCGGAAAATGCAAAAAAGGTATAAACATAGATATGTTTAATAATTATTAATATACATATGTATATAAAGCCAAAATACTTTTTTAATTATCCAGATCGTACTAGCAACAGTAGTACTTCATAATTTTCTAAGATTTGATATAATCAATGCAACCGCTACACAGGAAAGCGAAAGCTGCAACCTGGGCAGTGTCAGCAGACATGATTTTCATACAGCCAACACATCCAGTCAGACAGCTCTTAGCTTAAGAAATGAACTTTGTAATTATTTAAACTCTTGTTAAAAAAACAAACAACTTTGATATAAAAGACAATTTAATAAATTAAGAAATATTAATTATTATAATAAAAAATTAAAAAAAAAGACAAAGTTTTACTTTTTATAAACATTTCTTTGGTTCACTAATTTTAAAATTTCAATTTGAATATCATCAACCTCACTTTCATCCAATTTATCCAACTTTTCTTTGAGCATTTCAAAAAAGTTGCTATATTTTTCTTTATTTGGTGGTTTTTGTTGCTCTTCATATTTTTTTTCATGGCCATCAGCACGTCTGTAAATAAATCGTCGTTTTTTCTTTTTCGGGTTGGTTGGGTACTTAAGCTCCCTGTTTGACTGATGCTATCATCAAAGAGAAACTCCAAACTTGTGTCAAATTCTTCAGACATATTACCGATTGTACTAAAATGAACAAAATGATATTTAAGTTATATTTCCACATTTAGAAATATCAATCATTCTTTATCTTGCAGGCTCTATAGATTCTGCCAAAAAAACTTAAGCTCTGCATGTGCTTCCACGGAGTTCCAAGCTTTTGCGAAGAACCTGGGGGAAGATCGTCGGCCATTCTTTGCTTTCTATACCTATCCCGTAAACTTTTCCATTTCACTTTGCATTCTTTAACTAAATAATTTGAAAAAGATAAAAATTATTTCGAAAAAAATAAAAATTTTGTCTTTTAATACCTGACAAATTTGTTTGCTTTGCAATATCCTCCCATACCTTTTCCTTATGTTTAATGTCTTTGTATTTGGCTTCCCTTTTGTCATACAGGCATTGGTTTTGATGAACCAGTTCTATAATCTGTTCGTTTATGTTCTAAATTAAAGAAGATATATAAAATCACAAACGTGCATACATATGTACTTATATAATCATACTGGAAATATTTTCTTACCTCCATTTTCTATTTTGCTTGTATTATTTATTTCACTTTCTTATATTTTTTCTTTTTTTTTTTTTTTTTACAATTGACTTCTTTTGCAACTAACTTCATTGTGAAACGCTTTGTCAAAATCGGATTTTCCAACAGCAAAGCGTTGCCGTTGCGTTGCCGCCGTGTTATTTCGGTATGCTCCATATAAAATGTATGGACATGAGAACTTTTGACAGCTAAAAAACGCTTGCCGCTTTTGTTTAGGGATGGCTGTTAGTGTTGAGTCGTGAGTGTTCGTGTCACGAAAAAACACGACGTGCGTTCATTTCTAGTACGCTCATATTTCCTGGAGTTCTAACTGAACCTTCATAGTGAACAGCGGAGTTTTTTTTTATATACATACTAAACAAACAAAAAATCATACAAAAAAAATTCATAATACATAATATTCGTAATACATATTAACTTTGATAAATAAGCAAAGCAAATATTGCTAATATTTTTTACATAGCAAGAAATAAAAAACCGCAAACAAAGTGCCTTTGAGGAATACTCTATATAAGTACCTCAAAAACAAAAAATTGTGAAGTTAGTTCTAACGGCAGAAATGCCTAATTTACTGTGAGTTGTGAAGCTCCTAATCTTAACAATAAAAATAAAAAATCTGATGATAGCCTTCTTCTAAGGGCAAATTCAAGTAGGGTATTGAAGAGAGTTCTGGAAATAGGAGCAGGGAGCAAAAATAGTGTGGTACTTATATACGTGGAAGTTTTTGAAATTGTGTGTGAGTAATGAGATTCGCAACAGGGCTGGCACGAGTTGGGTTGGCTTGGGTGAGTTTGGTCGGGGTTTGGGTGGGGTTTGGGAGGGGTTGGTTAGGATTTGTATACTAATTTTGTATGAGAAAACTAACAACGATGATATAAGTGCCACCCTATTGTATTGTTGTTCTGTTGTCAAAAGTTCTGTTGTGGTTTTTTCTTTTTCGTTGATATGTATTAATGTGTGTTTGAAACAGTTGATTTAATTAAGTTGTTTGAATACAAAAGCTTGATCCTAACCATACACAACAAAGTTGATAAGAAATAAAAACCTAAAAATAAATATACTATTTATGTATTTATATATTTTATTTATTAATTTGTTTGAAAACTTTATAATATAATAAAAAATAGTAAAAAAATTAATCTTATATTGAAGTATGTATATATATAATATTATTGAAGTTCATCTTTATTGATCCAAGAATTATGTTGATTGGAAAATCCCAACCATTTTACGTACGCCTGGTGTCCCTTAGTTTTAATAACATTTTCAATCAAGTATGTATTTGGAAAATGTGTCTTTAATAGTTCATGTTCATAGAATCCACCAACAATCGGATTCCTTTGATAGTCTTCTAATAAATAAGTAATGGGGTTTGTGTTCTGTAAAGTACGAATTTTAAAAATTTCAGTTGTCCAGTTTGGAGTATATCCTTTTGAAAAAATATGTTTATATTTGCTAATTCGAACGTGATCTCCAACTTTTAGTTTACCAAATTTATATATTTTGGGATGATTATAGACTTGTTTTAGTATAGAACTTTCATTTTCTGTGTTAACAGACTTTGGCGTCATTCCAATTGTTCTACGCTTTTTATTATTATATTGATTAATTAAATCCTTGCATATATGTATCCATTGATAATTTCCTTGTAGACTAAAATTTTTCCACATCATTCCTTTTAGAGTTCTATTAAATCGTTCTACAATAGACGCTTTCATGATACTATATGTAGAATAGTGGTTGATATTATGTTTTATCATCAAGTTTTTAAATATTTTATTATAGAACTCTTTACCATTATCCGTTTGCAAGTTTTTTGGAATTCTCTTTAGCGAAAAAATAGATTGCATAGCATTGGTTATATCTTCACTACTTTTAGATTTTACGGGTACAGCCCAAATCAAACTTTGAAAATGTATCTATAACTGTTAAAATAAATCTATAGCCTTTGTTATATTTTGAGTAAACACCCATTTCAACAAGATCTGCTTGCCAAAGATCATCAATTCCCTTGATCACCACTCGACGTCGAATGAAATTTCTACGTGCTTGCTTATGAAGCCTCTGAACCACTTCTTATTGCTCCATTTCTAACGTCTATATTAGATTACATCAATTTAAATGCTGCTGATATTGAATTTAAATCAAAACGATTTATATATCTATGTTTAAATGGTTTGTAATGAGCTTCGTTTTTCATTTAGACGTTCTTCAACTGAATCAATTTTGTAATTAAATAATGATCTCATTTCTTTTAGTGATTGATTGAGATTATTTGGTATTATACTTTGATCATGTATTAATTTACTTAAACGTGTTTCTACATTATCAAATTTTTCTGTAGTCAACACGTTTTGTTGATGTATTATTTCGTTAAAACGATCCTCCATTTCCTTAATTCTCTCCATATACATTGTATCCAGTTGTTTCTTTATTTCATTTAAATAACTTTTCATGTAAATTTTGTTTACAGCATCGTTTTCCAATACAGGACTAGCAATATTTTTTATTCTCCGCAAGTTAAAGTTGAAATTACGATCACTATCCAAATGAATCTTGAAATGTTGATTTTGGTATCTTGCAGATTTTTCAATATAATGTCCAAACTTATCGATAGGCATTTTATGAATATGAATTGTTAAACATTTTTAAGTCTATTTATATAATAATTTTTGCTTCTCTCAATTCCTCAATAATTGATACAATTTCATTATTATGATTTGAGTGACCAGCTGTTGTTGATGAAATCAAAAGACGCAATCTATCAACCAATTCATTAGGATCATCCCAATAAACATAATTATGCTTTTTTCTATTCAATTTCATTAAACCTTTTCCCTTATGAATTTTCTGTTGTTGTTTAAATAGGTTTTTAATAATCGTTGTATGTTTAATTGAACGATTTCCTTTAATTTGACCATTAATACTGTTATTTCGTTTATGGACATTAGTCATCTCCAATATTTGTTTATAATTATTTAAATCTGTTTTATTATAACTGATTGGTTTCTTATAAACTAACAATTCATATAAGCCTGATGTGAATGGCCATTTTAAATTACCTACAGTAATATTGGTTGAATTGAAAGTGATGGGTTCATTACCCAGTCTCCATATTTGATTTTTATCCTTATGAGGACCATAGGTTTTATCATATATATTTAAGTTAACTTTTGATAAATTATATTGAATACTTTGATTGGGATGTATTGCAATGGTGTTATCATCATCATTGTTATCATCCTCATTATCAACATTATCATTATTATCATCATCATCATCATCATGGTCATCATCATGATCATTTTCATCATCAAATGATTGAAACGTGTTTGAACTTTTCTCGATTTTCTTGTTATTAAAGTTTGGAGAAAACGTGTTATAATCAAGCTTACTCTTTTTATATGGTGTACTGAAGGCAACTTTATTATTCTCAAGATCATGTTTAAAAGAGTTATCCGGATATTTTTCATGTTTTATAATGGTGTTATTATTATTATTATTATTATTAGTTGATTGAACTAATTGTTTTAATGGTTTTGATATTGGTTTCAATGTCTTTTCCAACAATTCATCATTTGCAATTTCTCCAAGCAAAATATTCCTATATTTCTTTTTTAAAATATTTCGAGTTTTAATAAGATTATTAACTAGATTTGTGTTCATATTTATAGATTGAATTAGAAACAGATTCAAAACAGATCAGTTTAGCAGTTAGCGGTTTAATAGTTGAGATGCTATTAGTTTAATAATTAATCTTGTACTGATTTTAAAATATCTGTAATGTTTCTTTTATAGCTTTATAAATATATCGAAACCTTTTCTATATCGACCATTATTCATAGGATCATCTTTGTTAATAACTAGAAAACCATATTTTTCTTTCCAACACTCGGCACATAACTTATGAAATGTTTTTAAAGTCATATCAGAACCAACATGATCATTGTAAATATGCTTAATATTCATTACATCCTGTTTAAAAATTATAATCATATTTGCATTATCGCGAATCAAGTGTTTTGGTATACGTGTATAGGTTTGGCATAAATAAAAACTATCAATATCTTTATGACGGCCCATACAGAAGTAAGAACGTACATGATTTTGTTTCTCACAAGCTATATCGTCGAATATAAATACTGAATTTGGTTTAACTTCGTCTGGCGATAGAACATCATCATTATTGGAAAATGATGAAAAATTTATCTCCTTGATAGGTTTAATTAGACTTTCTAAGTACTTATATTTCGGTTGTTGTGTTGACTTTGAATATAAGTAAATTTTTTTAAATTTCAATCCATGAGGACTTTCAATAAGACTGATCATCACATTTGTTTTTCCACAATTTGATGGACCTACAATAAGAGCTCGAATAGAATTCGGTAGTAATGAGCTATGACGAATTTTATTTGATGAATCGAACTTTGATTCGATATCCTTTACGTTAATCCTTTTATGTTGTTTAAAAAAGCGCATTCTGAAATCTAATGATAACATAATATATAAACCAGTCTCTTTTATTTGTTTTCAATCAATTTGATTTTAATCTTTAATCGACAAAGTATCAATAGATATGACAATCATTTATAAAAAGATATTCAATCGTCATCCATCCTTCATTGATAAAGGTTTTCTAAATAAAATAATTAATAAACTTCCCATTGAACTTCATCTACCCGGTTATCAATTTTGCGGACCTGGTACAAAATTAAAGAAACGTTTAGCTAGAGGTGATCAAGGAATCAATCCATTGGATACTGCTTGCAGAGAGCACGATATAGCATACTCAAACAATAAAGATTTAGAGAAAAGACATATTGCTGATAGAATTTTAACTGAAAAGGCTTGGCAAAGGGTCAAAGCAAGCGATAGTAGTTTGGGTGAAAAATCAAACGCTTGGTTTGTTGCTACTGCAATGAAAGCAAAAACAAAATTCGGTATGGGTAACTTTATTAGTAAAACTAAAAAGTCGTCTCCAGTAAATACCCACAAACTATTTACACATGCATTGAAAAGTGCAAGAAAGAATATAAAGAAAAGTGAAAACTTGAAAGATGCTATAAAGATTTCACGAAAAGTTGTAAACAATATTTTCAAGGGGAAGAAAAAATCGTTAATAAAAACACCTCGAATAATACCGCTACCAAAATCTGGAGGTTTTCTTCCACTTGCCCCTATATTTGCTGCACTGGGTGCACTTGGTGGTTTAGCTGGTGGTGTATCTGGTATTACAAAAGCAATCAATGCAGTTAAAAATGGAAAGGAACAGCTGACTGAAGCAAAACGACACAATAATACAATGGAAGCCATTGCGATGGGAAAAGGCATGTTCTTAAAACCATATAAAAAAGGTTTTGGGTTATATTTAAAGCCTTATCAACAAAATTTTTAATGAAGCTACCTAAAAGAGCCCTTTCTGATGTAGACTTGAGAAAATATGCAAAACATATTCCAAATTTTAGAGGGGTGTTTATGTGCAACACTCTTCCAAGTACATCATTTAAAAAAGAATGTGGAATAATTAATCTGGATACTTCAAAGGGATCTGGCACACATTGGGTAGCGTACTGGAAAAACAACAATCAAATTGAATATTTTGATAGCTTTGGTAACTTGCAACCACCGAAACAATTAATAAAATATTTAGGAAAAAACATAAGTTATAATTATGATAGATATCAAAATTTTAATACAATAAATTGCGGCCATTTATGTTTAAAATTTTTGTTTTCGAAGCTAAACTAAAAAGAAACTATAAATGTTTTAATAAAATACATTGATTAAGAATTTGTTTTATTTATAAATAAACATATTATATCATTTATTAAAAAAATTTCAAAATAAATATAATTAAATAATTTTTCTAATTTCGCTTGTTAGAGGTGAGTATTCGATTAAACGATCATGAATAACTAAACAGTATGCTGATGTATTATCTGGAATTAGTTTGTTTGCTTCAGTATCAAATTCAATTCGTACATCAATAGGTCCTATTTTAACAGCCTCATTTTGATGTGAAACATCAACAACAATAAGCGGTGCATAAGTCTTATATTCATCAACATTTAATAATGGTTCAGGTTCTCGCATGTAAAAGTTTTGTTGAAATTTTGCATACATATTATATAGAACAGAATACTGACCCATTTCGAAACGATTATTTAAATCATCATATGGATATGACTCTGAGTTTAGATATACTTTTAAATTAGAGATATTACAATGGTCAAATATATTTCCTTGTTCTTTACTTTTCTCTTTTTGTAAACCAATTATAAGAAATCGTGGTCTTTCGTTTTGTGGAGAAAGCTTTACATTCCATAAAACCTTTGTACTCTTTGGTAAAACAGGATTTACATGACAGTCCCAACTTCTAAACGCAATTGGTATAGAATGTTTGCTGTTGATTATCTTAAACATTTCCAATTTTGCAAAGTCCGATAGTTGAATGTGTTGCATTTTCCATGTTATATCCAGAATTGTTAATTTCAACTGATCAGTTGCATTTGTAGAATAATATGATATCTCATCGGATGTAGAACGTTGAAGGATAAGCTCATGTTTCGAATTTAATAGTATTTTGTTATAATCTTCAGCAAACCCCATCAACATTTTCAGAGGTATACAACAGCTAAAATGACTTTTTTCTAAAACAAAAGTTTCGTTAAGACACCAACCAGCGTTTTTTAGTGTAGCACTTTCTTTCAGCCTTATTCAACGATACAAAATTTTTCATGGTGGATGAAATTCCAAGTTTACGTGTACGATCAACTTCAAAACCATTAATTTCGTAACGAATTTCATCAAACAAATATGAAGCAAAGTTTGTTTTTTAATTTCACATCTATAGCTGGAACCTCTTTGGTTGCTTCCTTCTTTACTATAAAACCATGAATGTAAATCATACTCTCACTTGGTAAGACGAAGAGATCCTGATTTTGAATTGGTATACGAATCTCATCGTTGTTGTTAAATGATTTTAGATATGGAGAGTAACTATGATATTCCCTTTTTACAATACTCTCATCAAACATAGGTTTTTGAAGAACATTTAGTATTTCATTCATTGTTGAAGATTAAATCCCAACGATTTTAAGTATTCTGTATTAGATGAGGACAACAGTTTCTTATTTTTTATACTTTCTCGAATGTGAGTTGGTGCGGTATTGAATGGAAATCCTCTTTGCACTATGTTTTTATTGTAAATGATCATTATTCTGGTTTGAAGTGGAGTCTAAGAGTGATTTTTTCTCCTCTAAAATTTATAAGTTCACCGTCTTGATTTAAGATTCTAATCGTTATGTTGTTTATTTGTTGACAGTTGACGGGTAAATAAATAACATTTCGTGGTTTTTCGTTTATTTTATATCCTGGAGGAACATCAAGAGCAAATTCATGAATAGCATGATTCGAAGTATTATTAATAAATGAACCGGTTGTTAAGTTGCTTTCAATGCGTATTGTATTAACATCCGTAATATGTGCAGGTAAATCAGATTCAAATAACTTTGTAGTATTCAATGAATTAACATCTACAATCATCACTTCCAAAGATTTATCATTTTTAAGATTTTGATTAGTATTATAATAGTAAGTTGAATTTACTTCTAGTTTTCTTTTACTAAATCCAAGTAACTTTCCTATACTGTTTGGTTGTGAAAAATCTATATCCATTGATGAGGTTATTTCAGTTTTAAGTGTGTTATTGTTAGCTTCAATTATTAGATAAATTGATTCATCGATATCTCTTAAGCTTGAGTTTAGGAAAAAATCAATATCTTCAAGTTCGTATGAACCAACTGGAATAGTAATAATATGATTTCCTATATGAAACAAATTGTTGTGAACATCTACATTGGGTATGGAATTGAATGTTACAAAATCAATAAGTCCACAAACATATTTTGTAGGGAGTTCAATTGGAGGAAAATATTCTCCAACCAGAGTTGAAGTGTTTCCGTTTAAAGATATTGTTATTGACATTTCAAGTATTCAGAATGAACTGATGTTTGATGATTATTTTACCTGATTTAAGTGTTAAATAATAAATCAAAAAAAAAATGTCTTTTATAATTTTATGTTTTCTTTATTAATATTTGATTTAATAAACTTTCTTAAGAGTATTACATTTTTTTGAGCACATATACAATATTTTCTATGATAACAACAAACATTCACAGATTTATCATTTTGATATAATGTTTTTAAATTTGGGCAATTTAGATCGTCTATGTTATAAAAATAAATTTTATCCTCAAAAATATTTTGAATCCACTTAATTTTTTCTAATCCTTTAGCATAACAAATAAAATTTTTATCTTTAACATGCTCAATATAATATTCCACAATATTTGCTAAGGTTGAATCGCCATCTTTCCATTTTAATCCATGATGATGATTATAAAGCCAATTGATTGAATATTTTTCTTTTGTTGTCAACAATGAATATGGAAAAGGTGGTTTAATAATAAATGTTTGCACTTGTATATCGTTAATTGAAATACTCAGTTCTTTTCCGATGAATTTATTGTTGAGATGGAAACCTTGTACATCTACAACTAATATTCTCTCCTCAGACATTGTGCAATACTAATCAAGTCACAACGGCGACGACGACTGTAAAACTGTTTTTAAATTATTATAAAAATTCATTAACAAATGTTCTTATATACTTTTTATTCTTACTAAAATACAAGTTTGATAAAAAGTTGTGGTCAAGAGTATAAAAAAATTAGTGAACAGAAGCCGAAATTAGTTGTTCTGAATGATAAAGTCTATGTTTTTAAATTATTATAAAAATTCATTATACATAATGCTTGTTCCCAACTTTTATCGATAAGGGAACATTTACAGGTATCAGGTCCACAAGTTGTTTCATTGTTGGACCACACACAATTGGTGTAATGATATCCAAATTTTGATTTACTTTTCTTATAAAATGCATATTCATCGAATTGAGTTTTTAATTTCTTCAAAATAATCTCATGTTCATACCACAAAAACCTTTCTTCGTTCAAGAAGTCATGTAAAATTTTCGAATAAAACTGATTGTTCATTATTTTTCTTATTTTAATTTTTTTATTTATGTTAAATAAATGTTCTTAACACATCAACACCAAAGTTTATATTAAGTAGTAGTAAATGTATTTCATCATATTAGTTAATTTATAATATTTCCATATCCAAATCATGGGTATAATCTTGAATGTTGATTAATGTCATATCGGATCGGTATGTAGTATCATCCTCAGAAACCGTCTCAATTTCACCATTACTTAAAATTCTCTCGTATTCAACTTGACGATATTCGAAACATGAAATATTTAATCGACGTTTCAAGTAATTGCTGTCATATGTACAACGGATTCTCAATTTTATATTATCTTTGTATTGAAGTTGAAAATGTCTATAAAATGGAGTCGAACTTTCAATTATTCCTGCAATATTTTTTTCTTTTTTTACTAAATCTTGTCTAAATGCTTCAATAGCTTGTTCGACAGTAAAAGATTGATTTATAGGTGGTGGTGGTGAGGAGTCTTCTTGTTCTTCGTTTGATTTATATTCTGTTTTTGTTGTTGTTGTTGTTTACTCGATGTTTTTATTTAAATCATTAGTAAACTTTAAAAGTTTGAAATTTACTTGTATGCTCACAGTATCATTATTTGGTAATTTAATTGCAAATTCTGTATTTTTAAGTTCATTTTCACTCAAATCAATAGGTAATGAAGCTGAAAACACTTGTATGATATAGATATATGAAAACAATATGATAAAAATATTTTTCATTTTAGTTTTTCTTTTTAATATATATGTTCTTAGGTTAGCGATATATTTTTGAATGAGATGATAAGAATTGTTTCTCATATTTATATACTAATTTAATAATCTTCATATTGAAATGAGTCATCACCACCGCTAACACCACCAGCTGCTTTCTTAACTATACTATTATTAACCATTTTCTGGGGGAGGGGAGGTTTTTGTTGATTTTTATTCAATGAATGGATACCAGTCTTACCATTATAAGATTTAGTTGCATATTCATCTATTTCACTATAAACACATGATGGTTTGTATGAGTATACATTTATATCTTTAAAACCACCCTCATAGACTGTTCCGACTAGTGATATCATACCACCAATAACCTCAATTTTTATATGTTGATTGTGACTAAATTGAAATATTGGAATATTTGTTGGCATTTGTTGTCCTCTATTAAGAGAAAAAATTTGCGTTCTAGTCCCTCCTTCTGCGGTTAGAAACACCTGCATTATAATATCCAAAACTATTGCATTTATTATTTAAAAAGTTTTCCACTGTGCATGACAAGTACAATATTTATCACCAGTTTTTAAAAATTGACCCCAATACATATTTATCAAAGTTTTTAATTTAACTGAATCTCTTTATATATAACTGAATCTCTGTATATATATATATATATATATATATATATATATATATATATATATATATATACTTAACCGCAATTGATAAGAAGTTATTGAAATAACTAAAAACGTCTTATACTATCAATTACTGGATATAAAGAATCAGTTTGAAAGTTCGTTTTACGGTGAAAAGTTGAAAGCAAAAAAAAAAAATAAAAAATGAGGGCAAGCTTAAGAAAATTGTTTCAAAATCCTAATATTACATACTTACCTTTAAAGGATATGGAAGAAAATACTATATATGAAATCAACAAGATAGATAGAGTAGATACAAAATATGGTGAAAGTATAAGATGTCTTCTAAATAAAGAATATTACATTTATTTACCTAAACGATTTCTGATTATTACTAAAAATCAGATAGATTATCTAAACACAACTCCACACATTTTAAAGAAAGTTAAGGAAGTGAAGGGATTATATACTCTAATCGTTAAAAAGAAGAAGCAATATGTATTCTACAACAACAACTTGTATGACAGTACTGAAGAAGATGATGATGATGATCATGATGATGAAATAAAAAACATATTTTAAATAAACCTCGAAACAGAAACTTTTTTAAAATTATGAAAACATATGTAACAATAAAAGCCTCCAAAATCTAAAATTTCTCACGTATTTAATAAATTAGGAACTTTATAAAAATGAAAAACCGCAACGGAAGCTTTTAAAAATTAAAACCTGCAACATTAAAATTTCTACCACATTTTTCATGTTTAGAAATAAACCACGAAACAGAAACTCTCGCGTATTTAATAAATTAAGAACTTTATCAAAATGAAAAACCACAACATTAAAATTTCTAGCACATTTTTCATGTTTAGTAACAAAATTACATTTCTAAATTTTGTATAAAAACCGCCTCTAGTTTTACTTTAAGTATTATTCAAGTTAAGTAAACCGCTAAAGATGGAAGCACATTTAAAAACCATATTTAAAAAATCCCAAAATAAAACCATTCTCCCTATAAAGGAGATGGTTTTTAACCACAATTATGAAATTACAAAGATGGAGCGTGTACAGACATGCTTTGGGATGAAAATTCGTTGCTTGGTGGAGAGAAATAAATATATATACCATCGATGATGATACTATTGCGGAATTTGACCGCAATACCTACTACCTTTCCAAAGATAGGAAAGAAAGCAGTAAGGTTAATTATGAATTAACTATTAATGCAAAAACAACAGGTAATTTCTGGTAAAAAAAGTTTTTATTTATTTATTTATTATTAAATCTAATAATTAATTATTATCGTTTTAGTTCGAGATACACCAAAGAAGTAAACTGAATGTTATTGAAGTCAACCACAAACAGAAGCCGAAATTATTTGTCCTGAATTATTATGTTAATAATAAATGTGCTGTTATTATGTTAATAATAAATGTGGTTAATTTAAGTATTTGTTTGCTCATTTTTTTTTAATTTTGTTTGTTTTTATACTCTTGACCACAACTTTTTATCAAACTTGAATTTTAGTAAGAATAAAAAGTATATAAGAACATTTGTTAATGAGTTTTAATTAAACAATTGATTTTCATTATTCTAAGAAAACGTGCCACAAGCAAAAAAAGAAAAAACATATTCAAAAACCGTCATCAGTGATTGAAAACTATATTAAACAAGCATTCTTAAAACAGAAAATTATAATTTATATATAATTTAAAAACTGTTTAAAATCATATTTATATAAAAAAGTTAAAAAACTACGTAAAAGTAATCCTTTAAAGCGAAATTGTGAAATATTTAAATATTTATATAAACATCTTCACTAAGTCCAGGTGTGTGTTGTAGATATTAAGAGCAAATCTATAATTTGTGTTTATTTTAATTTCAAATACTTTCAGTACAGTACTTCCATTTCTGGTGTTATATCATGTACATCTGTGAAGTATGTGGAATGTCTTTCGCATCCAAATTTAATTTTAAGAGACATTTTAATAATAAACATATTGAGTCAAAATCAAACAAAACAAAACTAAATTTAAAAAATTAAAATATTGAAGAAACTCCATCATGTAGCTATATACGATGTGAAACTTGTAAATTAAATATAAGAAAAGGTTCTTGGTCTCATCATTTGCGAACTAATGATCATAAAAAAAATAATAATCGTTTGTTTATAAACAACGATATATATATATAAGTAAAAATTTATTTTCTAAGCGTATTCAAACTTTTGTATACGAAAATAAAAAGGTAGATGAGCTTTCAATAAACATTTTATTTTCGAATGCAAAAGAAAGTATTATAAATATTTTAAAAAATATGTTATTAGAACATCAAAATATAAAATTTAATATAGAAGTTTTTGCAGAATATATAAAATTCTCAAAAACTAATGAAATTGAAATTGATGATAGAGCACTAATTAGTATGAAATCTTTTCAAACGAAAATGGTAATAGTACAATTAGAACAAGATCTATCAAACATGTACGATAATCATAGTATAGAAATAGCAACCAAAATGGATGAATTTCAAGAGAGAGACAGTGGTTGGTCTCTAGTTTGTATCAATAAAATTGAAATAAACTTTAACAAGTATTGTCCTATAAAAGCATCTAAATATTTAGAACTACCAATATTTATCAGAAATAAAAAAGCGTGCGTTAACATTAAAAATAATGATAATTATTGTTTCAAATGGTCTCTTATAGCTGTATTAGAAAACAATAATTTAAATTCAAAATATTTACATTATAGTAACGTTATCACACAAAGCTTAATAACACTAACAAATGGAACAACAATGGATTTCACCAACTTAACCTTTCCTCTATCTATTGCTGATATTAAGATATTTGAGAAATACAATTTAAATATAAGCGTGAATGTTTTTGGATGTGATGTGATAAAAAAAGAAATCGTTGGACCATATTATAAAACAGCTGATGAAAAAATTAATCATATCAATTTACTATACATTCAAGATGATGAAAACGATGAATCACATTATGTTTGGATAAGAAACATAAGTCGTTTATTGAGTACACAAGTTTCAAAACATCTAGGTGCTAAATATTTTTGTAATTTTTGCTTACACTATTCAAGCAGTGAACTCTTGTTATTAAAACATAAACAAGAATGCAATAAAATTGTCACCAAAATGCCTTCGGATCTTAAGGATGATAATATATTGCAGTTCAAAAATTTTAAAAATCAATTAGATGTACCATTTGTTATCTATGCGGATTTTGAATGTATATTAAGTAAAATAAACAACAAAAATTCTAATAATATCACAAGCATTCAAAAACATATACCTATAGCTTACAGCTACTACATCAAATCATCTTTTGATTCTAAACTGAATAAGCTTAGAACGTATACGGGTGACGATGTTGTTAAAGATTTTGTTCAAAATTTGATTGAGGATGCACGTTTTTTGTGTACAAACTTTCTAATGAAAGTAGTGCCAATGAATTCTCTATTACCCCATGAAGTTGAAAAACATTATAATACTAATGAGTGTCATATATGTAAACAAATTCTAGATGATGATGATAGATGTGCTGATCATTGCCATTTAACTGGTCAATATCGCGGTCCAGCTCATTGGAAATGTAATATTAATTATCAATTACCTAACTTTATTCCAATAATTTTTCATAACTTTTCAGGCTATGATTGTCATTTGTTTATAAATTCTCTAGCAGATTATCCGGGCGATATAGATGTTATACCACTTAATAAAAAATTATATATATCTGTTAGAAAAAGAATTCAAATAACTGACAAATATAATTTAGAATTACGTTTTCTCGATTCTTTTAAATTTATGTCGTCTAGTTTAGATAAATTATCTAATTATTTGCATGACGATAACTTTAAAACACTGCAATCAATATATCCAAATCATTTAGAGTTTAATCTTTTGAAAAGAAAAGGTATATTTCCTTATTATTATATCGATTCAGTTGAAAAATTAAATGAAAATGTCTTACCTTCTCGTGAACAGTTTTTCTCTACATTAAATAATAAAGAATGTACTATTGTTGATTATGAGCACGCGTTAAGTGTTTGGTCTACATTTAACTGTCAATCTCTAAATGAGTATATGCTTTTATATCTAAAAACTGATGTACTTCTTTTAACTGATGTATTTGAAAATTTTCGTTCTGTTTGTAAATCAATATATCATCTTGATCCATGTCATTACTATACAACACCTGGTTTATCGTTGGATGCCATGTTAAAAATAACGAAAATTAAATTGGAATTATTCACCGATATAAATATGTATAATTTCATTAAAAAAGGAATAAGAGGTGGTATTGTTCAATGCACAACACGTCGAACAGTTGCAAATCATAAATATATCAAAACATATGATTGCTCTAAACCCTCACAATATCTTATGTATTTAGATGCGAACAACTTGTATGGTTGGGCAATGTCTGAATCTTTACCAGAAGGTAAATTTGAATGGATTGAAGATATAGATAGCTTTGATATTTCGAAAGTATCTGAAAACTCTGATTTTGGTTACATTTTAGAAGTTGATTTAGACTATCCTGAAGAACTACATGATAGTCATAATGATTTACCGTTTTGTGCTGAACTTAAAAGTCCACCAATACAACATCATAATATAAAGAAACTAATTCCCGATTTAACTAACAAAAAATCATATATAATTCACTATCGAAATCTTCAACAGTGTATTAGAAATGGTTTAAAATTTTAAAATTCATAGAATATTAAGATTTAAACAATCAACTTGGTTGAAACAGTATATCGATTTATATACCTTTTATCGAACCAATGCCAAAAATGAGTTTGAAAAAAATTTTTTTAAACTTTTAAATAATGCGGTATACGGTAAAACTATGGAAAATGTTGAAAAACGTAAAAATGTAAAAATCGTTAATGCTTGGGAGAGTGAACACAACCGTTTGGGCGCACGAGCTCTTATAGCAAAACCTAATTTCCATAGTTCAACACATTTTACCGATAATATGATTGCAATTCAAATGAGTATGGATAGCGTAACATTTAATAAACCTATATATTTAGGGTTTTCAATTCTAGAACTATCTAAATATAAAATGTATGACTTTCACTATCAGTATATGCAGACAAAGTTTAATGAAAATTTAAAATTAAATTATATGGATACTGATTCTTTAATTTACACAATAAGAACAAACGATTTTTATAAAGATATTTACAATGATCTTCATCTAAACTTTGATACATCAGACTATTCAATTAATAATGTTTTCAATTTCCCCTTGCAAAACAAAAAAGTCTTGGGAATGATGAAAGATGAGAATAATGGACATGTAATGTTAGAATTTATTGGGCTTCGATCAAAAGTATATTCAATAGCTGTTGACGATAAAGAAGAAATCAAAAAAGCTAAAGGTGTAAAAAACTCTGCTTTAAAAAAACTAACTATACATGATTACCGTAACTGTTTGATAGATAAAACCATATATCACGATAAAATGTATATATTTAAATCTATCCTACATGAAATTTATACACAACAAATATCAAAAGTTGTATTAAGTTATGATGATAATAAACGTTATATAAGAGAAGATGGTATTAATACCTATGCTTGGGGACATTTCAAAATAAACAAAAATTGAAATTTTAATAAAGTCTAAATCATAAAAAAAGGTTTTTTCTTTTACAAATACAATACTTATTTATACATATTTATATTATTACATATATATATATATATATATATATATATATATATATATATATATATATATATATATATATATATATATATATACACATACATACTTCAATATAAGATTAATTTTTTTACTATTTTTTATTATATTATAAAATTTTCAAACAAATTAATAAATAAAATATATAAATACATAAATAGTATATTTATTTTTGGGTTTTTATTTCTTATCAACTTTGTTTTGTATGGTTAGGATCAAGCTTTTGTATTCAAACAACTTAATTAAATCAACTGTTTCAAACACACATTCATACATATCAACGAAAAAGAAAAAACCACAACAGAACTTTTGACAACAGAACAACAATACAATAGGGTGGCACTTATATCATCGTTGTTAGTTTTCTCATACAAAATTAGTATACAAATCCTAACCAACCCCACCCAAACCCCGACCAAATTCACCCAAGCCAACCCAAGTCGTGCCAGCCCTGTTGCGAATCTCATTACTCACACACAATTTCAAAAACTTCCACGTATATAAGTACCACACTATTTTTGCTCCCTGCTCCTATTTCCAGAACTCTCTTCAATACCCTACTAATTCACTTTTTCGTCAGCGATAAACTTCCCTTTGTCTAATGCCAACTAGTGATTCGTTAACGTTACAGCTGCCTAGTACTTTATCATTTAAGCCACCGACATCATCTTCTCCGGGCTCGTGCTCATCTCTTAACCAAGTTATCACTATAGATAACAGTAGCTCAAAACCCGAGGTCCAAGTCGGAATGGACAGATATATAACTGTGGTAAAGCGTGGGCGAAGCCCAAATTCTTTAAAAATTTCATCTACTCCAAAGGTGTGTAGGGATAACAGCGCATCATCAACTAATCGTCAAAATCGGTTTTCATTATTGCAAGACAATAACGACCAGCCCCCTGCATCATTGTAAAAGTCTTTTAAGCCACCACCTATCTATCTGAGAGAAAAAACTCTAACGTGCTTCTAAAAAAACTATTGTCGGCCATTGGTGAAAATACTTTTTACATCATTCCAATTAAACGATGTAATATTGATGAAACTAAGATCCATATATATGATGAAAAATATTTCCGAAAAATTATTAGTGAATTTGAAAAGAGGTATGAAAAGTGCACTTAAAGAAGGATTTTGGATAATAATTACAGAATAATATATTTGGTGCAGTTAGGTCAGTGTGCAGCTATTATTCTAATATTTTTTTATGAAAATAGTTTAAAATTACCAAAATTTTAGGGCACTTATCTTAAAAGTGCAGGTATATAAAGTGCACTTAAAAACGAATTTGTATGGGATTTTAAGGAATAGTGGCAGAAATTTAGCAACTTATGCAGTTAAGTCTAAAGTGTATAATGACTTACAAAAATTTTTGGATTTACTTTCATACAAATAAGTTGCAAAAGCATAAGTCTTTTGATAAATTTATCTATATATTAACATTTTTTTTAATTTCGATTGATCAATAACAAGTATCCTTTACGGTTGTTACATATGCCAAGCGCTGTCTCTTTTTTTTAATTTCGACAACCATAATAAGGGAAAATGTCGAAAAATGAAAAGAAAAGTATACACAATTCTAATCAAACCAATTAATTACGTCGAATTACCACATTTTTATAGACATATATTTTTTTTATATATTTATTTTTAAAATGTTACGTAACAGAAAAAATTACTAATTTCGTACAAAAATACGTATGTTTTTTTCATTTATTTATTTAATTGATCATACGTGATACCTACATATATTAAGTATGTATACATACACACATGTGCCGAATGTCTATTTTTGATATTCGCGAATTCGAATATTTAAACCGATATCCGCGAATACGAATATTTAAAACGATATTCGTGAATACGAATATCTGTTGTATGTGAAACTTATATAGATTTATTAGTGTTTTTTGTGGGAATTGTTACAATTTAAGTTTAAATTTTTTTAACGCACTAGTAATCCCAAATTATTATTTTACTTAATTTCTTAATTTCTTAGAACAACTAGAGTTAATATGTTAAACTTTCATTTCAAATGAGAAGCTCAACAAATAACAAACTTGAAACAATAACTCAATAATCAACATGTTTTTTATTTTCTTACTTTATCATTTTTGGGTAAAGGTTCCCTGATGATCTGCATTAGCAACAGTGAAATGCAAATAGGATCCAGCTAAACCCCTCAATAATCAATTTCAATGTATTTTTATTAAAAAAATATTTTACTTAATAAGTGAAATAATAATTTGGGATTACTAGTGCGTTAAAAAAATTTAAACTTAAATTGTAACAATTCCCACAAAAAACACTAATTATTAACTTGACAGCACCCGGTCAAAAAAATAATTGTGTGGCAACACTCTATTCTTGAATAGTTGTTGTTGTTATTTACATTTATTTTTTTACATCCTCTTACAAGTACAATTTGAAGCTCAAAAAAGTCAGCCAATGTAGTAATGATAAAGTAAGAAAATAAAAAACATGTTGATTATTGAGTTCTTGTTTCAACTTTGTTATTTGTTGAGCTTCTCATTTGCTTAAATGAAAGTTTAACATATTAACTCTAGTTGTTCTACGAAAGTTTTGGGTAAAGGTTCCCTGATGACCTGCATTAGCAATAGTGAAATGCGCATAGGATCCAGCTAAACCCCTCAATAATCAATTTCAATGTATTTTTATTAAAAAAATATTTTACTTAATAAGTAAAATAATAATTTGGGATTACTAGTGCGTGAAAAAAATTTAAACTTAAATTGTAACAATTCCCACAAAAAACACTAATTATAGACATTTAATTGGCGGTCTATTTTATTTTGCAAAATTATATAAACAAAATTTGTATGGAAAAGAACTTCATACTGCTGTCCGCGTACATTAAAGTTTATGAAAACTATTGAAAAATTAATTGGTTGTTAAATAACATTTGAAAATGTTCAAAAAATTTTATAATAAATAAAATAAATTTTAGTCAAACTGATTACATGGTTCTCAATTACTCGTCTTTGTCCACTTACATTTTTAAATATTCTTAATATATTTATGTACTTTTGTACATAAAAACTTCTCTCCATATCAAACTGCAACATATATTAACATTAAATCAACCAAATACATAGAAGGAAATAGTATTTGCAGAAGTTTAAGAAAACATTTCTTGTAATCCTTATGGACAACAAATGAGTCCTTTCTAAAAATATATTCTTGCATATATGTACATGACAATATCAAATTATTAAGTCTTATAATTTTTGTTGGTCAACTTGAGGCTACAATGTGTAAGTTTTCAGAAATGTGTTAATGGAAACCTGCATACATAGAGGTATTTTCATAAAGATATTATTTTAATATTTTATACAACCGAACAAGAAAAAATATTTAGAAAACAACAGTGAAATGTGTCTTGGAACTAGATTGTGTTCCCGTTTAATTTTAAGGTATTTTTAAAAAATAATTTTCAAATGGGCAAATATTATCTATTGGAAATGTAATGTTGCAGAAGGGACAAAAATTAAGAAAAGAAAAATTACATATCTTTCGTAGTGGACATAATTTTGAGTCATTTGATGGCCCCTAAGTATAAATGTGGAAATATTTCTTTTATGAACTAAATGGTTTAATAAAAAAGAAGAGAGGTGTCTTAGGACACCTGGTTATACAGGGTGGGCCAAAAGTTACTATGGGGTTTAAAAGTTTAATAACTTTTTCGTTTATTAATTTTTTTAAATTTTTTTTCTCAGATTATATAATATACAAAATGGAAAATTTTTTTACACTAAGTATGAAAAATAATGTCTCTTAAATGACCACCGTTTTCAGCTTCGCACTGATGGGCGATTATGATTATGAGTGATGAAGCTCATTTTCATTTGAATGGCTTTGTTAATAAACAGAACTGTAGGTTCTGGGGTTCTGAAAATCCAAGAGCCATTCATAAACGCCAATTGCACCCCATTAGGTGTACAATATGGTGTGGGATCACATCTGAAAATATCATTGGGCCTTACTTCTTCGAGAATGAAGATGGAAGTGCTGTAACCGTAAATGGAGAGCGGTATCGGTTTATGATAGAAAATTTTTTACGTCTTGCTCTTGAAAACATACCTGGTATGTGGTTTCAGCAGGACGGAGCCACTGCCCGCACTGCCCGAGACACAATGGCACTTTTAAGTCAAATTTTTGGAGAGCGAATAATTTCCAGAAATTCGGAAATAATTTGGCCCAGCGCGATCGCCAGTTTTGACAGCACCCGACTATTTTCTTTGGGGTTATTTGAAGTAGCGAGTGTATGTGAACAAGCCAGAGACAATCCTTGAACTCAAGGCAAACATTGTTGCAGAAATTTTGGAAGATATTATGGAAAATGCTCTAAAACGAGCCCATCAGTGCGAAGCTGAAAACAGTGGTAATTTAAGAGACATTATTTTTCATACTTAGTGTAAAAAATTTTCCATTTTATATATTATATAATCTGAGAAAAAAATTAATAAACGAAAAAGTTATTAAACTTTTAAACCCCAAGGTAACTTTTGGCCCACCCTGTAGCTTTGCTGCTTACCTATGTATATAAAACAAACTTAATGTGTTAAATAACAATGCAATAAAATTAAATCAAGTGATTATGCAAGATTCGCCGCAAATATTTCAAAACGTTTCCATTTATTTTCCACTATTTTCTTTTCTAGCGGCGTACGATTAAATTAATGTATTGTTTATGGCTGGCGGCGGTTGTAAGCCGGCTTACTGACTATCGGTTGTGTTCTCTGGTTTGTTAATTAATTATTACAATGTTTAATGTGAAGAAAGTTTTTTGTTGTCTTTTTAAAAAAATCTTTTCTTATTTTTGTACATAGTCCTTGAATTTGATATCCAATGGATATCAACATAATGGAATAGTAAAATAAAAACACAATCTAAGTATGTACTAGAAATGAGCGACTTTTCGAAACCTGTTACTTTTTCACAGCGATTGAAAAATCAATAATCACAACTCTGACTGAATATATAAAGTAACAGTTTTTGAAAATATAGTACTGGGTACGTTCATAAAAGCATTTATAGTGCACGTCTGCAGCATCGCGAACAACTAACGTTCAAAAATGCATAACTTGGCAGCACTGATTAGCGTCAAACGTTTTTTAATGCAAGTAAACGGCATACCTGCCGCAAATCTCTGCAAATGGCGCAGTAATTTTTTTTGAGATACAAAAAGTTGCAATGGAACAATAAGTTGAATATGTGTGTGTATGTACATATGTATTTTGATATTTAAATTACATGCTTCGAATTTAACCTAAAAAGAAGGTTGATATATTCGAAAATTACTGATGACTTGGTAGTTTTTTAATACATCAAAGGAGTTTTTTATTTAGGTTGTCTTCTTTTACGGCCAAATGTGTTCTTATAAAAATTAGCTGCTTTAATTTTCTTTCCAATCTTTTTCTTACTATAATTTAAAAGAAAATTGTCACTTTTGTTATCATGAATTTCTTAAATAAAATTAGTTCCCGACTTAAAAATTGTTCTCATTTCATTCAAAAATGTCAACTATGCATAGATGTTGAGCATTTGCAAAGCATGTGCATCATCATCATACGCAGTAAAACTTGGCACAACTAGATGCATAAATTTGCGAACGTACACTCTTTCATATAAACTGTGAATGTTCTTGTATGCTTACTTTGCAGCAAATTAAGCTACTACATGAATTTTTTTATACCTTCACCGTTTGTCGAGAAAAAATCGTAGAATCGTCTTTTCTGGCAACACATTATAGTATTTACAATTTTACTGTCTCTCTGCCTCCTATACAACAATTCTCAATATTTTGATAGGGTTGATTACTAATGGTAGAATTAGTCGATTTTGTTTGTTCTTGTCGCTCTTCTTATTAGTATTTAAGCAGAAGGGCTGAATTCCCTAAAAAATTTTCCCCTTTTAACAAAATTGCCCTAGAAATATTTTCCCTAGTTTTTTGATTCCCCATATCATGAATAATATTTTCCACTTGGCTTTGTTCACTTTATTTTTGCAGGCGAACCGATATCTTCCTAGAATTATATATATATTAAAAGTTATAAATATTTATTTTTGGGACTATATTAGGAAGTAAAATTCCTGATTCTTAACAATAGTTCCCTGAAACAATTGTTTTCATGGAGTTCTGGTTCACACACAGTAAATTTCATAGTGGTGCACTGCGGTGGTGGTGTACTAAAGAATTTATTTCCACTGCATCTAGAATATTTAAAAACACACCTTTAAATTGGAAAAAGGTTCATTTGCAACCAATGTTACCATATATATTTTTTTAAAAACTTATTATATCTGAAAAAAAAAATTTTTTTCCTAAAAAAAACTTTTTTTCTACAAAAGTACCAAAATTTTAAAAGAAAACATAAAATGTATTTGGAATTCGTTTTATTTAAAAATATAAAAATGTTTAAATCAAAAACATAACATATAATAAAAAAAACATAAAATAAAATTCATATTTAGATTTAGAAATCTTAAAAAAACATATCAAACAAATAAATAAATATATTTCTTATTTGTACATTGTGTTATTAAAACTTAAAGCCATTTAAACGGCACACGGTGGCTCAGAATAAATTTTCATCGGCCAAAACCCTTTTTTTCGACACAGATTCTTAAAATTTTACGCCATCGGATAGAAAACATATCAAAACTAAGGTATTTAAAAAATGTGGCCAAAAACAAAAAATTTATGTGAATTTGAAAAAAACTAAAATTTCTCATATTTTATCTGAAATAAATTACAATTCCTCGAAAACCATTATCGATAAAGGGCTGCGGTCCGTTTTGTTATGTTAAGTAAGCTGTTTTTTAAGAAATGGTATGTGCATACCCTGTATAATTTGTAGTTACAGTGCGATGTAAGAAATTTTAATACCCATATTTTCGTAAAACTTTAAGTTTAGTAGTGTATAACTTTTGAAGATCAAAAGGGATAAAAAAACCGTAATCCTCCAGAGAAAAACAAAAGTGTCTTCTTTAAGCGTATATATACTTTTGCACACGCCACGACCCGCCTGTGCAACACTTTTTTATTTTATTGAAAATACTGTAGTGAACCATGATTACATTCCTTTATAAACACAGCACTACATGCATGCATGCATATTAATAATTAAAAGAATATGGAATATCATTTGCATGTGCAGCGGTCACTATACACTTGACAATTTCGTTTATGCCGCCAGCCGCTATATTAATATTTGAAACACTTGAAGCAATGCATGTATGTATGTATAATTGTTTTGTAAACATACCGTACATTGTTGTGTGTGGCGTAGTTAAACTTCCATGATGGGAAAATAATTTATTGTTTTAAATAGATCATATAACATTTTACTTTCCCACGAAAATTTTAAATTTAAATTAAAAACCACTCAATCCTAAATTTTGGCTAGCGCCTAAAACTTATGATGGACTGGTAAAATGCATGTTAAGTAAGCATAAGAATATAAATAAGATATTGAGTGCATTTTAGCAAATCACTCATTTATGCCATCTAGGTTATTCTCATAAGTAGTATATAAGACATGAAATTTTATTAATACAAAGAGATCAACTTAAACATTCTATGAGCTCTCACCGAAGAGCTCTAGAAACAAATAAAGTTCAATGTTTTAATTAAAACAAAAGGAACGTTTTTTATTAATTTCTATATGGCGATCCTGCCAACTTTCTCAACTATTTGAAAACAACAATTTAAATTAATGGATCCAGGCAGACCAGCCAAAAACGATCTGCCAGAGGTAAAAGAAGTCCGCCTGGCCAAAAGGCACCTATTATTGATGAATAAACAAGAAAAAAAGGTGGGACCACATCCGCTTGCGATACAAGAGTACCTCAAAACAACCAACAAACCAAAAAAAGAAGACACCTTAAACATCCCGAAGGTATCAAAGCCGAAAAGGAGCGGAGGATAGCTCTGCAAGCTGAAAAGGGAAAAAGTCGTGTTGCTGCGGGAAATTAATAGAGATCCTCCACCCACATGGTCTGACGCGACCAAAATGTGGCAACCAATCCGTTGCCATACATTTTAAGTGAGTTAATAAAAATTAAAACTTTTAAAGAAGTGCACTAATTGCGACGCACTCTCAGTTCGGTAGGCATTAACCGCTGTCGAAAAACTTTTTTTTCCATCGCTTTCTAAATATTTTTTTCTCAAGAAAAATTTATGTAAAATATTATTAAAATTATATACAAAAAAATAGAAAATTATAATGCTTATTTTAATTTAATAAGAATATCTTTTTATGAATAAGGATATATAATAATACAAACAAATAAAACAATCATTAATAATATATCTATTTTGTAATTAATTTTGTAAGGACCTAATTTTTTTTAAAAATGAATAGAAGAAAGTTAAAGCCTAAAAACCCAATAAGATGGGATTCTAAAGAAATCTTAGAAATTCCTAACGAGAAAGAAGAAATGGATAAAGCAATCAGTTTTTTAACAGATTTGTGGAAACTTTTGGGAATAGAAGGAACTCCCACTAAGGAAGACGTAATTAATGAGACACACATAGAATTAGAATTTTTCCTAATGAAGAAAAAATTTTTAAAAGAAGACTTTTAAATTAACAAAATGGGTAAAACAGAATCAAAAATAGAAAATCCAAATGCAAACGTAATAAACGAGGTAGAAGTCGTTCAGGAAAAAATCAATTTAAAACTAATGGAAATAACTTTAATAATTATAACTATATTGTTACTTTTGAATTTCATTTTAAAAATTTACAAAATACACCACAAAAATTTTAAAAAGAAATATATTAGTAAAGCAAACGGTTTTTAGACAAAATATAACCTAATTAAACGTTTTAGCCAATTTTTTTTTGCTAATGGAATGGAAAGATATTTTAAATAAGGCACAAATTATAAAAGAAGATTTTGAACGGTCATATAAGTGTATGAATATTGATAGACCAATTAAAAGTGAAACAATTAGTCATCATTTTCAAAAAATTCTTACAACATTAGAAGAAATAAGAGTTTTATTTAATGTTTATTACAATAGACTTACAGTATCTCACCAAAGAGCAGCAGACGCATTTTTCCTTGACTTAACAAGCAGAATTTCTAAACCAGCTGATAAAAAATCGATACAAATTAAGCTACCAAATTCAGTACACGAAAGTGTTACATTTAATATTTCTATGCCTATAAATGAATCCACAATGACTCAAACTGTAGTAGATTTTTTAAATACAGCTTCAAAGCTGATTATAGACTTCGATGGAAAATCAGAAAATTTACGCTCCTTTATTGACACCTTGTCTCTGGTAGAATTAATAAAAGGCCGCCACGAATCTGTGGCAGTATCTCTAATAAAAACGAAACTAAAAGGAAATGCCAGAAATCTAATCAATACTGAGTCAACTATACTAGACATAATAAACAAACTAAAAAATAGCGAGAGTCTGTGGAAGTATTAACGGCAAAAATTTTAATATAAAACAAAACAATAAAACTGCCAACGCTTATTGTAGTGAAATAGAAAATTTAACTAAAGCATTAGAAACCGCATCCATTTCAGATGGACTGTCATGCGACCTAGCTACAAAATATTCCACATTCCACTGCCGTAAAGGCATTAACTAAAAACTGCACCATAGATAAAGTTAAGCTTATTATGGAAGCAGGTCAATTCAATAGCATGAACGATGCTATCAGTAAATTTGTAAATAGTTGTACTGATGCCTTAGGTCAACAAATTGCCATCTTGTACTATGGACAAAAGTACAAATCGGGAAACAATCACCGTGGTAATAACACACGATCACGTGGAAAAAATAATAGAAATAATAACAACAACTATAATAATAACAATTATTGCAAAAACCGGCAAAGACTTAATAATGATAATCGTACATACTACGTAAGAGCAACAGAATCAAATGAGAACAATTCGGAAAACTCCGAACTTCCCCTGGGATTAAATCAGTAAAAATTTACCATCTAAATCTAAACTTGAGTTTCTTTATACATATTCAATTAGGCAATAATAACACCACACTCACACTCTTAGTAGACACTGGTGCAAACATTTCATTAATAAAATCAAAATTCTTTAAACTAAACCAAATTAACACTAATAAAACAAAAATTTTAAGCGGAATAGGACAGGGTAATATCAAATCGATTGGAAATACATTTTGCGATTTAAAATTTAAAAAATTGTTGATACCACATTACTTCCAGGCGGTAGATAATAATTTTACCATGGATTTTATCAAAAAATATAACTTTATATTGGATTTCAATCAAGATAATGATTACCTTATCCTTAGACCATTTAATATACCACATACAATAGATATACCGATTACGAATAACTGCAATGAAATTAATATACCTCCAAGATGTGAAGTAATACGTCAAGTAAATTTTACCAATTCAAATAATGAAATATTAATTCCAAATCAAGAAATTGAACCAGGTGTTTTTATACCAAATACATTAGTTAAATATGACAAAGCATTTATTCGTATTCTAAACACTAATAACACCATTACTAATATCAAACAAAGTAACATAAAAACCGAAAACATCTCTGATTATAATATTATCACAGAAAATTTAGGCAAAATATCACAACGAAAACCAGAAATATTGAAAATTTTAAAGAAATATTTTCCACAACAATTTAAAACTACATTAACGGAACTATGTTTAACATATAGTTATATTTTCGGTTTAGAATCAGAAACAATAACAACTAATAATTTTTATGAACAGAAGTTAAGAATAAAAGATAAAGAACCAGTATATATTAAAAATTATCGTGTACCACATACACATAAAGAAGAAATTGACAAACAAGTGAAAAAATTAATAGACGATAAAATTATTGAACCTTCCTATTCTCAATAGAACACTCCAGTCTTGTTAGTACCAAAGAATCTCTTCCTAACTCTGACCAGAAAACATGGAAACTTGTCATAGATTACAGACAAATAAATAAAAAATTAATTGCAGATAAATTCCCATTGCCCAGAATCGATGATATCTTAGACCAACTTGGTAGAGCAAAATATTTTTCATGTTTGGACTTAATGTCAGGCTTTCACCAGATAAGTTTGGAGAAAAACTCCAGAGATTTAACAGCTTTTTTCACCAACAATGGTGCATACAGATTTACTAGATTACGGTATGGTTTAAAAATAGCACCCAACTCCTTTCAACGAATGATGACACTTGCTTTCAGTGGTTTAAAACCAGACCAAGCCTTTCTATATATGGATGATTTAGCCGTATTGGGATGCTCCGAAAAGCACATACTTTCAAATTTGAAAAACGTTTTCGATCTGTGTCGAAAGTATAATCTTAAACTACATTCTGAAAAATGCTCATTCTTCATGAGAGAAGTAACATACCTTGGCCACAAATGCACAGATAAAGGAATATTACCAGACGATAGTAATTATTCAATAATTGAAAACTACTCAACACCAACTGACGCTGATAGTGCAAAAAGATTCGTAGCCTTTTGTAACTACTATCGAAGATTTATTTAAAATTTTTCTGAATACTCCAGACATTTAACAAAATTATCCAAGAAAAATACACCCTTTGAATGGATGAAAGATAAGTATTTTGCATTTAAATATCTCAAAAAGGCATTAATGAGTCCAACCTTACTACAATATCCTGATTTCGCCAAGGAGTTTTGTATAACAACAGATGCAAGTAAACATGCCTGAGGTGCTGTTCTAACACAAGAATACGAAAGTAAATATTTACCTATTGCTTATGCATCCAAGACATTAACAAAGGGAGAAAGTAACAAATCAACCATTGAGCAAGAATTAACTGCAATTCATTGGGCAATTACCCACTTCAGACCGTATATATATGGAAAACATTTTCTTGTCCGTACTGATCATAGACCAATTTCTTATTTGTTTTCAATGAAAAACCCAAGCTCCAAGTTGACAAGAATTAGCCTCGATTTAGAAGAATATGACTTTACAGTAGAATATCTTAGGGGAAAGATAACTATGTTGCTGACGCTCTATCGCGAATTACAATTAATGACCTAAAAGACATGAATAATAAAATTTATTCTATATTAAGAGTCACGACTAGATCGATGACCAATACAGAAAAAGAAAAGAATAGTAATACACTAAATAAACAGCATAAATTTGATAAAAATAAAAATAATGATAAGCCCAGTATATATGTACCTTTAACAAGCACTGACGTCACTTTGTGCCGCCAGCCGTTATATTAATATTTGAAACACTTGAAGCAATGCATGTATGTATGTATAATTGTTTTGTAAACATACCGTACATTGTTGTGTGTGGCGCACTTAACCTTCCATGATGGGAAAATAATTTATTGTTTAAATAGATCATATAACATTTTACTTTCCCACGAAAATTTTAAATTTAAATTAAAAACCACGCAATCCTAAAGTTTGGCTAGCGCCTAAAACTTATGATGGACTGGTAAAAAGATATTGAGTGCATTTTAGCAAATCACTCGTTTATGCCATCTAGGTTATTCTCATAAGTAGTATATAAGACATGAAATTTTATTAATACAAGGAGATCAACTTAAACAACTTAAACAGCTCTCACCGAAGAGCTCTAGAAACAAATAAAGTTCAATGTTTTAATTAAAACAAAAGGAACGTTTTTTATTCATTTTTACAATACTCAGAAATAATAAATAAAAATTTCTACCCAAATTGCTAGAAAATCTACCTTTGAAATCAGGTAAATGCCATTCTACGTGAACAAAATAAAAATAATAATAGCAAACTTATTATTATATACATAACTTTGAATTAAAAAAATAGAGATTTATATTTAAAACCGAATACGTACAAATGCAAGCTAGCAAAACGTATTATGTTGATTGTTTTCCTGTAATTTTGTATAGTTAATTGATTTTTGAATATTAGGTTAGGTAGACAGGTTGCTGCGAAGATTTAGCTTTAAATTCACGTTCGATTCGAAGGTCTTTTCATGCTTACCTGAAAGGAAATAAAGAAGAAGCGAGAGGGAGCGAGCGGAGGACTTAATTTCATTCGAAAATTGAGAATTTAAGTAGGTAACCTAGATTAGCTTAAAAATTTTATATTGAGTATAAGGACAATAATTTGGAAATAAAAATAAGTTTCATTCAAATATTTGTAAATTCAATATGTGCTTTGCAAAATGGGTAAAAGGTAAACTTACTATCCAGATAACTTCTGAAACTACAGGTAAAAACAGTGGAGGAAGACCACAAAAATCGCTAGATAAGTGTAGCGATAGATATAAGAGGCGAAAACTGAAAAATATAAATGAAGAAATCGGATGTGAAAACATTAAAGATAGTTTACTTTGCCAATTGCGATCACAAAAACAACTAACGAAAGCGGTAGCCGAAGCTAAGGGACTGCTACACGACAGAAGTAATGCAGAACTGAATAATAAATATTTGCAAGCAATATTCCAGCCAAATGAATAATAATCATAATTTGTATTTACTATTATTTGAGTGAAATAAAGTATAAAAATATTAATATTTAATAAATGATATTAAAATAACGTGTTTTGTGCATTGTATAAAAAGAGGTCAAGTATAAATATCTATGATATATTTATAGATTAACATTTCTTCATGTACTAATATTTAGTTTTGAATTATGGTTAAAGTTTCTCAGCCTTCGATCATAAAAAAATCTAAAAGCCAGATTTTGGGAAAAATCCCTCATTATATAACACTTAGCGTCAGGGCTTTATGATACCTAATTATATTTTAAATATTAACAGGTAATTTATGCTATGAGTGATACTTAATTATTTTAAACCAGTTTTATGATTCTCATAAGTAGTGTTTAAGTAATTTTTTTAATTCAGTATCTTGCAGATATTCATCTAGTAGAAACGGTTCAGTTATTTATGTCTGCACATGTCTTACATACTTATGTATATATATTCAAATAACCAAGAGTCTATAAGCTATTTATGACTGAAAAAACTAGGCTTATGTATTAAATTTTCAAAAACTTACTTTGTTGTTGTTATAAAAATGATTTAAGTTTCATTATAAGGCCTTTTTTCAGCAAAAATAAAAAATAAAAAGCGTGCATTTCTTCCACAAGTTCAACTTTAACCTTAAATTTCTCCACAACCACTGTACTGATTTTAATGAAACTAAAAAAAAAGTTCAAAAGTTACAGAGTTTTGACCGATGAAAAACGATTCTGAACCACTGTGCGGCATAGTCGTGCATGAGGGAGTAAACACAATTAGACACTGTTGCAGTAATAAGGGAGTGAGAAAATATAATCGTAAGATCGTTTTAGTGCATATAAACATAACTTAATATTTTCGCCCAATATACTGCAAAAATTAAATTATGTATTTATAAAAAAAAACTTTATAAAACTATATTTTTTAAAAAAACTTTTTGGCATCTCAAAAAACTTCCAAAAAAGGGAAAACTTGACAAATGGTAACGCTGTTTGCAACTTAAAACCTGTGTATTTCTTATTATTTAAATTAAAATTTTCTAGTTTTCAATTACTTTTTAAGTTTTACAAATCTTCCTTTTATAGCTTTGCTATTTATGGGGCGATACAGGAGTTAGGAAGTGATTTTCGTAACAAAAATAATCGACACTATTACAGTTATCAATTTATTTTTGTTTTGATTTCTTTGTACTTAAACCAAAGCACGAAAATAAACGAAACAAATTTTTTGATTTTGTTTTGTCTAATTCTTTGAAGCAGCGTTACCGTTATAAAAAATAGCACGTAAAAGAGGAATTTACGAAAAAAAGGGGCAATCTTAAAAAAAAGAAAAATTAAAATATAATGCTTTTTTGGCATTGGCACTTATTTACAAAAAAATAACTCAATTTATTGACTTGAGAGAAAATTTATTTAACTCCTGATAAATATCTGAAAATAAAATTCTCAAGAGATAAGCACAAGACAATTTTGTAAATTTTTTAACATTGCATTTTTCTAATTAAGGGAAAAAATTACGTTTTTAGAAATTTTTAAGTTATTAAATGCCTATTTCTTGAAACTGTATATATGTGCTTTTGAATAGGTTCATCACTTGGAATTCAGTCTTTCAAATCCTTTGCTACAAACTTAAAGTAGATAACATGGATAAGTTTAAACTTTCAGTCAGATAATTTATTTTCCAATGATGCCAATTTAAAAAAATAACGCTCAGCAGAAGAACTAGTAGTAGATTAGTAATGGGGACCTGAGTCCAAGTTTGGGAATTAAAAACCGGGAAAAATCAAAAAATGTTGGCAACCCTGTTACAAATGGGGAATTTTGGGTATTTTTATGCTGGGATCTTGTGAGACTGTATGTGTGTGAGTTTGATTCTTTGTTTATGTGCATGTATATATATATATGTACTTGTGTGTAGCTTTTGTTGTTATTATAGGGAAACGTTCTGCAGTGGATGTATGGATGTATCTGTGAGTCCTTGTATGTGTGTATATATGTGTGTGTGCATGAGTGTGTGTCTGTGTGTTTACTTGTATGTTTGCCGGTGTCTGCTTTTGTTGTAGTGGCAGACAATTATTATACCCAGTAGGAAATGTCGATGGTGAAAATATACTGACTCGCTTTTGACTTTGTTAGTAGTACTATGTACTCTCTAATTATTCCTCATACAATACTTTGGGCTTTAGCCATTTAGCATGTGCTTGTCACTGAAAATCTACTAGTAACACTAAAACAATTGATTAGGTATTGACTACGTAATTCTTATGGGTTCATGAGACATACCAACCAAACGGTTAGTTACTGATACATTTCTATAATTTACGTACATACAAATATATGTATATTGACAAGTTATTGACAATTCCACCACAAATACACCATATCTGTTTTCCCTCCTTCTTTTATACTGACGGATAGAAGAAAACTTATTATACCAAAATTATTACTAGAATTTTAGTGTTGACACAAAGACACTTGCTCCCCAGTCTGACTGCAGGGTAGTGACAAGGGATCTATGTATTTGTGTGTGTGTGTGTGTGTAGTGATTGTTATTTGAAAGACTTTGGTTTGCTCTTTTGAGTTATCGTTGCTATGCGTATGTAGGGTTATTGTATGTATGCATTTATGTTTACGATCTCTGGGGAAATAATCTAATAGCTGCAGAGAGTGGCAACCCTGTTGTGAAGGGAAGTGGATAGGGAATGTATTTGGTAATGTATGTATAAGTTGTTGGATTCATGTATGTGATCGTATCTATTTTTGCTTTGAAGAATATCATTGTTTGTGTGAATTACATCAAGACTTTTTTTTTTTATACATATTTACAAATGAATGTATGAATGTTTTCAAGGCTATTGAGGTTGCTATTCTTATGGAGATAGAAAATATTGTATTGACATAGGTTTTATATGTACAAGTGAATTTCAGATGTTAAATGTTTTGAATCCAATCAGGTTGATAAGCAGAGCTTTTGAACAGGCATAATGATATTTTTATTTCAGTATATTTTACTTTAATGTAACAATTATACTTGTCCCGATTTTTCTCGTAGCTTTATATTGCAAACTGATGCTAGCGATTTTGTTCTGGGTGTTGCAGTGTATATGAATTTCATCATATATCGTAATACCAACAGTGAATTGTGTGTGTGTATATATGTGTATGTGAATATGTATGTGTGTGTATATATGAATTTCATCATATGTCGTAATAAATTAGATTTCATGACTACTACCCGATTCTCATATAAAGTATATAAGTAGAAGAAATAAAGTAAATTTACATCAGTCTGCTCTGATATCTCAACAAGTGACAACCTATTTTCCCCAACCAAAATTTCTAAAGTGTTTGAAATCCAAAAACTATAAAAGTGCTAGAACTAATTACTCTTTGTTAAACAAGTTTATAGTGTATAAAAAATAATTAAGTAAATTGTTTATAACTAAAACAAATTGTTTATAAATAAAATAATTAAATAAATTGTTTATAAATAAAATAATTTAATTAATTAATAAACAACTAAATAAATAATTAAATAAAATGAATACTACCAGTTGTACCATCTGCAATAAAGTCTTTATGACTCAAACAAAACTAAATCAGCATATTGAAACGCACTCCTATGCTAACCAATCGAAGGCTATGCCTGGAACTAGTAAGGTAAGTCTTCAAAACAAATATTGTGAGGATTGTGATGAGATGATCCCATTAATTGGTTATATGGCTCAGGTCAGAACCACAAAACATAAAAACAGTTGTCAGCAAGAACGGATTGGAGATTTTCTCACTAAAAGAGCAAGTAACTTCAATGGGAGGATCGAGACATATATCCTCCTCAATAAAAATGTGGGTGTCTTGTTTCCGGAGGAGTTTCTGAAATCTACCAAGAGCTCCATAGTACAACAACTCAATGAACGTAGTAGGATACATATTACATTTAAATTTAATATGGAGCTCACATGTGATTATATGAAGATGGTGAATGATGAGATGAATGTTTCCCAACTTGTACATATTTCGAAAATGATGTTGGTGACTTTGTCTGATGACATAGAGGATATGTACAAGAAACAAGCCGAGGAGCTAAGAGCCAAAATGGAAGAATTTCAAGAGAGGGATAGCGGATGGACATTGATTTCAATAAATTCCCTTGAAGTTAATATAAACAAGGCGTCCATAATAAGAGGATCGAGCTTTATCCCTCTTCCAAAAAATATTGCAATGAAACGTGCATGCATAAATATCGAGAACAATGATATTTATTGCTTTAAATGGTGTCTCATTGCGGTTTTGTACACAAATAGCGGTCTGAATCCTAAACAACGGAAAAACTTTAAAAATTACAATATTACAAATATTAATACAGGGGAAATTGTATTAAATTTTAAAGACCTAGAGTTTCCACTCCCATTGAAGCAGATAGAACAATTCGAGAATCAAAATGATGTGAGCATAAACGTATTTGGTCATAATGGAACATCACTTATAGGACCATACTATGTAACGAAAGGAGAAAAACACATTCATATTAATCTCTTATTGCTCCAGTCCAATGAAAACTACCACTATGTACTCATCAAGGATATATCAAAGTAAGTTTCATTTGTGCATTTATGAAAAATCTGCTTTCATCTCTATTTAAAAAGTTACTTCCTATAGTTATATTTATTTATATCGTATTGGTATTTTCTATATTTTCTTCAGACTCCTTCGTTCCAGCATAACATCACACAGAAGTAAGATCATGATATGTAACACCTGCCTATATCATACACATGATGATTATGTGTATAATCATCATAAAAATGTTTGTGTGAAAAAAGTCATCAGAATGCCAGAAGATGAATCTATTATCACGTTTAAGAACTACTACAAACAGTTAGATGTACCATTCGTAATCTACGCGGACTTTGAGTCTAGAAAAAGTTGATAATGCTGTAAGTAAAAGTACCACAAATGTATAGAAACATCATGCTTGTGCATTCGGTTATTTTATTAATTGTAGTTTCAAGAGAGAAAATAATTTATATAGACATTATTTTGGTGAAGATTCGGCGAATATATTTATCAAAAAAATTGTTGAAGATTGTACAGATATTTATTTAAATTATTTACTTAAAGTTAAGAAAATGTTCATAACCCCAATAGAAATAGCTCAATATAATAATGCAAAAAATTGTCATATATGTAAGAAAATATTAAATAACGATAAAGTTAGAGATCATTGTCATCTTACGGGCAATTATCGTGGGGCAGCTTATAGCGAATGTAATTTGAATTATAAAACACCTCAGTTTATACCGGTTATCTTGCATAATCTTTCCGCATATGATATACACCTATTTTTCAAAGAACTTTCTTCTATAAAATATTCTACAATAAAAGTGATTCCCCAGAACACAGAGAGTTATATTTCTCTTTCAATTTTCATCAGATTAGATGAAAAATATGGATTCGAAATAAGATTTATAGACTCGTTTAGATTTATGGCTTCGAGTTTAGATACGTTAGCGAAAAATCTTGATAGCAATGATTTTAATACTATTCGGTCATGTTTCGTTGATGAAGCTCATTCCAACCTGATTAGAAGAAAGGGTGTATTTCCATACTCTTACATGGATTCCATGACTAAGTTTAAGGAAATTAAACTCCCTAGTAGAGAAGAGTTCTTCAATATTCTAACGAATGAAGAATGTGATGTAGTCGAGTATGAACATGCTCAAAAAATATGGAGAGAGTTTAACTGTAAAACCCTCCTTGACTATACTGAACTCTACTTAAAGACAGATGTTCTTCTTCTAACCGACGTGTTTGAAAATTTTAGAAAAATTTGTAGAGATATATACGATTTGGACCCCTGCCACTATTATACAGCACCAGGCTTATCTTGGGATGCAATGTTGAAAACCACAGAAGTTTCACTGGAACAGTTTACTGATTCTGAAATGTATATGTTTATGCAAAACGGAATTAGAGGTGGACTAGTTCAATGCTCGCAAAGATATTCGAAGGCGAATAACAAATATTTGGAAGATTTTGATGCATCAAAACGATCAGAATTTCTTATATATTTAGACGCTAACAACTTATATGGTTGGGCGATGTCGGAATATCTTCCTTGCGGTGAATTTGAGTGGGTATGTGATACTGATTTTGATGTTAAAAAAATTTCTGATACTGCAGAGTATGGGTAGATTTTGGAAGTGGATATAGATTATCCCGATTCAGTGCATGATCTACATAATGATTTGCCATTTTGTCCCCAAAATACAGCCCTGAAGGGATCCAAAATCGAAAAATTAGTTGCAGACTTACACTCAAAAACAAATTACACCATACACTATAGAGTTTTAAAACAAGCCATTTCAAATGGCCTCATCTTAAAACAAATCCATAGAATACTCAGATTTAAGCAATCCCCTTGGCTTAAAAAATATATTGACTTAAACACATTTCATAGGACAAATGCTAAAAATAATTTTGAAAAAGATTTCTTCAAACTTTTAAACAATGCTGTTTACGGGAAGACAATGGAAAACATTGAAAAACGTAGGGACATTAGAATTACGTCATCTTGGGAAACGACAAACAGGAATCATTTAGGTCTCAGAGCATTAATTGCGAAACCAAATTTTAAACAGTTGACAAAATTTTCTGATGATATGTATGCGGTAGAGTTAAAAAAAATGGAACCACTATATGATAAACCCATATATGTTGGTTTCACAGTACTGGAGTTATCGAAGTGGAGAATGTATGACTTCCATTATGGCTTCATGAAGCCTAAATTTGGAGAGAACATTTCTCTCAACTATATGGATACTGACTCATTTATTTATTCCATTAAAACTGTTGATTTTTACGATGACATCCGTAATGATATTAGTTTGAATTTTGATACGTCAGAATATCCTATAGATAATCAATTTCGTTTGCCGCTACTCAATAAGAAGGTTTTGGGAATGATGAAAGATGAAAACAATGGGGATATAATGACAGAATTTGTTGGTTTAAGAGCAAAAATGTATTCTCTGTCGACTCTTCGCTCGGAATCTGTTAAAAAATCAAAAGGGGTCAAAAAGTCTGTAATTAAAAAGTTGTCCATTAATGATTACAAAAGTTGCTTATTCGAATCCAAAATTATCTCAGATGAAATGTTTTTGTTTAGATCTAAAAAACATCAACTATATACCCAAAAACTATATAAAATAGCACTTAGCTTTTCTGATGATAAAAGAAATATAATGAAAGATAAAATAAAAACGCGCGCTTGGGGACATTACATAGACCGAAACAATGAAACAATGGATGTAGAATAGAATGATTCCTACTAAATTGCATGTAAGATGACAACGAGAATTTAATTTTGTATTATTTGTATTTATTTATTAATATATTTATTTAATTATTTATTAATTTAATTTTGTACTAATTGTATTTATTTATTAATATATTTATTTATTTATTAATTTATTTATTATTTACTTATTTGTTTATGAATGTATCTTATTAATTTTAGTATTTTATTCACCCAAAAGCATGTTAAAATTGAATGGTTTAAAACTTTTATCTTTTTACCTATACCTAAATTATTTGTAAATAAAAATAAAATATTAGATTAATGATGTTTTTTTTTTCTTTTTATATCTGTATATTTTTATTTATACATAGAGTTGAATTTGTATTAGTACTAAGATTTTTAAGAAAAACTGTTAAATAAAATATTGAAAAAATAATAAAATATGTAAATGGTATTTTATTTCAGCTTAAATTTACTACATAGAAATTTTAACTACATTTTTATATTTTGCTTATGTATTGGCTTTACTTCACTAGATCAAAAAATTTTTCTTTTTGTTTATTTGCAAATTTTTGTTGTTTGTCTTCACGTCGCTTAAACATGCACAGTTTTGTTATCTTTGAAAGGTTCTACACAAGAGGAATTGAATTTCACAATATTATGAAATTCCATTAAATTTCATTAGATACTTTCTTCATGTTTGCTAATAGCAAATAGCAGAACAGGTATCAGCTATTAGATCAGGTATCAGATCAGCTTATCAGTACCTGGTCTGGTTTTCAGATCAGCTTATCAGGACCTGGTCTGGTTTTCAGATCAGCTTATCAGGACCTGGTCTGGTTTTCAGATCAGCTTATCAGGACCTGGTCTGGTTTTCAGATCAGCTTATCAGGACCTGGTCTGGTTTCCAGATCAGCTTATCAAGTATCAGATGAGGTTATAGCAAATAGATGTATCAAGTTTAAAGTTAGATTAATAACTAAAGGTAATCTTTTATGAGTAGTTGCTTATATAGTTATGAAATAGTCAAATTGCTTTCTATAGCGACCATCATTTAATTCATTATCTGTGCTTATATTCAAAATTCCATATTTATCCTTCCAACACTTTACAAATTTCTTAAACCTTTTTAAAATTCATATTACTGACTACATGATCCCTATAGACGTGCTTAATATTTTTTCTCATCTTACTTAAACATTATAATAACATTTGTATTGGCTCTTATTAAATGCTTACAGCCGAATTCATAAAAATTTTAAACAACATTTCGAATGTTGTTTAAGCAAAATTCACAAAAAATTTTATTCGTAATAAAATTTTAGCTTAAAAACCTTTTTTAAACCTTGTGTAAACCACCAGATTTTAAAATTGACTATATCCATATTTAAAATAATTTTGAGTTGACCTTGTTATAATTTTGCTTCATGTTTATTTGCATTTTTAACTTTGCCTGTATGTATGTATGTATGTGTGTATTAGGAATTATGTTATAAGTTTGACACAAGTAGAATGAGTCATCATTCTTCTGTCGCCCCATACAAAAATATACACGTACGAGTATGAGTATTATTCTACTTTTCACATGCAACATCAGCAAATATCATAATTGAAATGCTTTAAGCTTCATTAGGAGAAAAAACGGTTTCATTAACGATAAATATATAATATCCCATTCTTTTAATTATGAAATTAACTTCTTCAGGTATTCATATTTGGCTTGATATAGATAACTTGAGTATAAATATATGTTTTCAAACTTGAGATAGTAGTAGGGAAATAGCGGTTCGGCCGCAATTAAAATTGTTAAATTGTGGGCTGAAATTGTTAAATTGTGGCTGAAATTGTGAAATTTGGGTAACTAAAATTTGAAAATTTTAAAATTCTTGGAAATTTGATACCTACGAGGGTGGTTCAATAAGTCCGTCCGAGTTTTTGTTTATATTAAGTGTTTTTTGTTTACATTAACTGTTTTTTGTTTATATAAGGAGTTTTTTTTTTATTACTACATACGAGGGCGGTTCAATAAGTCAGGTTTTTTATGACCGTGGGAAAAACGTGAAAATAAATATTTTTGTAATTCCGATGGGAAAACCATGAAAATGATTTTTCCTAATGCCAACGGAAAATCATGAAAATTATTTTTCGTAATGTAGACAGGAAAAACGTAAAAAAAAAATATTTATGTCATGCCGATGGGAAAAACGTGCAAATAAATATTTTTGTAATGTCGACGGGAAAAACGTGAAAATTAATTGTTTCTAAAGCCTACGAAAAATGTTTTGTTGTCTGTCTGTCTGTGGGAATTTGAGTCTGTCAGTGATTTGAAGTGTGTAATAATTTGCGGGTGTCCTTTGTCGGAGTTATGGGTAATTCAACTTTAAAATTTTAATCTAGGCCGAAGCGCTAGTTCACTACTACTATCTCAAGTTTGAAAACATATATTTATACTCAAGTTATCTATATCAAGCCAAATATGAATACCTGAAGAAGTTAATTTCATAATTAAAAGAATGGGATATTATATATTTATCGTTAATGAAACCGTTTTTTCTCCTAATGAAGCTTAAAGCATTTCAATTATGATATTTGCTGATGTTGCATGTGAAAAGTAGAATAATACTCATACTCGTACGTGTATATTTTTGTATGGGGCGACAGAAGAATGATGACTCATTCTACTTGTGTCAAACTTATAACATAATTCCTAATACACACATACATACATACATACAGGCAAAGTTAAAAATGCAAATAAACATGAAGCAAAATTATAACAAGGTCAACTCAAAATTATTTTAAATATGGATATAGTCAATTTTAAAATCTGGTGGTTTACACAAGGTTTAAAAAAGGTTTTTAAGCTAAAATTTTATTACGAATAAAATTTTTTGTGAATTTTGCTTAAACAACATTCGAAATGTTGTTTAAAATTTTTATGAATTCGGCTGTAAGCATTTAATAAGAGCCAATACAAATGTTATTATAATGTTTAAGTAAGATGAGAAAAAATATTAAGCACGTCTATAGGGATCATGTAGTCAGTAATATGAATTTTAAAAAGGTTTAAGAAATTTGTAAAGTGTTGGAAGGATAAATATGGAATTTTGAATATAAGCACAGATAATGAATTAAATGATGGTCGCTATAGAAAGCAATTTGACTATTTCATAACTATATAAGCAACTACTCATAAAAGATTACCTTTAGTTATTAATCTAACTTTAAACTTGATACATCTATTTGCTATAACCTCATCTGATACTTGATAAGCTGATCTGGAAACCAGACCAGGTCCTGATAAGCTGATCTGAAAACCAGACCAGGTCCTGATAAGCTGATCTGAAAACCAGACCAGGTCCTGATAAGCTGATCTGAAAACCAGACCAGGTCCTGATAAGCTGATCTGAAAACCAGACCAGGTACTGATAAGCTGATCTGATACCTGATCTAATAGCTGATACCTGTTCTGCTATTTGCTATTAGCAAACATGAAGAAAGTATCTAATGAAATTTAATGGAATTTCATAATATTGTGAAATTCAATTCCTCTTGTGTAGAACCTTTCAAAGATAACAAAACTGTGCATGTTTAAGCGACGTGAAGACAAACAACAAAAATTTGCAAATAAACAAAAAGAAAAATTTTTTGATCTAGTGAAGTAAAGCCAATACATAAGCAAAATATAAAAATGTAGTTAAAATTTCTATGTAGTAAATTTAAGCTGAAATAAAATACCATTTACATATTTTATTATTTTTTCAATATTTTATTTAACAGTTTTTCTTAAAAATCTTAGTACTAATACAAATTCAACTCTATGTATAAATAAAAATATACAGATATAAAAAGAAAAAAAAAACATCATTAATCTAATATTTTATTTTTATTTACAAATAATTTAGGTATAGGTAAAAAGATAAAAGTTTTAAACCATTCAATTTTAACATGCTTTTGGGTGAATAAAATACTAAAATTAATAAGATACATTCATAAACAAATAAGTAAATAATAAATAAATTAATAAATAAATAAATATATTAATAAATAAATACAATTAGTACAAAATTAAATTAATAAATAATTAAATAAATATATTAATAAATAAATACAAATAATACAAAATTAAATTCTCGTTGTCATCTTACATGCAATTTAGTAGGAATCATTCTATTCTACATCCATTGTTTCATTGTTTCGGTCTATGTAATGTCCCCAAGCGCGCGTTTTTATTTTATCTTTCATTATATTTCTTTTATCATCAGAAAAGCTAAGTGCTATTTTATATAGTTTTTGGGTATATAGTTGATGTTTTTTAGATCTAAACAAAAACATTTCATCTGAGATAATTTTGGATTCGAATAAGCAACTTTTGTAATCATTAATGGACAACTTTTTAATTACAGACTTTTTGACCCCTTTTGATTTTTTAACAGATTCCGAGCGAAGAGTCGACAGAGAATACATTTTTGCTCTTAAACCAACAAATTCTGTCATTATATCCCCATTGTTTTCATCTTTCATCATTCCCAAAACCTTCTTATTGAGTAGCGGCAAACGAAATTGATTATCTATAGGATATTCTGACGTATCAAAATTCAAACTAATATCATTACGGATGTCATCGTAAAAATCAACAGTTTTAATGGAATAAATAAATGAGTCAGTATCCATATAGTTGAGAGAAATGTTCTCTCCAAATTTAGGCTTCATGAAGCCATAATGGAAGTCATACATTCTCCACTTCGATAACTCCAGTACTGTGAAACCAACATATATGGGTTTATCATATAGTGGTTCCATTTTTTCTAACTCTACCGCATACATATCATCAGAAAATTTTGTCAACTGTTTAAAATTTGGTTTCGCAATTAATGCTCTGAGACCTAAATGATTCCTGTTTGTCGTTTCCCAAGATGACGTAATTCTAATGTCCCTACGTTTTTCAATGTTTTCCATTGTCTTCCCGTAAACAGCATTGTTTAAAAGTTTGAAGAAATCTTTTTCAAAATTATTTTTAGCATTTGTCCTATGAAATGTGTTTAAGTCAATATATTTTTTAAGCCAAGGGGATTGCTTAAATCTGAGTATTCTATGGATTTGTTTTAAGATGAGGCCATTTGAAATGGCTTGTTTTAAAACTCTATAGTGTATGGTGTAATTTGTTTTTGAGTGTAAGTCTGCAACTAATTTTTCGATTTTGGATCCCTTCAGGGCTGTATTTTGGGGACAAAATGGCAAATCATTATGTAGATCATGCACTGAATCGGGATAATCTATATCCACTTCCAAAATCTACCCATACTCTGCAGTATCAGAAATTTTTTTAACATCAAAATCAGTATCACATACCCACTCAAATTCACCGCAAGGAAGATATTCCGACATCGCCCAACCATATAAGTTGTTAGCGTCTAAATATATAAGAAATTCTGATCGTTTTGATGCATCAAAATCTTCCAAATATTTGTTATTCGCCTTCGAATATCTTTGCGAGCATTGAACTAGTCCACCTCTAATTCCGTTTTGCATAAACATATACATTTCAGAATCAGTAAACTGTTCCAGTGAAACTTCTGTGGTTTTCAACATTGCATCCCAAGATAAGCCTGGTGCTGTATAATAGTGGCAGGGGTCCAAATCGTATATATCTCTACAAATTTTTCTAAAATTTTCAAACACGTCGGTTAGAAGAAGAACATCTGTCTTTAAGTAGTCAAGGAGGGTTTTACAGTTAAACTCTCTCCATATTTTTTGAGCATGTTCATACTCGACTACATCACATTCTTCATTCGTTAGAATATTGAAGAACTCTTCTCTACTAGGGAGTTTAATTTCCTTAAACTTAGTCATGGAATCCATGTAAGAGTATGGAAATACACCCTTTCTTCTAATCAGGTTGAAATGAGCTTCATCAACGAAACATGACCGAATAGTATTAAAATCATTGCTATCAAGATTTTTCGCTAACGTATCTAAACTCGAAGCCATAAATCTAAACGAGTCTATAAATCTTATTTCGAATCCATATTTTTCATCTAATCTGATGAAAATTGAAAGAGAAATATAACTCTCTGTGTTCTGGGGAATCACTTTTATTGTAGAATATTTTATAGAAGAAAGTTCTTTGAAAAATAGGTGTATATCATATGCGGAAAGATTATGCAAGATAACCGGTATAAACTGAGGTGTTTTATAATTCAAATTACATTCGCTATAAGCTGCCCCACGATAATTGCCCGTAAGATGACAATGATCTCTAACTTTATCGTTATTTAATATTTTCTTACATATATGACAATTTTTTGCATTATTATATTGAGCTATTTCTATTGGGGTTATGAACATTTTCTTAACTTTAAGTAAATAATTTAAATAAATATCTGTACAATCTTCAACAATTTTTTTGATAAATATATTCGCCGAATCTTCACCAAAATAATGTCTATATAAATTATTTTCTCTCTTGAAACTACAATTAATAAAATAACCGAATGCACAAGCATGATGTTTCTATACATTTGTGGTACTTTTACTTACAGCATTATCAACTTTTTCTAGACTCAAAGTCCGCGTAGATTACGAATGGTACATCTAACTGTTTGTAGTAGTTCTTAAACGTGATAATAGATTCATCTTCTGGCATTCTGATGACTTTTTTCACACAAACATTTTTATGATGATTATACACATAATCATCATGTGTATGATATAGGCAGGTGTTACATATCATGATCTTACTTCTGTGTGATGTTATGCTGGAACGAAGGAGTCTGAAGAAAATATAGAAAATACCAATACGATATAAATAAATATAACTATAGGAAGTAACTTTTTAAATAGAGATGAAAGCAGATTTTTCATAAATGCACAAATGAAACTTACTTTGATATATCCTTGATGAGTACATAGTGGTAGTTTTCATTGGACTGGAGCAATAAGAGATTAATATGAATGTGTTTTTCTCCTTTCGTTACATAGTATGGTCCTATAAGTGATGTTCCATTATGACCAAATACGTTTATGCTCACATCATTTTGATTCTCGAATTGTTCTATCTGCTTCAATGGGAGTGGAAACTCTAGGTCTTTAAAATTTAATACAATTTCCCCTGTATTAATATTTGTAATATTGTAATTTTTAAAGTTTTTCCGTTGTTTAGGATTCAGACCGCTATTTGTGTACAAAACCGCAATGAGACACCATTTAAAGCAATAAATATCATTGTTCTCGATATTTATGCATGCACGTTTCATTGCAATATTTTTTGGAAGAGGGATAAAGCTCGATCCTCTTATTATGGACGCCTTGTTTATATTAACTTCAAGGGAATTTATTGAAATCAATGTCCATCCGCTATCCCTCTCTTGAAATTCTTCCATTTTGGCTCTTAGCTCCTCGGCTTGTTTCTTGTACATATCCTCTATGTCATCAGACAAAGTCACCAACATCATTTTCGAAATATGTACAAGTTGGGAAACATTCATCTCATCATTCACCATCTTCATATAATCACATGTGAGCTCCATATTAAATTTAAATGTAATATGTATCCTACTACGTTCATTGAGTTGTTGTACTATGGAGCTCTTGGTAGATTTCAGAAACTCCTCCGGAAACAAGACACCCACATTTTTATTGAGGAGGATATATGTCTCGATCCTCCCATTGAAGTTACTTGCTCTTTTAGTGAGAAAATCTCCAATCCGTTCTTGCTGACAACTGTTTTTATGTTTTGTGGTTCTGACCTGAGCCATATAACCAATTAATGGGATCATCTCATCACAATCCTCACAATATTTGTTTTGAAGACTTACCTTACTAGTTCCAGGCATAGCCTTCGATTGGTTAGCATAGGAGTGCGTTTCAATATGCTGATTTAGTTTTGTTTGAGTCATAAAGACTTTATTGCAGATGGTACAACTGGTAGTATTCATTTTATTTAATTATTTATTTAGTTGTTTATTAATTAATTAAATTATTTTATTTATAAACAATTTATTTAATTATTTTATTTATAAACAATTTGTTTTAGTTATAAACAATTTACTTAATTATTTTTTATACACTATAAACTTGTTTAACAAAGAGTAATTAGTTCTAGCACTTTTATAGTTTTTGGATTTCAAACACTTTAGAAATTTTGGTTGGGGAAAATAGGTTGTCACTTGTTGAGATATCAGAGCAGACTGATGTAAATTTACTTTATTTCTTCTACTTATATACTTTATATGAGAATCGGGTAGTAGTCATGAAATCTAATTTATTACGACATATGATGAAATTCATATATACACACACATACATATTCACATACACATATATACACACACACAATTCACTGTTGGTATTACGATATATGATGAAATTCATATACACTGCAACACCCAGAACAAAATCGCTAGCATCAGTTTGCAATATAAAGCTACGAGAAAAATCGGGACAAGTATAATTGTTACATTAAAGTAAAATATACTGAAATAAAAATATCATTATGCCTGTTCAAAAGCTCTGCTTATCAACCTGATTGGATTCAAAACATTTAACATCTGAAATTCACTTGTACATATAAAACCTATGTCAATACAATATTTTCTATCTCCATAAGAATAGCAACCTCAATAGCCTTGAAAACATTCATACATTCATTTGTAAATATGTATAAAAAAAAAAAGTCTTGATGTAATTCACACAAACAATGATATTCTTCAAAGCAAAAATAGATACGATCACATACATGAATCCAACAACTTATACATACATTACCAAATACATTCCCTATCCACTTCCCTTCACAACAGGGTTGCCACTCTCTGCAGCTATTAGATTATTTCCCCAGAGATCGTAAACATAAATGCATACATACAATAACCCTACATACGCATAGCAACGATAACTCAAAAGAGCAAACCAAAGTCTTTCAAATAACAATCACTACACACACACACACACACAAATACATAGATCCCTTGTCACTACCCTGCAGTCAGACTGGGGAGCAAGTGTCTTTGTGTCAACACTAAAATTCTAGTAATAATTTTGGTATAATAAGTTTTCTTCTATCCGTCAGTATAAAAGAAGGAGGGAAAACAGATATGGTGTATTTGTGGTGGAATTGTCAATAACTTGTCAATATACATATATTTGTATGTACGTAAATTATAGAAATGTATCAGTAACTAACCGTTTGGTTGGTATGTCTCATGAACCCATAAGAATTACGTAGTCAATACCTAATCAATTGTTTTAGTGTTACTAGTAGATTTTCAGTGACAAGCACATGCTAAATGGCTAAAGCCCAAAGTATTGTATGAGGAATAATTAGAGAGTACATAGTACTACTAACAAAGTCAAAAGCGAGTCAGTATATTTTCACCATCGACATTTCCTACTGGGTATAATAATTGTCTGCCACTACAACAAAAGCAGACACCGGCAAACATACAAGTAAACACACAGACACACACTCATGCACACACACATATATACACACATACAAGGACTCACAGATACATCCATACATCCACTGCAGAACGTTTCCCTATAATAACAACAAAAGCTACACACAAGTACATATATATATATACATGCACATAAACAAAGAATCAAACTCACACACATACAGTCTCACAAGATCCCAGCATAAAAATACCCAAAATTCCCCATTTGTAACAGGGTTGCCAACATTTTTTGATTTTTCCCGGTTTTTAATTCCCAAACTTGGACTCAGGTCCCCATTACTAATCTACTACTAGTGTGCAGCAAATTAAATATATACGAAGCAAATGTATACAATTTTGATTATAAATTTTCATCCAAGGAATTTGAGAAATTGCTTCTTTCGTACCAATATTACAGATTAAGATATTATTCGTTTAGCTTTCTTTCTAACTCTTTTACATAACCTCAAGTTCACTATACTAGGGTTGTTATATGTCCTCTTTTTCCTGGACGCTGTCCTCTTTTAAGGATCTTTGTCCTCGGAAAAAGCCCGGGAAAGTCCTACTTTTTAAGGAAATTTGTTCGCTTTTACATTTAACATTGAAAAATAAAAATAAATAAAATAATTGGTATTTGATGTCCAGCGCTGTTTGTGGTATGTTATATCAAGACATAGAATTATGAAGATGTATTTAAAATATCGATGGAGTTGCGCAAAAAGAGCCAATATAATGTAGTGCATAGCTTTAAGCGAGAGTTCAAAATCTGTATTTCATTAATAACATCCCGTTTACACATGCCACTATAGTGGCATGCTATTTGGAAAAACTTAGTACACTCACGATTTTTCACTAACACACTCAAATTTTTCGCAATGGCACCTCCAGTGGCAGCAAAATTTGCATGCGAGTGAAAATTTGGCATTTGCATGCAATTGAATGTCAAAATTAAGAAAAGTGTTACTTTGTTACGCATTTGATGCAAATTTATTGGATTACTGTGAAATTTAAATTAAAGTTTTAACTTGTTAAATGTCTTATTGCACTGCACATTAAAAATTCAATTTTGTTAATTATAGACCATTAATATTATGAAAATAATACTTTTAATTATAAATGTTAACCATTTCCCTAAACATGTTCTTATATGATGACTCGGTAACTCTATAAACAAAAAAGGACCAATTTTTTTTACTTGAGAAATAAACAAATGTTCTCAAGTTTACTCTTCGGGGACATTTTTGAAATGAAGTTGCAAACAGTAAAGCAAATGGCGAGGGATTCGACTATTTCGAACAAATTTTCGTTGATAATACGTACACAACAATTGCATGCCACTAGTGGCATGTATAATTGCAGCGTAAGAATAATAACCAAACAATGAAAGTTTATTTAAAGTTGTTAGCCCTACCGTTAGAGATACTTGGTATGTAATCGGTTAAACTTTGGTTTCTCAATGGATGGAGAACTACTTTTTAATTATGTAATTGTTGTGGTATAAACCTTTTTTGATGTAAAATATAGAACTACAGGGTGTTTTTTAGAGGTATAGAACTTCGAATTGAAATAAAACACAAGAAAATTGTTTTAATGTCCATCAATTTGGCTTTATTGGAAGGATAATTTTATGCCATTAACGTTTAAATATGATTTCGGGCATGTGGCCGCCGCGGCTGGCTCGAATAAGGCCAATTCTACAGGCCCAATTTTCAACCACTTTTTCGAGCATATGGGGCCGTATGTTGGCAATAACGCCACGAATGTTGGCTTCCAAGTCCCCTAACGTTTCTGGTTTGTTGGCGTAGACGAGCGACTTCACATATCCCCAAAGAAAATAATCCAATGGTGTCAAATCACACGATCTTGGTGGCCAATTGACAGGTCCATTCCGCGAAATTATGCGCTCATCGAATGTTTCCTTCAATAAATCGATTGTGACGTGCGCTGTGTGGCATGTAGCGCCGTCTTGTTGGAACCACAACTCATCCACATTCATGCCATCCAATTCGGGAACAAAGTAGTCGGTTATCATGGCTCTATACTGGTCTCCATTAACGGTAACTGACTCTCCAGCATTATTTCGGAAGAAGTATGGCCCAATGACTCCACCAGCCCATAGAGCACACCAAACAGTCAGTTTTTGTGGATGTAATGGCGTCTCAAGGGTTTCATGTGGATTCTCTTCACTCCAAATGCGGCAATTTTGCTTGTTGACGTAGCCATTCAACCAAAAATGAGCCTCATCACTGAACAAAATTTTGCGATGAAAATCAGCATCGAGATCAATCTCATTTTCGGCCCATACACCAAAATCACGACGCATTGCATGGTCTCGCGGCTTTAATTCTTGCACAAGCTGGATCTTGTAAGGTCGCAAGCCAAGATCTTTGCGCAAAATCTTCCATAAAGTTGATGGACAATGCTCCAATTGCTGTGCACGGTGGCGAATCGATTCATTCGGGTCCTCTTCAACACTTTGCTCTACAGCGGCAATTGTTTCTTCGGTGCGCACTGTTCGACGTCTCTGCGGATGCGTATTATCACATAGAGTAAACGTAGTGCGAAAACGATCCATGGTTAACCGAATTAATTGCTCTGATGGACGATTATGTCGACCATAAAATGGACGGAGCTTGCGGTAAACTTTGCGAACTGAACCATTATTTTCGAAATAAATTTGCACGATTTGCAAGCGTTGTTTTTTTGTCAACCTGTTCATGATGAAATGGCAAACCAACTTAAAGTTCTATACCTCAATAAAAAACACCCAATATAAGTTTAAAAAAATGTTTCAACCATTTTTAATGATATTTTTTTTTACATATTTATTTATTGTATCTTCAAATATGAACTAATAATAAGTGTTCAAATCTTAAATCTAAATGCAATTAATTAGGCCCGACCAATGTCGGACATAAACTTAGTAAATTAATGATACATAAGAGTCGTGCTAAGCTAAGAAAAAAAGTATAAAAGTATATTCAAGGAGCTACATCTGGAGTGTTGCGTGGTAGAGCCGTAGTGTCCCTCTTTTTTAAGCGGATGTGGCCAGTAAAATTCAAGATGTTACGAGCAAGGGGATTAGGATGGGACTCGAGTTTTGTTAAGTACTTGCCTCCGAATTTTCCAATTTCTGCAGTCACTAGTGGCATATTTAAATCACGGTGTAAATTTGATTTTTTTAATGTACCATGTAGCCGATGTTATCAAACGTAAAACTTTGTTCTATCTTCGTTGGATTCTATCTACATTGGAAGCTGAAGCAGTGCCCCATAGCTGAATTCCGTAGCACCATATTGGTTTCAAAAGCAACTTGTATATTAAAAGTTTGCAGTCAAGGCTGAGTGTTGAATTTCTGCCAATCAACCAATGTATTTGAGTTAACTTAAGTTTCATTTGAGTTAGCTTAGAGACAATATGATGTTTCCATGTAAGCCTTCGATTAAGGTGTATACCAAGGTATTTCACTTGATAATGTTGAGGAATATTTTGATTGTTAATTCGAATAGGGGAACAAGTATCTCTTCTTAAGGTAAAGGTTATATGGACCCACTTTTGCTCATTTACTTAAATTATCCATAAGTTCAACCATATTTCCAGCTGGGTAATATGTTCCTGGAGATTGCAAATGTTCCTGTAATATGTTCCTGTTACCCTGTGGAACACCGCAAGATATAGATTCGCGCACGCTCCTGAAGTCTCCTTCCACAACAGTGAACTTCCTATAAGTAATAAAACTTTCCAAAAGTTTTTGTATGTTTATTGGCAGATATGTCTTCAAGTTTAAAACTAGGCCTTCGTGCCATACTTTGTCAAATGCTTGAGAAACATGAATGAAGAGGGCAGAAATATAGTTCTTTTCTTTAAATATCATCCTTATAAATTGTACCAATCTATGCGTTTGCTCAATTGTGCTATGCTGACTTCTAAAACCAAATTAATGGGCAGGGATGCACTCATTATCAGCTAAGATTTTGGAAAATTTAGTCATGAGCAGCTTTTCGAAAAGCTTTGAGATTGTTGATAGTAAGCTTATATACCTATATGACTCAGCCTTAGTAGGATATTTGCCCGGCTTTGGAATCATTTTGATCTTCGCAAGTTTCCAGTTATGTGGAAAATACTGCATTCGTAAAATGGCATTAGAAATAAATAGCAGGATTCTTATTGCAATTAGAGGCAAATTCATCAGCATCTTGTTACTAATTCCATCAATACCTTTAGCTTTCTTCGGGTTGAGTTCAGCAATTATTTTTTGTACTTCACGCAGCTTAAACTTTAAGGGACGAGGGGGTAGGGAAACTACACTCTGCAAATCAACAGCATCCGTACATGAATAGGGAGTGAATACAGATTTTAAATGCTAAGCAAATAAGTTACCTTTCTCACTATCGCTTCTGGCCCATCTTCCGGTCGAAGTGCGCAGTGGTGATTTCAGCTCAACTGATCTTTTAAGATTTCTAGTAGCGCGCCATAACGAGTAATTAGATGATGACGTGACATCGAGACCTTCTAAATATTTTTCCAGTAATGCAGTTTTTCCGACGATAGGAACTCTTTAAGTCGTTTAGTACATTCTTTGAGTCTGATTTTATTTAGGGGTGATCTGTGTTTTTGCCATAATTTTGTAGGTCTCAATTTTTAACATACAAGACGTTCAATTTCCGTAGAATAACTTTTATTAAATCCAGTCTGCGGTTGGGAGGTAGTGGCATCTTCAGCAGCCTGTTTAATATTTTCGTTAATATTGGCAGCGTTAAATTCAATATCTTCGCATATTCTTAGCTTAATGTTTTCCATACAATGACTACTGAGAACCCCAGCCAATTAAAACGATTGATCATCTTCACGTATGGGTGAGGTAAGACACTTCTTAGTGGGCTACAAATTGTAACGATTGTAGGAGAGAGATCGGAGTAGATATCTAGGGAAGCTTCAACATTAATTAAATCCCTAGAGATATTTTTCATGACACCAAAATCTATAACATCCGGATGGACCTCCAAGCCCATTTTTTAAATTGTATTGAACAACGCCCGACCTCTCGGCGTAATAAGACGCGAACCCCAGAACGTATGTTTTGCATTGTAGTCACCAGCTGCTACGAAACAAGGCCCAAGAGATTTGTAGGAATTCTCGTATTGATACTCAGTGATTGAAAATCTAGGAGGGAAGTAAATTGATAATAAAAAGAAATTTGTAAAAAAAATTTAAAGCAGATATTTGTTGCTTGTAGGTGTTCTTCACAAATGCTATCAAGAATATAGTGCTTGAGTCTCGACTTTATTAAAATTGCTGAACAACCGCATGCTCTTCCTCTCGGGTCCTTTGTATCATATAACGTGTAGCCATTGATTTTGAAAAGGCTTCTCGAAGTCAAATGAGTGTCATAAACCAACATTATATCAATATTTTTTTCCATGAGGAAGTGCTCAAGTTCATTTTTATGTTGGCGAATGCTGTTTGCGTTCCAGTAACATATTTTCAAAGTGTTCATGGCTTGTTAATAATGCTTGAAGCAGAGTATTCTGCATTCGCAGCATTTCTTGCATCATGCCAGTCATATCTGTTGTAAAGTTATTTATAATTTGCACCAGATTATCAATAGTAGCTTCAAGGCGTTTAAAGTTAAAACTAAAGTTTGTGTTTGTCGAATTATTTGGCTGTGAAACTTTTTGTGCGGGAATAGAATTTGTCTTAACAGCATCGGCATACGAGGAAAAATCGCAGAGTAAGGGTTGGCTGATTGAAGTGGAGCTAATTTAGGTTTTTGACCCATAGCCTGTTTAACGAAAGAATATACAGGACATCCTCTGTAGTTAGCGGTGTGATTACCTCCGCAATTACTACACTTTTATCCGCTTGATCTTTTGGATTAGTACAGCTAGCAGTACCGTGCAATTCACTGCAGATCACACAAACTGTAGGTAATTTTCAGTAAGTTTTTGTGTGACCATATTCTTGGCAATTGTGGCACTGGACGGGCCCTGAACACTTGTGTGGTTTTTCAACTTTTATTTTTCGGTATAATAAATATTTTAAACTATAAATTTGATGGGTCTCATTTTTTCTCAATTTTATATAATTTTGCTCAAGTTCAACGCGAAATAGAGGTTGAGGGATCTTCTCCCTATTTAATATGTTTGATACATTTTTTACCTTAAATCACTGGAGGACGAGCGCATCTTTTATTTCTTCGGGAACAACATACGAATATATGCCTTTCAACACAGTCTGAAGGCCTTTAGCACTCTTAAGCTGGTAAGTAAAGAAACTTGTTTTACTTTTTTTAAATTCAGTAACCATTTTGCGAAAATCTTTTTCTTCATAAATTTGAATTTTCGTTTAATCAATGTTTCCACGTTTTATTGGAACAATGTGAAATTTATTCTCACCAATGATCGAGATTAATTTTTTAATAAGGGCGTTTGAATTTTTTTCTCTCAAATAGATTGGTGGTGGCTTAGAAGTTTTGTTCGAGGATACATCGGGTTTGTCGTTGTTATCTTGCAATATTTTAAAACGGTTTGACGATTAGTAGAGGATGTGCTGTTATCCCTAAACATTTTTGGACCAGATGCAATTTTAGAAGAATTTGGGCTTCACCCACGCTTTACCACAGTTATATATCTATCCATTCCAAATTGGACCTTGGTTTTGAGCTACTGTTATCAATGTAATAACTTGGTTAAGAGATGAGCACGACTCCGGAGCAGATGATGCCGCTGGCTTAAATGATGAGGTACTAGGCAACTGCAACGTTAACGAATCAATAGTTGGCATAGGACAAAGCGAAGTTGATCGCTGACGAAAAAGTGGCTTCGCCGTTAAAAAAATACTATCATCAGATTTTTTATTTTTATTGTTTTCATTCAGAGTTTCATAAATCACAATAAAATAGGCATTTCTGCCATTTGAACTCACTTCACAATCTTTTTGTGAATATCTGAAGAAATTAATTTCATCAATTAAAGGTTCAATGATTCAATTATAATATTTAACGCTGTTGCGCATGAGAAGCAATACGTGTATATTTTTGTATTGGGCGACATAAGAATGATGACTCATTCTGCTTGTGCTAAACTTATAGCATAATTCCTAATACACACATGCATACATACATACATACAGGCAAAGTTAAAAATGCAAATAAACATGAAGCAAAATTATAACAAGCTCAACTCAAAATTATTTTAAATATGGATGCAGTAAATTTTAAAATCTGGTGGTTTACACCAGGTTTAAAAAACGTTTTTAAGCTAAAATTCTATTAGGAATACAATTTTAGTGAATTTTGAATTCCACGCCACGTGTATCATACGGAAGTTCAAATATTGTTTTTGCAACATTTTTTATTTGTTTGTTGGTGTTTTTAGTGTGATGTTTTGTGTCTTTTATGTAGATATATATAGGTGGCTGTTGTATTTGGTACATACTTACGGTTAATATCGATTTAGTGATAAGCACATGTATGTATGTATGTATTTATGTGTGCTGTATTTGTTTGTTGGTGTTTTTAGTGTGATGTTTTGTGTCTTTTATGTAGATATATATAGGTGGCTGTTGTATTTGGTACATACTTACGGTTAATATCGATTTAGTGATAAGCACATGTATGTATGTATGTATTTATGTGTGCTGTATTTGTTTGTTGGTGTTTTTAGTGTGATGTTTTGTGTCTTTTATGTAGATATATATAGGTGGCTGTTGTATTTGGTACATACTTACGGTTAATATCGATTTAGTGATAAGCACATTCGAAATGTTGTTTAAAATTTTTATGAATTCGGCTGTAAGCATTTAATAAGAGCCAATGCAAATGTTATTATAATGTTTAAGTAAGATGAGAAAAATATTAAGCACGTCTATAGGGATCATGTAGTCAGTAATATGAATTTTAAAAAAGTTTAAGAAATTTGTAAAGTGTTGGAAGGATAAATATGGAATTTTGAATATAAGCACAGATAATGAATTAAATGATGGTCGCTACAGAAAGCAATTTGACTATTTCATGAAATATATATTTCATGTATAAATAAAAATATACAGATATAAAAAGAAAAAAACATCATTAATCTAATATTTTATTTTTATTTACAAATAATTTAGGTATAGGTAAAAAGATAAAAGTTTTAAACCATTCAATTTTAACATGCTTTTGGGTGAATAAAATACTAAAATTAATAAGATACATTCATAAACAAATAAGTAAATAATAAATAAATTAATAAATAATTAAATAAATACATTAATAAATAAATACAATTAGTACAAATTTAAATTAATAAACAAATAAGTAAATAATAAATAAATTAATAAATAATTAAATAAATAAATACAATTAGTACAAAATTAAATTCTCGTTGTCATCTTACATGCAATTTAGTACGAATCATTCTATTCTACATCCATTGTTTCATTGTTTCGGTCTATGTAATGTCCCCAAGCGCGCGTTTTTATTTTATCTTTCATTATATTTCTTTTATCATCAGAAAAGCTAAGTGCTATTTTATGTAGTTTTTGGGTATATAGTTGATATGTTTTAGATCTAAACAAAAACATTTCATCCGAGATAATTTTGGATTCGAATAAGCAACTTTTGTAATCATTAATGGACAACTTTTTAATTACAGACTTTTTGATTTTTTAACAGATTCCGAGCGAAGAGTCGACAGAGAATACATTTTTGCTCTTAAACCAACAAACTTTGTCATTATATTTCCATTGTTTTCATTTTTCATCATTCCCAAAACCTTCTTATTGAGTAGCGGTAAACGAAATTGATTATATATAGGATATTCTGACGTATCAAAATTTAAACTAATATCATTACGGATGTCATCGTAAAAATCATCAGTTTTAATTGAATAAATAAATGAGTCAGTATCCATATAGTTGAAAGAAATGTTCTCTCCAAATTTAGGCTTCATGAAGCCATAATGGAAGTCATACATTCTCCACTTCGATATGGGTTTATCATATAGTGGTTCCATTTTTTCTAACTCTACCGCATACATATCATCAGAAAATTTTGTCAACTGCTTAAAATTTGGTTTCGCAATTAATGCTCCTGTTTGACGTTTCCCAAGATGACGTAATTCTAATGTCCCTACGTTTTTCAATGTTTTCCATTGTCTTCCCGTAAACAGTATTGTTTAAAAGTTTGAAGAAATCTTTTTCAAAATTATTTTTAGCATTTGTCCTATGAAATGTGTTTAAGTCAATATATTTTTTAAGCCAAGGGGATTGCTTAAATCTGAGTATTCTATGGATTTGTTTTAAGATGAGGCCATTTGAAATGGCTTGTTTTAAAACTCTATAGTGTATGGTGTAATTTGTTTTTGAGTGTAAGTCAGGGCGTTATTTTAGGGACAAAATGGCAAATCGTTATGTAGATCATGCACTGAATCGGGATAATCTATATCCACTTCTAAAATGTACCCATACTCTGCAGTATCAGAAATTTTTTTAACATCAAAATCAGTATCACATACCCACCCAAATTCACCGCAAGGAAGATATTCCGACATCGGCCAACCATACAAGTTGTTAGCGTCTAATTATACAAGAAATTCTGATGGTTTTGATGTATCAAACTCTTCCAAATATTTATTATTCGCCTTCGAATATCTTTGCGAGCATTGAACTAGTCCACCTCTAATTCCGTTTTGCATAAACATATACATTTCGGAATCAGTGAACTGTTCCAGTGAAACTTCTGTGGTTTTCAACATTGCATCCCAAGATAAGCCTGGTGCTGTATAATAGTGGCAGGGGTCCAAATCGTATATATCTCTACAAATTTTTCTAAAATTTTCAAACACCTCGGTTAGAAGAAGAACATCTGTCTTTAAGTAGAGTTCAGTATAGTCAAGGAGGGTTTTACAGTTAAACTCTCTCCATATTTTTTGAGCATGTTCATACTCGACTACATCACATTCTCCATTCGTTAGAATATTGAAGAACTCTTCTCTACTAGGGAGTTTAGTTTCCTTAAACTTAGTCATGGAATCCATGTAAGAGTACGAAAATACACCCTTTCTTCTAATCAGGTTGAAATGAACTTCATCAACGAAACATGACCGAATAGTATTAAAAACATTGCTATCAAGATTTTTCGCTAACGTATCTAAACTCGAAGCCATAAATGTAAACGAGTCTTTAAATCCACATTCATCATATTAGCTTATTAGGCAGCTGGTCTGGTTTTCAGATCAACTTATCAGGTATCAGATCAGCCTATCAGGTATCTGGTCTTGTTTTCAGATCAGGTTTTCAGGTAACAGGTCAGATTATCAGGTAGCTTCTATGATTTTCAGATCAGGTAATCAGGTAACAGATCAAGTTATCAGGAGCTGTTCTGATTTTCCGATTAGGTTATCTGGTTCAGATTGGGTTATCAGGTAGCTCAACAGGTTACAAGTAGCTGGCTATTTATAACATTTAGATGAATGAAATTTCAGGCCAGATGAAATACGAAAAAGTAAACTTTTATGTACTCAGATTCTTTGCTATAACGATCATCTTTTAATTCCGTATATCTGCTTATAATCAAAAATCCATATTTGTCCTTCCAACATGCTTTACATTTTTCTCATCTTACTTAAAAATTATAATTACATTAGAATTGTCTCGTAACAAATGTATAGAGATTCTGGTATAAGTTTGGCATAAATAGAATGAATCAACATTCTTATTTAATAGATGAAACTAATTTCTTCAGGTATTCATATTTGAGTTGATATAGAGATTGTGAGTATAAATAGATGTATAACATACATACATAAAATCAATTTGCAGATACATATGTACATATGTACACATATTATCAAATTTCTTACTCATGCTCAAGTATTTATTAGATTTTAACAATCACACTTACATAACTACATCATGAATATATACAAACCGTCCACCAAGCCACTGACAATTGAAAAGCCGTTCACTCAAAGAATACAAATGCAATTTAATAAACAAACTTCCCTGTCGGAAATTCCATTAACTTTAAACTAAATTTAAGCTAACTATTTAGCAACTAGTACTGGTTGACACTTGGATTACTTTTCAATGTAATAAACTGACTATTTTAACATTGCGATGTCCTAGGCGGTAGTCAATTGTTTCACTCTTCATTACTTTTCAACTAACTTAAAGTTGGGTTTTTTAAATCATCTGGTAGTTAGTAAATTTAAAAAAAATTCTGGGGTTCGAACATGTATGTATAATCATACGTTGTGTACTCAACGCGCTAAATATCCAGCTAAGGTAGCATGTAAAATAATAACAGCTAAATGCTAATATAAAACTGATATGAGTTTCAAAGTAGCTGAGAATAAATTTGTTGGCTCTCACCAAATTCTATTACGTACTCAACTTAGTTCCGGTTCACACGCTTCAACTTTTGTTGATCAACTCGTAATTCAGCTGTAAGAAAGACGGAAAGGGAAATACAAGTATCTCTGTTTTTCTGCTAGCTGAATTACGAGTTGATCAAATAAAGTTGAAGTGTGTGAACCGGGATTTAAGAATTAATTTTGCATTTGTTCTGGATGACATTGTGTTTAGCTGCTAGTCAGTCTAAGAAAATTTAACTATTTTTGTAGTCAACCACACATTTTCCGACAAGGTTATCACAGACAGCCAAACCCTGTCCCTCACACACACACACACATACAAACACACAAATTCGCCACGATCGTACATAAGAATTTCACAAAATCTGAAATTAATATTTATCTAAACATAAACAAATTTCTGACAGACAGATTTTAACACTGGAAAAATTTAAGCTTGACAAAATATAAAGCAATCTCATCCTCCAATATGAAAAACATACTAGGATTAGGGAAGTTCAGATATATAATATTTTCTAGCAAAAAATTTTCATATGAGAAATAATTTATTTCTACGTACATATAAATACTAGGGTGAGAAAATCACATACAAAAGCACATACTAAAATTTATCTACGAAAAGTTAAACCTATTTCAACAACGCCCCTCCCCTCACAAATCATAGTCAGCCTAAAGTTCTTATAGATATAAATACACAACATCTCAAGGTAACACACAATCTATCAATCTCAACAACCTAAATCACGATCAGCCTTAAACTCATATAGACATACATACACACAAATACGGATACATATACATGAACACCTTCACCTCACCTCTCATTAATCATGATCAGCCTTAAACTCCTACATATATACACACAAATTGCGCGGTTATATATTACATGAACAGTTCGCCCATCATAAATCACGATAAGCCTTAAATTTCCTACAGATATACATACAGAAATTCCCAAGGTCATATACAATCCATCAATCTCAATAATCCAAATCACGATCAGCCTTAAATTCCTACATGTCTGTATGTACATGCACAAAAATTCTCACAGACATATAAACATCCAAATTCCTATAGATACATATTACAATAACACCCCCCCTCCCACCCCCGAATACCTCAAATCAAGGACAGCCTTCAACTGCTACATATACATACATACATACACACACACATAGGCACTTTCTATCTATCTATCACAACAACACCCTCCCCATCTCAAATCACAATCAGCCTTAAACTGCTACGAACATACATATACACAGATTCCAACGGATACGTATTACATGAACACTCTCACCTCGCCTTTCATAATTCACAGACAGCCTTAAACTCTTACAGCCATACATACATACATACATGTACACAGATTCCCACGGATACATATTACAACAACTCCCCGCCCTCCACCAGTCGATCTACCTCAAATACATCCTGCCCCCCACCAAGCACAGCTTGGCTTAAATTCCAACAAGCATAAACGTCACCGAGGGTGTTTTGTTACATATTACAAAACACCTTCACCTACCCAAATCACGGTCAGCTTTAAGGTCTCACAATCTGGACACACCCCGCCCACCACCAAGCACAGCCAGGCTTCAATTCCTACAGCTAGACACACCCACAAATTTTCCTTCGGCATTATGAAAAATCATTTCCATGATTTTCCCGTCGGCATTTGAAAAAAATAAACATGTTTTTCCGTCGGCATTTGAAACAAATAAACATGATTTCCCGTCGGCATTAAAAAAAAAAATAAACATGTTTTCCCGTCGGCATTTGAAAAAAATAAAGATGTTATCCAGTCAGCATTAGAAAATCATATACATATAAAAGCTTCAAATCTATAAACCCCCTTAATGTATTCCCACAAAATATTCCGCGCACAAGTTCCCACGGTCATACATACATACAAACATACATACACTTAATATAAACAAAAAAGAGTTAATGTAAACAAAAAACACTTAATGTAAACAAAAAAAACGTCAAAACCCACAGAAAACACAATTTCTCAAATTTCAGCAAAATTTCAGCAAAATTTTAAAATTTTAATTGATTTAGAATTGGTAGTTCCCTACTACTTATAATCACACCTTGTGTACTCAACGCGCTAAATATCCAGCTAAGGTTTTTTTTTTAGTACATATATTTATTTATTGTATCTTCAAATATGAACTAACAATAATTATTCAAATCTTAAATCTAAATATAATTAATTAGGCCCGACAAGTGTCGGACATAAACTTAGTGATAGTTATTAATAATACATAAGTCGTGATATGCAAAAACAAAAGTATTTTCAAGCAGTTTCTTCTGGAGTGTTGAGTATTAGAGCCCTTGTGTCCCTCTTTTTTAAGCGGATGTGTCCAGTAAAATGGAACATATTACGAGCAAGCGGATTAGGATGAGACTCGAGTTTTGTAAGATATTTGCCTGCGTATTTTGCAATTTCTTCAGTTACTTGTGGCATATTCAAATCACGATGTAAATGTGAATTTCTTATGTACCATGGAGGTCGATGTTATTATCCGTAAAATTTTGTTTTGCCTTCGTTGAATTTTTTCTATTTTTGAAGCTGAAGCAGTACCCCATCGCTGAATTCCGTAGCACCATATAGGTTTTAAAAGCGACTTGTATATCAAAAGTTTACAATCTAAACTGCGAGATGAATTTCTACCAATCAGCCAATGTATCGGAGTTAATTTAAGTTTCATTTGTGTTAGCTTTGAGTCAATATGGTGTTTCCATGTAATCCATCGTTCAAGGTGTATACCAAGGTATTTTACATGTGAATGTTGAGGAACAACTTGATTGTTGATTCGAATTGGGGAATAAGTATCTCTTCGTAGGGTAAATGTTAGCTGAACACACTTTTGTTCGTTAACTTTAATTCTCCATAAGTTTAACCATAGTTCCAGCTGTGTAATATGTTCTTGTAGATATCGGGAAGCCTCGTGAGGGTTTTCGTGCATACTAAGGCAGGCTGTATCATCGGCAAATGTAGATGTGTGAATATTACTGCTCAAAGGCATATCACAAGTATAAATCAAATACAAAATTTCGACAACAGTGAATTTCCGGGCAATAATGTAACTTTCGAAAAGATTTAAAATGTTTTTCGGTAAGTTAGTCTTTAATTTTAAAATTAGGCCTTCATGCCACACTTTATCAAATGCCTGAGAAACGTCAATAAACAGCGCAGAGCAATACTTCTTTTCTTCAAAAGTTTTTCTTATAAATTGAACCAATCTTAAGATCTTTGCCCGGCTTTGGAATCATTTTAACCTTGGCAAGCTTCCAGCTGTTTGGATAATATTCCAGACGTAAAATGGCATTAAAAATGATTGGTAGAAATTCATTTAACAGGATTCTAATTGCAATACGAGGCAACTTCATCAGCATCTGGTTACTAATTTCATCAATACCCGGAGCTTTTTTCGGGTTGAGTTCAGTTTTTGTACATCACGCGTCTTAAATTTTATGGATCGGGGGGTAGCGCAACTACATTCGGCAAATCAACAGCACCAGTACATGAGTTTGGAGTAAATACGGATTTTAAATGCTCAGCAAATAATTTACCTTTTTCACAGTCGCTTATTGCCCAATCTCCGGTAGATGTGAGCAGAGGTGGTTTAAACTCGACGGGTGTTTTAAGCTTTCTAGCAGCGCGCCACAAAGAGTAATTAGATACTGGTGTGACATCAAGACCTTCTACATAATTTTTAAAAGATGCAGTTTTTTCAAATGCAAGCAACTCTTGGAGTCGTTTAGTGCACTCTTTAAATCTGATTTTATGCTTTTTTCACATATGAGACGTTCAATATCCGTAGAATAAATTCTATTGAACCCAGTCTGCGGGTGGGAGGTAGAAGCATGTTCAGCAGCCTGTTTTATATTTTCGTTAAGATTCACAATGTTAGATTCTACTAAGATATTTTTTGAATCTCAGCCAATTAACATGATTGATCATCTTCACATATGGGTGAGGTAAATCACTTCTTAGTAGGTTACAGATTGTAACGATAGTGGGAGAGTGCTCGGAGAAGAGATCTAAGGAAGCTTCGACATGAACTAAATCTCTAGAAATAGTTTTCATGACTCCAGAATCTATAACATCCGGAATTTTTTGTATGTCAGTAGGCCAGTAAGTGGGCTCCCCACTCGAAATGACGTCCAAGCCCATTTTTGAAATTATGTTGAACAACGCTCGACCTCTGGGTGTGATAAGACGCGAACCCCAGAACGTATATTTGGCATTATAGTCCCCAGCTGCTACGAAACAAGGGCCAACAGATTTGAAGAAATACTCGTATTGATCTTCAGTAATAGCGAATCTGGGAGGGGAGTAAATTGATGATATTACAAAATTAGTGAAAAACTTTTCAATACAAATATTCGTTGATTGTAGATGTTCTTCAGAAATGTTGTCAATAATATAATGCTTGAGTCTTGACCTTATTATAATTGCTGGTCCAACGCATGCTCTTCCTCTTGGGTCCTTTGAATCATATAAGGTGTAGCCAGAAATTTTAAAAAGACTTCTCGAAGTCAAATGAGTCTCTGAGACCAACATTATATCAATATTTTTTTCCGTGAGGAAATGCTCAAGTTCATTTTTATGTTGGCGAATGCCGTTTGCGTTCCAGAAACATATTTTTAACGTGTTCATGGTTTGTTAACTAATGCTTGAAGCAGTGTATTCTGCATTCGCAGCATTTCTTGCATCATGCTAGTTATACTTGTTGTAAAATTATTTATAGTTTGCACCAGATTATCAATAGTAGCTTCAAGGCGATTGAAATTAAAGCTTGAGTTTGTATTTGTTGAATTATTTGGTGGTGAAACATTTTGAGTAGGAATAAAATTTGTCTTAGCAGCATCGGCATACGATACACGGGAAGTAACTGGTTGGCTCACTTGCGCAATAGAGGCGGATAAAGCGTTTGCTGATTGAGCTGGAGCTAATTTTGGTTTTTGCCCCATAGTATGTTTGACGAAAGAGTACACAGGACAACCTCTGCAGTTAGCGGTGTGATTACCTCCACAATTGCTGCACTTTTTATCACTTTGATTTTTTGGCTTATTGCAACTAGCAGTGCCGTGTAATTCGCCGCAAACAACACAAACAGTAGGTAAATTGCAGTAAGTTTTAGTATGGCCATATTCTTGACAATTATGGCACTGTACGGGTCCAGAACGTTTATGTGGTTATTTTTCGGTATAAAAGATATTTTAGATTATAAATTGGGTCTTTCTCATTTTTTCTCAATTTTATATCATTTGGCTCCAGTTCAACCCGAAATAGAGGTTGAGGGATCTTTTCCCTATTTATTATGTTCGATACATTGTTTACCTTAAATCCCTGGAGGACGAGTGTATCTTTTATTTCTTCGGGAGCGACATAGGAATCTATGCCCTTCAAAACGATCTGCAGACTTTTACCACTCTTGAGCTGGTATGTGTAGAAATTTGTTTTACTTTTTTCAAATTCAGAAACCATTGTGCGAAAATCTTTTTCTTCATAAATTTGAATTTTCGTTTCATCAATGCTACCACGTTTTATTGGAACAATGTAAAATTTACTCTCACCAATTACCGAAATTAATTTTTTAATAAGAGCGTTTGAGTTTTTTCTCTTAAATAGATTGGTGGCGGTTTGGAGGTTTTGTGCGCAGTTTCAGCGGGTTTGTCGTTGTCATCTTGCAATATTTTAAAACGGTTTTGGCGATTAGTAGATGATGCGCTGTTATCCCTAGAGATCTTTGGAGCAGATGAAATTTTAAAAGATTTTGGGCTTCGCCCGCGCTTTACCACAGTTATATATCTGAGCATTCCGACTTGGACCTTGGGTTTTTGGCTACTCTTAGTGAAAACAGGGTTAAGTGATGACCACGAGCCCGAAGCGGATGATATCGCTGAGTTAAATGTAGAGGTACTACGCAACGGTAATTTTAACGAATCACTAGTTGGCATTGGACAGAGCGAAGTTGATCGCTGACGAAAATGCGGCTTTGTCGTTAGAGAAAGTCTATCATCAGATTTTTTATTTTTATTGTTTTTATTAAGAGCTTCAGAACTCACAGTAAGTCTATCATCAGATTTGTTATTTTTATTCTTAACATTGAGAGCATCAGAACGCACAGTAAAATAGGCATTTCTGCCGTTATAACTCCCTTCACAATTTTTCTTATTTGAGGTACTCATATAGAGTATTACTCAAGGGCACTTTGCGGTTTTTTGATTTTTTGTTTTGTTGATTCTTGCTATGTAAAAATATTATTAAAGCAAATAGAGCTTATTTATCAAAGTCAGTATGTATGTATGTATTACGAGTATTTTTTGATGATTTTTGTTGTTTCTTGTTTCATATGAATGTATGTATGTAAAAAAAACACTGCTATGACGTCTGTTCACTATGAAGGTTCAACGAGAACCTGCTATTTCTCTGCATTAGTGTATTCAAAAAATATTTTATTGGTAGTAATATTATTGGAAAAACTCAATTTCGTTTTATTATTAAGTCCTACTTTTTTACCAAATGTCTCGGTTTTTTCCCTCTGCTGTCCTCTTTTTATGAATTACGTGATAACAACCTTATAAATTACTAAAAACGGAAGCAATATCAAAGTAGTTAGTGTCCTCAATTGATTTAATAAATACTGGATCTAAATAGATACTGTAATACAATCAGTTTTTTATCGCTTCTGTTAATGCTTGACACAATTTCACTATATAATTTTCACTAAAACAATTTTTTTAAGTATATAAAAATTTTAATAGCAAATTTTTTTTAATATTTACCGACAGAGGTATACGAATTTAAGCAAGCGGGGACATGTTAATTATTCGGAAGATATCCATAAGCTAATTACGCATGATATAAAAAAGATTTCGTATAAGCTTGCTTACATATAAATATATTAAAACAGCATAACTTTTATATTAATAAAACCAAAAGTACAAAAAAAGTATATATTCATTTAGTAAAAAGTATCAAAAAGTGACAAAAATTAGAAAAAGTGTCAAATTTGGGTGCATTTTGTAAAGGTAGCACAACAGTATCCAAGCAGTCGAAAAATTTGCAAATTGCTACTTTAGTACAGTGAACCCCAAGCCATACCACAATTGTGGACAACAAAATCACACACATGCTTATGCTCTTTCATTTAGTCGTCACTGAAAAAGCGACGAATGAAGTTGTGCACGGATGTACCAATTTTTTCCTGGTTTTTTGTTTAGTTTTTTTCAGAACACCGAACGAAATTAAAGTTCAAATATAATAAATTTTTACAACAAAAAATAATTATGGAAGCTAAAGCTATGTACAGACGATTGTAAGATTTTACAATATCGTCAGATCTAGCAATGTGCTGATAATATACTGGCAATCAAAAATTGCCAGCAAAAGGTAGATTGTAAGTTCACACGGTTGTATCAAATTTGTCAGAAAATCTTACAATTTATTGCCAGAAGGTTGTATGACCATAAATTCATCTGAAAAAATCGTCAGTCGAAAAATTGTCAGTTCACACGGTTTTCATTAAAAAAAAGATCTGTTGTTTTGCGTTGCCAGACTTGAAGAATTTATTAGAAATTGTTAAATATCAATCCCTTTTGGTTGTGTTAAATGTAAAAAGTGAAAATATAAATTATTATGAACCATAAAGATGCAATTGCAATGATTTAGTCGGCATATATTTTTTTATTTATATTTTCTTTAAAATAAAGCGTATGCAGTATTGCCCATAGAAAGAATTCTCTTACAATGACGCCATTGTCAGATGCATAAAGTTCGCACATCTGACAATATTAAAATGTCTGAAAAAAATATATGGCAATAATTTTACAATGTGTTCACACGATTGTAAGATGTCTGACAATTTGTTGTCAGCTGCTAGTTTTGCAATGAACTGACAATGCTTTTTCTGGCAACGATGTCAGACAAAAATTGCCAGTTCACACGGTTGTAAGAAATTTTTAGCACATTTTACTAACAATATTGTAAGATCTGACAACCGTCTGTACAAATCTTAATAAATATTTCGTGACAAAAAATGTTTTTGGCTATATGCAATTCATTTTATATTATGAAACATTTAAAAATAATAGAGAATATACTTTAAATTTAATTTGGAATTTATTTACTGCATTGTTGAATGGTTTATTAGATTTTTTAATTTTTACTTAAGTTTTTATTTATTAAATTAATTAATATCCACAGCATGTATTGTAAATTACAAATACTTTTCTTCAAGTGCAACTTTATTTCACTCTCATTTTTCTCACCAATACAACCATATTTAATTTTGCGGATCACTGCTTTAGTAGCACCAACGGTATCGCTGCTTTGAAGTGAGTGAAACAAAAACAATGAGAACGCTTGCTCAATTTGTTTTTGTTCTGAGAAGGGCTGCCAGATAAAATTATCGAAAAATCGTCGAAATCCCGATAAAATTTAAAATAATCGTCGTTTCATACTCGAAAATCGTCAGAAAAATAGGACAAGTCAAAATGTACTTCTTTAAACATGTACACATATCGCTCATTTACTAAAAGAACGTCATAACTCAGAAAACTAGTTTGCCAGAAATCGAGTTTAAAGTTGTCAATTTACACACAAGTTAATGGTAAAAGAAAATTTTATTTTGCTTTCAAAAGTTGAGTAAACAAGATATTTGTATGAATTTTTTATACAATAGGTTTGATCCCGTACTCCACATTGGGAGCCCGCAGGATCCCAATTTTACCGAAAACTGTTCTCGTACTCAAGGTTTGGACAAGTAAGGGAAATTTTGAGAGTGTAATGTTCTTCTTCTTGCACGAAACAGCCCGTAATTTTTCTTTGGGCTAGTTGGGCAAGCCGAAAAACAATCAGCTGTTTGAAAAATAACCAATAACAAAGTAAAATAAATTGTCCTAAACATTAAAAAGATTTAAAAGTTATATATATCAAAAAGGTTTCTAACTAATGGTAAACTAATTTGTATGACTTTTTATATAAAATTAAGAAATAAATCATTCTATTTATGCAACAGCATGTAAGTAAACGCATTCGTGCGTATGTACATATGTACATTAGGGCCATAACCAAATTTTTGGCATAGTACTACGGAGTGGCCAAGAATGTTTTAGTAATGAAAACACCTGTCTCCCGTCGTTTTGCGAAACAAACCTCATACAGGGAAGCAAATTTGAAAGCCTTCTAACGAATTTTGAACCACGATGAATTGTAAGCCGTAGGAAATTTTTTAAATCTAAAGCAGTGGATAAATTCCAAAATAGCATTTAAGTGATACGGATAGGAATGTATAAAAATGTCAGGTGTATATTTTTTAAAATTTGCGTGAGATAAAAATTGTTGTTTTCAAACTTCAGCCCTATCCCTATCATATTTTTTAATAATAACTTGTAATGTTCTACACGACTATACTATGCCGTTTTTGATATTTGCAAAAAGTGTGGAAAAGTTATTGCCCTAATGTACATAAGTATGTATTTACTTGTGTATACGTGTACACTCGTATGCATACCTGCATTGACGTTTTTATATTATTGAGAGAAATTATAGCTTGTTCTCATTTTACCGAACTCTGCCCAAAAAGTACGGGATCAAACCTATTTTGAAGAACTATTTGAGGATTAATTCTGCATCATTATTTCAAAAATTCCATTTTTTGAGATATGACGTTCTTTGAGTAATTAAGCTATAACTTTTTTAGTTTATAAATGTGCTTATTCGGAAACAAAATCATAAAAATTCATGTTGATACTAGAATTTTACACGAAGCCATTCGTATTCTTTTTACTCCCTCATAACTTTGTTCCCCTCAGTGTTAATATTATGAAAAAAAAAATCCCAAGTTAACTCCAAGTTTTGGTCTCAGTACTGACATTTTGGATAGAAACTTGGCCTTTTTCACATTTGTAATTTTTGAGGATATTAATTTGAGATCAATATATCGTTGGTCTGATGTGGAAATACCCTAACTGAAATAATTGTAACTTTACAGGAGAAGGTAAAACAAAAGAAAGTGTAATGTTCAAAATGTAACTTTATTGTACAACTGCTTGTAAAGCGTTACTTTTTACACTGTTGCAATAAATTTTTGGGAGGAGTTGTATTTGTGCGAAATGTATTAAAACCACTGAAACACTCAATTGCTTAAAAATACGAGTTAGGGCCTTTATACTTTAGACCAGGGGTGCCCACGGCCTATACGATAGGTACGCATTTGTTTTTGTAAAAGCGCGAAGCATTGGCTGAACATTCTAATATGTATACACAACTCTTTGTGAAATACACACATACCCCAAGTTCAAAGCAACAACACTTTCATACGCACAGCAACAAGAACGAATGCTTTGTTGGTACCCAGCGTAAATTTTGTTGTTTTTTGTTTTTTATGATTTTGTTGTTTTTTTAATGATTTCGTGAGTATGAAACACTTGAAGAAATCATTTTGTGTTATGAGTTTCAACTGTACAGTTTATTTTGTAGAATGAATGTCACGTGGGAAACCGACTTTTTTTTCGCTCAAAATTTTTAAAATCAAGCACAATGTATGATTTGCTTTCAAATAATCAAGACGATTAGTAAATATGATTTGGAAAGGCATTTTAATACAGTTCATGCGCATAATATTGCTGATATGACAACAGGTGGGTCAAGAGTTCAGTTAGTTGCCTAGTTTAAAAAGTCTTTTTTGGTTCACGATGCGCTTCGAATCTTGCAATACATTGAAAGTTGTGATGAGGTAGTAAACATTCAACGTCTTAGTTTTGATTCGAATGTTACTTACTCTGCACCCCTAAAAGCATCTTATGTTGCAAGTTTAAGTATTGCTCAGAACTTCAGACCATTTTCTGATGGCATTTTTATTAAAAAAATTTGTAAGGAAATGCTGTCTTGTTTTGGAGAAAGTGGAAATATGTTGGCAGACTCAATTGAGACAGTTCCCTTGTCACGAAACACAGTGACTCGAAGAATTGAAGAGCTTAACATGTTCATGGACTCGCTTTTAAAAAAGAAGTTCCAGTCCTATACATATTTCTCTCTTGCATTGGACGAATCATGCGATATTTCTGACATAAGTCAACTAATATTAGCAGTCAGAATAGTTGACGATAGTTTTAATGTAAATGAAGAGATTCTTGCACTGATTCCGCTACTGCGAAACACAAAAGGCATAGATATATTTAATGCAATAAACGGAAGGTTGGAACTAAAAACCGAATCAACAAGATTAACAGCATATGCAGAGATGGTGCGCCCGCAATGCTTGGAAAAAAGGATGGTTTTATTGAACAGCTGATTAAAAATGGGATACAGGTGCCGTCGTTCCATTGTGTGCTTCATCAAGAGTCGTTGCGTGCAAAATGGACAAACAGTGTTCACACAATGAATGTTGTAGTCAAAATAGTGAATAAAATCAGGGGTGGACACAATTCTTTAACTCATCGCAAGTTGAAAAAATTCCTTGTGGAGTGCGAAAGTCAATATGAGGATTTACTTATGTTTACTGAGGTAAGATGGTTAAGCAGAGGAAAATGTCTTGAGCGTTTTTTTTCAATTACGAAAAGAAATTGTTGATTTCATAGAATCGGAATTAAAAATTTTTTACATTTTAGAAGAAATTAAGTCTCAAGAATTCAACATTAATCTAGCATTTCTGCCTTAATGTTTCACTTCAAGGCAAAAACAAATCTATATTTGATTTAATGGACCTAATTGAAGGCTTCCTTAAAAAGATCGAAATTTTTGCACTTGATTTACATATGGAAAAAATGTGTCACTTTTCAAGTTTAAAAAGTGTGTTAAATGAGTTTAAAGTTTTAACTTTTGATTTTGCAAAATTTATTAGCCATTTTGAGGATTTAAAAACAAATTTTAAAAATAGATTTGACGATTTTGAGTGCATTAAGCAAATGATATCCATTTTTTGTACTCCAATGACATGAGCATAAACGATCAAAAGCCAGAGCTACAAATGGAGCTATGTGACTTGCAGTGCGACTCTGAACTTAAGTTATCTAATTTAAAAGGCATTGATTTTTGGAAATCTTTAAAATCAAATAAATATCCTACGCTTAAAAAAGAAATTTTAAGTTTGTATTCCATGTTTGGTAGCACATATATTTGCGAAAGTGCCTTTTCAAATTTAAAACTAATAAAACATAAGCATAGAAATAGAGTAAGCAACGAGTATTTAGAGGCATTACTAAAATTGTCTACAAATGACGTTGACATAAATATTGACAGTTTATTGGAAGGTTCATGGAAGATTTAAAGACAATTTCATTTAATAATTAGTTGTAGTTTTGTTTTATGGACAATGAATTATTTTTGGTTTTTTTTTTATATTCGCTACAGATAAATTTTGTGTCCAGAATGAATTACTTTAGGTTTTTTTTATATTCGCTGTACATATGTAAATTTTGTGAAAATGAAATTCAATTTTTTTACCAGTGTACGTAATGAAATATTTTTGTTTTTCCTTGTGTGCGTTAATATAGTATATACGTCTTGGTGTTTCCGCTTCCATAAGAAGGTTTTGGGCACCCCTGCTTTAGACCATCCATATGTATGCATGTAGTATATATGCATGTATACATAACATTTCTTTTAATTGAAACTTTATGCATGCTTGCATACATCCATATGTATGTATGTATGTTCATTTATCGCAACAATAGAAATCGTCACATCCGGCAGCTGTTATTCTGAGTACTTTGTACATGCATGCAAAAAAAAAAACATTGAGAACGATAGAGTTGTGTCCAACAGCTCTGTTGAAGTAAAATGAGCTATTGGACACCGGTCAAAAATATCAATGTAAATTAAATGGGTTTGAAATATCTTTTGATTCGAACGCTCTCAAACTAGTTCAAAAAGCAGTGATGCCAACTTTTGAGACTCAAAACGCGTGAATTTTTTTTAAATAGGGCTAAAAAGGGCTTAATTTAAAAAATATACGTTTAGTGCAAAGTAAAGTAAAATTTTTCAAATAAGAGCGGAAAGGGGCTAGTTTTAAAATGTTTTGTTGAAAATCAAAACAACAAACAGATTTTTGTTAAGTAATTTATTAGAAAATAAATCACTAATGTGAGATCAACTCATATGTACATAGCTTGAGATATTACACTTCAATAAGGTTTAATACGTACGTTGATTAAATAGTACATACACACATAAATATATAATAGTCGTTTATATAAAAATGTATGTAAGTATGTATGTATGTATGTATGTTAAAATAAGTACATACATTTAAAATTCGTCGTTATTAAATAAAATTGCGATTTCTCGCTCTTCCAAAAACATATATTATTTGTTTTTAGGCTACACTGAATATATTTCAAAGCACAAGAAAATTTGGAACAAATAGAACATTATTCTATATTCTTGTATTTTAAATTGGTAAAGCAAACTAGCAAAATAAAATGGGTAAAAAGTCGATATTGATAAATTAAAGGAAGAAAAAGTTCACAAAGATTAAAATGTAGTCATATCGAGAAAAAGTTAAAACGGGACTAAAATGGCTGAAAGATAATTGCAAAAAGTGCTAGACTTGCGCGTTTTTTAGTTTGGGGCCAAGCATTTTTTTTTCGCGTTTTGAGTGACTGAAAGCGGGCTAAATTTAGCCCGAAAATGGCTAAGTTGGCATCACTGTCAAAAAGAGGTGTTGGACACAACTCTAGAGAACGATTGTTTAATTCCGTGGTCGGCGAATTAAGGTCGCCGCACCTTTTATTTTACTCTTCTATTACGTATGTGTACACACGCATTGTTGAGAAATAAACAACATTAATCAGTGTCAGTGTTGTCAGATTAGGGGATTTATCCCCAAATCGGGGATTTTTTTTCCAAATGGGGATACAAATTTTGGTTTGGAGATTGAGGAATTAATTTTGGATAACTTTTATGTTTTGGGGATCTTATGAGATTTTTTGGGGATTTATTTTAAGTAATATTAACTTTTTATTAATTTCTCGGAATATTTTAATTTCAATACATATTCCAATTGCTCTTTTCCCTACATGGCTTACATAACAGTGTAAAAGGAAAACTTATTTTCGACATCGTAAACGAAAATGTTTTTTCCTTTACTGATAAGAATTAGTTTTGCTCTGTATGTACTGATGGTGCCAATGTAATGATGGGTAAAAAAGAGGGTTTCGTAGGCCATTTGCTTAAAAGGGGTTTATATACAATGCCTTAAATCATAGAAATTTCAAAGAATTTCTAGATTTCGTACATGCCGAATATGGTGATTTGCTTATGTATATAGAAATAAGGTGGTTAAGCAAACGTCGTTGTCTTCAAAGACTTTTCAGCCTCCATGAGGAAGTTATATCGTTATTGGTCAAAAATAAAACACCTGAAACCAAAGCATTGTCGGAGCATTTGAAAGATAATGTTTTTTTCAAGGTTGGCAAACGGTATCGTAAAAATACCGATACCGATTCAAATACCGCTAAAATTAGATACCGGTATCGTTACCGATACCGAAATTCATTTCGGTTAGAAAATACCTGTATCCAGAAAACCGTCTATGTCTGTACCGGTATGTACCGGTATACCGACTCCCACCAAAAATAAAATTGCAAAAATATATTTCTTTTATGAGCACGTTTTTGTTCTCTTTTAGGAACGAAAAACATGTCCCTAGACATACATATAAATATTTTAAATTGGTGGAAAGAGCAAAGATATTGTAAGCTACAGTTATATATTGGCTGTTCCAGCTACACAAGTTTTTGTAGAAAGGGTGTAAGGCATATAGTGAACCCTTACCATAATAGACTTGAAGGTGATAGCCTAAATGCGGTGGTTCTCATCCGAGAGTAATGCGGAGATTAATATATGTACATACTAGTAATGCACGGAATGTCAGTTTTTGATATTCGCGAATACGAATACGAATATTATATGTGAAAGTTATAGACATTTAATTTGGGCTCTATTTACGTCTGCAAAATAAAATATGAAAAATTTTCTATGAAAAAGAACTTCACACCCATGTTCGCGTACATTAAAGTTAATTCTATACTAAAGGCTTTAGTAAAAACAAAAAACACAAATATAATAAATTAAATGGATTCCTACACAGTACGATAAATTTTGCAGAAAATTCACTTTATCCAAACAATATAGACACATTGTGGTCAAACTGCTTAGATGTTTTTCCTTTCCTCATCTCTTCTAATTACATATTTTAATTTCTTAATATACCTAAAAAACTTGTTTTTATATCAAAATACAACATATATTACCAACAAATGTATCAAATATATAGAACGAAATGGTTCTGCAGAGCTTTATAAAATATTTCCTCCAATTCTCATGGACAAGAGATATGACAATATTAAATTATTAAGTTTTAACATTTTCGTTGGCCTACTTGAGGCTACAACGTATAAGTTTTGAGCGATGTATTAACGGAAACTTGCATGGGATATTACTTGATTTTTTATGCAACCGAACCGAAGAAAATATTATATGTATTATATATTATATATATTTTGATATAGACAAATAATTTTCGAAAATATTATATGTATTATATATTATATATATTTTGATATAGACAAATAATTTTCGAAAAAATTGTACAAGAAGTTTGTTTTGTTTGTTTTTAAGTAAGCAACAAGAATATTTTTTATTCTTTGAATTGAAATAAATAATTTTTTTTTTAAATTATTGCATATTAAAAAAGTAAAAATATTCGTTTTCCTCTGAATTTTCCGAGTACGAATACGAATATCTAAAAACGTACGAATATTCGGGAGTTCGAATACAAATGTTCATTAGTATATCAATAAGTACATTTTCTACAAACAGTGAACTGCGATTTCCTTACTTTAATTTTTTTAAATTATTTTTTAATAAAATTATAAAATCATAATATATAGAAAAATATAATTGTATATATGTATTTTTCATATGTTAATGTAAAATACTTCGTTTTTAAAGTAATTTAATACAAAGTAATATCGGTATACCGGTATTGTAGACTCGTTAACGGTACGTACCGGTAATACCGGTACTGAAATCAAAAAATACCGATACCGTTACCGATACCGAAATTTAAAAAATAATTGTACCGGTATCAATACCGATACCGTTATTCGTTTCGGTTTCCAACATTGGTTTTTTTTATTAGATTTTGCGTTTTTGACAGAAATAACTGAATTTGTTAATCAACTTAACATACAGCTACAAGGAAACACCAAAACAAGTTTTGAGCAATTTTCTGCAATAAAACAATTTATTAGAAAAATTTAAATTTTAATACAAAATCTTAAAGATAAAAATGTAATAAGCTTAAAAGGACAGTTGAAATTTATAGCAAAATTCCAAATAGCAATAGCAAACTGCAGGAATATCTAAATGTGCATCAGACTATACTAATTAATTACAACAACCATTTTCATCACTTTAAAAGTATTGAGGATTTGATTGAAATGCATAACAATCCTTTGTTATGTAATATAGAACACCAAAATCAGGATATTAAAGCACAGTTGATTAAAATGAGAGAAGATCTAGCTTTACCATTAACTAGTGGGATAGAGTTCTGGAGAAGTATTTCTGCAGATGCATACCCAAAGGCAAAAAATTAAATTTTAAAATTATATTCAATGTTTGGAGCTACTTATATTTGTGAGTCAACATTTTCCATGTTAAAGCATATTCAAACTAAAAGCCGAAACCGTAAAATGTTGTCCGTATGAAATTAATATTGAAGATATAAATAGAATCGAATAAATTGTTTTATTGCAGAATATTGCTGGAATATCGAGATGGAGAAAATCTTTTAACTCTCTATGATTTATTTTCTTCAAAATTTTAACCACTAATTTCATTGTACTCATTGCATTCAAAGTTTTTTCAAATAACTCCTGTTGTTGGATAATGTAATGAAAAACAAATATTTTGAAATTATTTTTAGCAAATTTCCTACGAAACCCTCTTTTGTAGCCACCCCTACATTAGCATAATCAGTAGATACAGAGCGAAACCTATTACTATCAGTAAAAGAAAAAAACATTTTCATTTAAGATATAGAAAATATTCTTTCATTTTGCATTGTTGTATAAGATATACAGGGAAAAAATTCTTTGTGTACGTCAAAATTTTTATTTCCAGTTCTTATACAAATAATTGACCGAGTTATGTCGTTTACATCAGTGCATTCGTTTATGCATACGGAAAAAATTGGCATAAATAAGCATAATTTTCTTAATATTTGAAAAGATAAATGCACTGATATGCTGAGTGCATCGAAGTATTGTGTGAAGGGGCATTTAACCCTTTCAGCCCAAAATTTTTTTGGGGCGGGCAAAAAATTTTTTTTTACTATATTTTAGTTTATATACGATTATATATGGTATAGGAAAAATTTTAAAGTCCTACCTATCCTGGTTAGAGATATATAGGATGTTGCCTACAGGCAACATTGGGCGGTTATGGTTTAACTTTGAACACATTTTAGTTGAATTTATATTTAATTTCTTTATTTTATTTTAAATGTGGTATTCCAGAAAACAATTCTTTTGTGTATTACAACATAAATATACTTTGCATTTGCTGCACTTTGACCGTGGGAACCCTGTTTGATACATCCTGCATCGTCCTTTTGATCCCCATTGTACCCAATGGTTTGTTTTATCATACCTTATGTTTTTCACCGGTTCAGCTACATAATTTCTCTTTCGAGAGAGTGGTGGAGTTGCTGGAGATGAAACACCTGGCGATGACAGAGCTGGGGATGGTTGTCCTGATGATGAAGGCGAGTCGTTGGGGATATCGATTTGTAATGAGGATGGACGACCTCTTTTGCGTGGAACATACATTTCATTTGTTGCATTCATTAGCTCATTGGCAATACTTAGTTGAAAGTTGAGGAGAGGCACGTGTTTCTTCTCTCCGCTCGTAAATTTTAAGTCCCTTCTATATAAAAGCCAACTGTTGACCACTGATGTATTAATACACCAATAGACAATTCGCGTATACCATTTATTTGAACGGTGGTTGATTTTATATAGTTCCAGCAACATATCAGCGAGATCGACTCCCCCCATATGTTTGTTATAGCATTCAACTATTGCCGGACGGGGAATAGTTACATAAGTTTTATTTTTTTGGCACCATCGATTGCATGCGCTTACCGGACTTTCGCCAATATAATTTGAAGCTAGCTGAACAATCTTCTTGTCGAACCAGCGACAAACAATTAGATTGTATTCGCTTTCAAATTTAATATCGCTTGATCCTCGTCCATTTTGTTGAAGCTGCTTTTCAGATTTAAGGTCACAATTTTTTATCCTGTTCGCTCTTAGTGTTCCAACAGCTAAAATACCTCTTTCTTTCAGTGCAACTAAAAGGCTAATAGAGGTGAACCAATTGTCAAAAAACAGTTTATAATTTTGGTGCTGCGGAATGTTTTTCGACAAATACACTACAATATCTGAGGATATTCCTAGGCCATAAGATGGGCATGTTCCATCTCCAACATACATAGCAAAATCATATATGATTCCAGAAACCCCAGCCCTGGTAAACATTTTAAATCCCCACTTGTGGGGCTTTTTGGGAAGGTACTGCTTCATACTATTATGACCTGTTAAATTTATAATTACTATGCCTATTTGTTGGGTTATATAGAATAAAAAATTACCTTTATAAGCAATAATTTGCTCATCGACGCTCTGATATTCATCCTGTGATAGTTGGTTAAACTTGTCTTTTAGTTTCGCCAGTAAAGGACGAACTTTATGTAGTTTATCATAGTTTTCATGTCCTTTTTCCGCTTGGGCGTTATTATCGTTGATATGAAAGTACTGCTTAATTTTTTCAAACCGATTTCTGGAAAATGCTTTTGCCACAGCTTCCAGCTTGTAGTTTTCCGACCATGCCATTTTCATGTGCGGTAGTTTTAAAACACCCAAGTATAGCAAAACGCCGATAAATCTTTTTATTTCATATACCTGACATTTTAGCTCAAAGCAATCTTTTTGCATTGCGTACTTATTTGTTTCTGTACAGATATTTTGAACAATTTCTTCATCAAAAGAGTGGTTGAAATATTCTTGTGGCTCTTTTGTTTCATAGCATAAAACTTCGCTTTTCCATGTGGTATCGAAAGCATTTATTATGTTACTTCTCCATCTTAACTTTGTCAAATCCACTTTTTCTAAAGTTTCTTGCAAGACATCCGGATTTTCTTCTCTCATATCAATATCATCCTCATTTTCATCATGTACGATTTTCTCAATCAAATCTAAATCTAACTCCTGTTCCTTTAGGCTTTGCATTGTTTCCTCAATTACATTCTCCAAAAACTCATCTTTTTCAATATCATCATCTTCACTTTCATCGGCAGAATCATCACAGTCAAAATTAATAATTTTTTCTATTTCTAGCTTTGTCAAACCTCTTGCACTCATTTCTATAAAGCAAAATATTTTTATATAAAATCTGAATACAATGGACCAATGTTGCCCACAGGCAACATTGCAAACAAAAATATTCTGAGGACAAGGCTTGTACTTTGTTTTTCACGTTTATGTTTTTATATTATTTACTCACCTGTTTTAATGATAAGTTTCACTTTTTACACTAAAAATTTTGCTTTTAATATTATATTTTTAATTTTTTTTCAAACAATCTTTTTGCAAATTATTTTCACAGCATGTATACAGTTTGAACGACCGTCCGCAAATGAATACTATTAAAGCTTAAAGCATGAAACTTTGCATACACACTAACGAGATGTGTAGTTGCTAACCGCAAAGAACCGTTATAAAATTAAATAAGATTTTCGGTAGCGATGAGTGCAAATGTACAATGTTGCCTCTAGGCAACAGTGGGGCTGAAAGGGTTAAACGTCCTACAAAACCATCTTTTTATCCATTCTTTATAAAAAAAACTTTAGTGTTTCTTCTGACCGTAATAAAATCAAGTTTTGCCGTTGGAGATTTCAAATTAGCGAAATGAGACACTGGCAACACCGTATCGTGTGAGAGTATACCTCACAAGTAGATTAGCAATGGAAACGGACGACCTGTTTTCGGAATTCAAAACCGGGGGAAAAAGATAAATACTGGCAACCCTGTTGCATATGGGGGATTTTCGGGAATTCATGCTGAGATTTTCTAAGCTATGTGTGTGTGTATGTGTTTTAAAGTTTGATTCTCTGTTTATATGTATGTATATATATACATACTTGTGTGTACAGATGTATTTTGCTGTGTTGTAGAGAAACTTTGTGCTTACAGTGGATTTATGGATGTATCTGGGAGTGTTTGTATATGTGTATGTATGTGTATGTATGTGTATGTATGTGTGTGTGCATATGTGTGCGTTTTTGTATTTCCTTGCATGTTTGCCAGTATCCACTACTTTTGTTGTAGTGAGAGACAAACATTATACCCTGTAGGAAATATTGATGTTGAATATGTAATGAGTAGCTTTTCACTTTCACTTGTCACCAGTACTACTCTCTAACTATCCTCCATACAATACTTTGTGCTATAGACATTTAGCATGTGCTTGTCATTGAAAATCTAGTAGTATCACTAAAACAATTGGTAGTTCTTATGCGGTCATGAGACATACCAACCAGACAGAAATGTATGTATATTGACAAGTTATTGACAATTCCATCACAAATACACCATATCTGTTTTCTCTCCTTCTTTTATACTGACGGATAGAAGAAAACTTATTATACCAAAATTGTTACTAGAATTTTAGTGTTGACACAAAGACACTTGCTCCCAGTCTGACTGCAGGGTAGTGACAAAGGATCTGTGTATTTGTGTGTATGTAGTGATTGTTATTTGATAGACTTTGGTTTGCTGTTTTGAGTTTTCGTTACTATGCGTATGTAGGGTTATTGTATGTATGCATATATGTTTGCAATCTCTGGGGAAATATTCGAATAGCTGCAGAGAGTGGCAACCCTGTTGTGAATGGAAGTGGATAGGGAATGCATTTGGTAATGTATGTATGCATGTTTATGTTGTTGGATTAATGTATGTGATCGTATCTGTTTTTGCTTTGAAGAATATCATTGCTTGTGTGAATCACATCAACACTTCTTCATACATATTTACATATATGTGTATATATGTTTTCTACGCTATTGACATTGCTATTCTTATGGAGATAGAAAAATATTGTGTTGGCATAGGTTTTATATGTACAAGTGCATTTCAGATATTAAATATTTTAAGTCCCATCAGGTTGACAAGCAGAGTTTTATGAATGGGGGTAATTATATTTTTATTTTAATATATTTTGCTTTAACAAAAACTTATAGAGGGACCTGCTCTTACGTCCCCACGATTCTCATATGAATTGTGGGGATGTGTGTGTGTGTGTGTGTGTGGATACGAATTTCATATGTCGTAATACCATCAGAGAAATTAGATTTGATGATTACTATGCGATTCTCATGTAACGTATATAAGTAGAAAAAATAATGTAGATTGTCATCAGTATACTTTGATATCTCAACAATTCACCACCTATTTTACAAACAAAAAAAAACTACAAAAGTGCTAAAACTAATTATTGCTTGTTAAACAAGTTTATAGTGCATAAAAAACTAATTAGATAAATTGTTTATAAATAAAATAATTAAATAAATTGTTTATAAATAAAATAATTAAATAAGTTATAAAAAAAATAAATAAATAATAAAAATAATTAAATAAAATGAATACCGCAAGTTGTCAAATCTGCAATAAAGTCTTTATGACTCAAACAAAAGTAAATGAGCATATAGAAACACACACCTATGGTAGCCAGTCGAACGCTATGTTGGGAATTAGTAAGCTAAATATTAACAACAAATATTGTGAGTATTGTGATGAGATGATTCCATCAAATGGTTGTATGGCTCACGTCAGAACCATAAAACACAAAAACAGCTGTCAGCAAGAAAGGATCAGCGATTTTCTTTTCAAGACATATATTCTTCTCAACAAAAATGTGGGCGTCTTGTTTCCGGAGGAGTTTCTCGCATCTGCAAAGAGCTCCATAGTAAAACAACTTAATGAACGTAGTAGGATACATACTACATTTAAATTTAATATGGAGCTCACATGTGATTACATGAAGATGGTAAATGATGAGATGAATGTTAGCCAACTTGTGCACATCTCAAAGATGATGTTGGTGACTTTGTCTGATGACATAGAGGCTATGTACAAGAAACAGACCGATGAGCTAAGAGCCAAAATGGAATAGTTTCAAGAGAGGGATAGCGGCAGTGAAATGTGCATGCATAAATATCGAGAACAATGATATTTATTGCTTTAAATGGTGTCTCATTACGGCTTTGTACACAATTAGTACTTTAGATCGAAGACAACGGAAAAACTATAGAAACTATAATATAACAAACATTTCTGATGAGAATATTAATTTAGGAGCAATTGTGTTAAATTTTGAATTGTGTTATCAAAGTAAGATTCATTTGTGCATTTATGAAAAATCTGCTTTCATCTCTATTTAAAAAGTTCCTTATTGTTATATTTATTTATATCGTATTGGTATTTTCTATATTTTCTTCAGACTCCTTCGTTCCAGCATAACATTAGACAGAAGTAGAAGATCATGATATGCAACACCTGCCTATGTGTATAATACACATGATGATTATGTGTTTAATCATCATAAAAATGTTTGTGGGAAAAAGGTTATCAGAATGCCAGAAGATGAATCTATTATCAAGTTTAAGAACTACTACAAACAGTTAGCTGTATCATTCGTAATCTACGCGGACTTTGAGTCTATTTTAGAAAAAGTTGATAATGCTGTAAGTAAAAGTACCACAAATGTACAGAAACATCATGCTTGTGCATTCGGTTATTTTATTAATTGTAGTTTCAAGAGAGAAAATAATTTATATAGACATTATTTTGGTGTAGATTCGGCTAATATATTTATCAAAAAAATTGTTGAAGATTGTACAGATATTTATTTAAATTAGTTACTTAAAGTTAAGAAAATGTTCATAACCCCAATAGAAATAGCTCAATATAATAATGCAAAAAATTTTCATATATGTAAGAAAATATTAAATAACGATAAAGTTAGAGATCGTTGTCATCTTACGGGCAATTATCGTGGGGCAGCTCATAGCGAATGTAATTTGAATTATAAAACACCTCAGTTTATACCGGTTATATTGCATAATCTTTCCGCATATGATATACACCTATTTTTCAAAGAACTTTCTTCTATAAAATATTCTACAATAAAAGTGATTCCCCAGAACACAGAGAGTTATATTTCTCTTTCAATTTTCATCAGATTAGATGAAAAATATGGATTCGAAATAAGATTTATAGACTCGTTTAGATTTATGGCTTCGAGTTTAGATACATTAGCGAAAAATCTTGATAGCAATGATTTTAATACTATTCGGTCATGTTTCGTTGATGAAGCTCATTTCAACCTGATTAGAAGAAAGGGTGTATTTCCGTACTCTTACATGGATTCCATGACTAAGTTTAAGGAAATTAAACTCCCTAGTAGAGAAGAGTTATTCAATATTCTAACGAATGAAGAATGTGATGTAGTCGATTATGAACATGCTCAAAAAATATGGAGAGAGTTTAACTGTAAAACCCTCCTTGACTATATTGAACTCTACTTAAAGACAGATGTTCTTCTTCTAACCGACGTGTTTGAAAATTTTAGAAAAATTTGTAGAGATATATACGATTTGGACCCCTGCCACTATTATACAGCACTAGGCTTATCTTGGGATGCAATGTTGAAAACCACAGAAGTTTCACGGGAACAGTCCACTGATTCAGAAATGTATATGTTTATGCAAAACGGAATTAGAGGTGGACTAGTTCAATGCTCACAAAGATATTCGAAGGCGAATAACAAATATTTGGAAGATTTTGATGCATCAAAACCATCAGAATTTCTTGTATAATTAGACGCTAACAATTTGTATGGTTAGGCGATGTCGGAATATCTTCCTTGCGGTGAATTTGAGTGGGTATGTGATACTGATTTTTGATGTTATAAAAATTTCTGATACTGCAGAGTATGGGTACATTTTGGAAGTGGATATAGATTATCCCGATTCAGTGCATGATCTACATAATGATTTGCCATTTTGTCCCCAAAATAACGCCCTGACTTACACTCAAAAACAAATTACACCATACACTATAGAGTTTTAAAACAAGCCATTTCAAATGGCCTCATCTTAAAACAAATCCATAGAATACTCAGATTTAAGCAATCCCCTTGGCTTGAAAAATATATTGACTTAAACACATTTCATAGGACAAATGCTAAAAATAATTGTGAAAAAGATTTCTTCAAACTTTTAAACAATGCTGTTTACTGGAAGACAATGGGAAACATTGAAAAACGTAGGGACATTAGAATTACGTCATCTTGGGAAACGACAAACAGGAATCATTTAGGTCTCAGAGCATTAATTGCGAAACCAAATTTTAAGCAGTTGACAAAATTTTCTGATGATATGTATGCGGTAGAGTTAGAAAAAATGGAACCACTATTTGATAAACCCTTATATGTTGGTTTCACAGTACTGGAGTTATCGAAGTGGAGAATGTATGACTTCCATTATGGCTTCATGAAGCCTAACTTTGGAGAGAACATTTCTCTCAACTATATGGATACTGACTCATTTATTTATTCAATTAAAACTGATGATTTTTACGATGACATCCGTAATAATATTAGTTTGAATTTTGATACATCAAAATATCCTATAGATAATCAATTTCGTTTGCCGCTACTCAATAAGAAGATTTTGGGAATGATGAAATATGAAAACAATAAGGATATAATGGCAGAGTTTGTTGGTTTAAGAGCAAAAATGTATTCTCTGTCGACTCTTCGCTCGGAAGCTGTTAAAAAATCAAAAGGGGTCAAAAAGTCTGTAATTAAAAAGTTGTCCCTTAATGATTACCCGAAAACTACATAAAATAGCAATTAGCTTTTCTGATGATAAAAGAAATATAATGAAAGATAAAATAAAAACGCGCGCTTGGGGACATTACATAGACCGAAACAATGAAACAATGGATGTAGAATAGAATGATTCCTACTAAATTGCATGTAAGATGACAACGAGAATTTAATTTTGTACTAATTGTATTTATTTATTTAATTATTTATTAATTTATTTATTATTTACTTGTTTGTTTATTAATTTATTTATTAATTTAATTTTGTACTCATTGCATTTATTTATTAATGTATTTATTTAATTATTTATTAATTTATTTATTATTTACTTATTTGTTTATGAATGTATCTTATTAATTTTAGTATTTTATTCAACCAAAAGCATGTTAAAATTTAATGGTTTAAAACTTTTATCTTTTTACCTATACCTAAATTATTTGTAAATAAAAATAAAATATTAGATTAATGATGTTTTTTTCTTTTTATATCTGTATATTTTTATTTATACATTTAGTTGAATTTGTATTAGTACTGAGATTTTTAAGAAAAACTGTTAAATAAAATATTGAAAAAATAATAAAATATGTAAATGGTTTTTATTTCAGCTTAAATTTACCAAATAGAAATTTTAATTACTAGATCAAAAAATTTTTCTTTTTGTTTATTTGCAAATTTTTGTTGTTTGTTTCATATCGCTTAAACATGCACAGTTTTATTATCTTTGAAAGGTTCTATACAAGAGGAATTGAATATCACAATATTATGAAATTCCATTAAATTTCATTAGATACTTTCTTATCGACATCAACTGCTTTAACACCATCTCATCCATGTTTGCTAATAGCAAATAGCAGAACAGGCATCAGCTATTAGATCAGTTATCAGCTATCAGATCAGCTTATCAGGACCTGGTCTGGTTTTCAGATCAGATTATCATGACCTGGTCTGGTTTTCAGATCAGCTTATCAGGACCTGATCTGGTTTTCAGATCAACTTATCAGGACCTGGTCTGGTTTTCAGATCAGCTTATCAGGACCTGGTCTGGTTTTCAGATCAGCTTATCAGGTATCAGTTTTAATTGAATAAATAAATGAGTCAGTATCCATATAGTTGAGAGAAATGTTCTCTCCAAAGTTAGGCTTCATGAAGCCATAATGGAAGTCATACATTCTCCACTTCGATAACTCCAGTACTGTGAAACCAACATATATGGGTTTATCATATAGTGGTTCCATTTTTTTAACTCTACCGCATACATATCATCAGAAAATTTTGTCAACTGCTTAAAATTTGGTTTCGCAATTAATGCTCTGAGACCTAAATGATTCCTGTTTGTCGTTTCCCAAGATGACGTAATTCTAATGTCCCTACGTTTTTCAATGTTTTCCATTGTCTTCCCGTAAACAGCATTGTTTAAAAGTTTGAAGAAATCTTTTTCAAAATTATTTTTAGCATTTGTTCTTTGAAATGTGTTTAAGTCAATATATTTTTTAAGCCAAGGGGATTGCTTAAATCTGAGTATTCTATGGATTTGTTTTAAGATGAGGCCATTTGAAATGGCTTGTTTTAAAACTCTATAGTGTATGGTGTAATTTGTTTTTGAGTGTAAGTCTGCAACTAATTTTTTTATCTTGGATCGCTCCAGGGCCTTATTTTGGGGACAAAATGGCAAATCATTATGTAGATCTTGCACTGAATTGAGATAATCTATATCCATTTCCAAAATGTACCCATACTCTGCAGTATCAGAAATTTTTTTAACATCAAAATCAGTATCACATAGCCACTCAAATTCACCGCAAGGAAGATATTCCGACATCGCCCAACCATACAAGTTGTTAGCGTCTAAATATACACGAAATTCTGATGGTTTTGATGCATCAAAATCTTCCAAATATTTGTTATTCGCCTTCGAATATCTTTGTAAGCATTGAACTAGTCCACCTCTAATTCCGTTTTGCATAAACATATACATTTCGGATTCAGTGAAACTTCTGTCGTTTTCAACATTGCATCCCAAGATAAGCCTGGTGCTGTATAATAGTGGCAGGGGTCCAAATCGTATATATCTCTACAAATTTTTCTAAAATTTTCAAACACGTCGGTTAGAAGAAGAACATCTGTCTTTAAGTAGAGTTCAGTATAGTCAAGTAGGGTTTTACAGTTAAACTCTCCCCATATTTTTTGAGCATGTTCATACTCGACTACATCACATTCTTCATTCGTTAGAATATTGAAGAACTCTTCTTTACTAGGGAGTTTAATTTCCTTAAACTTAGTCATGGAATCCATGTAAGAGTACGGAAATACACCCTTTCTTCTAATCAGGTTGAAATGAACTTCATCAACGAAACATGACCGAATAGTATTAAAATCATTGCTATCAAGATTTTTTGCTAACTTATCTAAACTCGAAGCCATAAATCTAAACGAGTCTATAAATCTTATTTCGTATCCATATTTTTCATATAAACTGATGAAAATTGAAAGAGAAATATAACTCTCTGTGTTCTGGGGAATCACTTTTATTGTAGAATATTTTATAGAAGAAAGTTCTTTGAAAAATAGGTGTATATCATATGCGGAAAGATTATGCAATATAACCGGTATAAACTGAGGTGTTTTATAATTCAAATTACATTCGCTATGAGCTGCCCCACGATAATTGCCCGTAAGATGACAATGATCTCTAACTTTATCGTTATTTAATATTTTCTTACATATATGAAAATTTTTTGCATTATTATATTGAGCTATTTCTATTGGGGTTATGAACATTTTCTTAACTTTATTTAAATAATTTAAATAAATATCTGTACAATCTTCAACAATTTTTTTGATAAATATATTAGCCGAATCTACACCAAAATAATGTCTATATAAATTATTTTCTCTCTTGAAACTACAATTAATAAAATAACCGAATGCACAAGCATGATGTTTCTGTACATTTGTGGTACTTTTACTTACAGCATTATCAACTTTTTCTAAAATAGACTCAAAGTACGCGTAGATTACGAATGGTACATGTAACTGTTTGTTCTTAAACTTGATAATAGATTCATCTTCTGGCATTCTGATGACTTTTTTCACACAAACATTTTTATGATGATTATACACATAATCATCATGTGTATCATACACATAGGCAGGTGTTGCATATCATGATCTTCTACTTATGTGCGATGTTATGCTGGAACGAAGGAGTCTGAAGAAAATATAGAAAATACCAATATGATATAAATAAATATAACAATAAGTAACTTTTTTTTAATAGAGATGAAAGCAGATTTTTCATAAATGCACAAATGAATCTTACTTTGATATATCCTTGATGAGTACATAGTAGAAGTTTTCATTGGACTGGAGCAATAAGAGATTAATATGAATGTGTTTTTCTCCTTTTGTTATATAGTATGGTCCTATAAGCGATGTGCCATTATGGCCAAATACATTGATGCTCAGATCATTTTGATTTTCGAATTGTTTTATCTGCTTCAATGGGAGTGGAAACTCAAGGCCTTCAAAATTTAACACAATTGCTCCTAAATTAATATTCTCATCAGAAATGTTTGTTATATTATAGTTTCTATAGTTTTTCCGTTGTCTTCGATCTAAAGTACTATTTGTGTACAAAGCCGCCATGAGACACCATTTAAAGCAATAAATATCATTGTTCTCGATATTTATGCATGCACATTTCACTGCCGCTATCCCTCTCTTGAAACTCTTCCATTTTGGCTCTTAGCTCATCGGTCTGTTTCTTGTACATAGCCTCTATGTCATCAGACAAAGTCACCAACATCATCTTTGAAATGTGCACAAGTTGGCTAACATTCATCTCATCATTTACCATCTTCATGTAATCACATGTGAGCTCCATATTAAATTTAAATGTAGTATGTATCCTACTACGTTCATTAAGTTGTTTTACTATGGAGCTCTTTGCAGATGCGAGAAACTCCTCCGGAAACAAGACGCCCACATTTTTGTTGAGAAGAATATATGTCTTGAAAAGAAAATCGCTGATCCTTTCTTGCTGACAGCTGTTTTTGTGTTTTATGGTTCTGACGTGAGCCATACAACCATTTGATGGAATCATCTCATCACAATACTCACAATATTTGTTGTTAATATTTAGCTTACTAATTCCCAACATAGCGTTCGACTGGCTAGCATAGGTGTGTGTTTCTATATGCTCATTTACTTTTGTTTGAGTCATAAAGACTTTATTGCAGATTTGACAACTTGCTGTATTCATTTTATTTAATTATTTTCATTATTTATTTATTTGTTTATAATTTATTTAATTATTTTATTTATAAACAATTTATTTAATTATTTTATTAATAAACAATTTATCTAATTAGTTTTTTATGCACTATAAACTTGTTTGACAAACAATAATTAGTTTTAGCACTTTTGTAGCTTTTTTTTGTTTTTTTTCAAACACTTTAAAAATTTGGTTTGGAAAATAGGTGGTGAAATGTTGAGATATCAAAGTATACTGATGACAATCTACATTATTTTTTCTACTTATATACTTTACATGAGAATCGCATAGTAGTCATCAAATCTAATTTCTCTGATAGTATTGCGATATATGATGAAACTCGTATACACACACACACATCCCCACAACTCATATGAGAATCGGGGGGACGTGAGTGCAGGTGCGTCTATAAGTTTTTGTTAAAGTAAATATATATATATATACTAAATAAACATATAATTACCCCCATGCATAAAACTCTGCTTGTCAACCTGATGGGACTTAAAATAGTTAATATCTGAAATGCACTTGTATAGGGTGTTTTTTATTGAGGTATAGAACTTTAAGTTGGCATCACTTTTTTAACTGGCGGCCATTTTGTCAGTTGTGAAGTGATTAATATTTAGTTTGGTTTGCCATTTCATCATGAACAGGTTGACAAAAGAACAACGCTTGCAAATCGTGCAAATTCATTTCGAAAATAATGGTTCAGTTCGCGAAGTTTACCGCAAGCTCCGTCCATTTTATGGTCGACATAATCGTCCATCAGAGCAATTAATTCGGTTAACCTGTCAATTGGCCACCAAGATCGTGTGATTTGACACCATTGGATTATCTTCTTTGGGGATATGTGAAGTCGCTCGTCTACTCCAACAAACCAGAAACGTTAGGGGACTTGGAAGCCAACATTCGTGGCGTTATTGCCAACATACGGCCCCATATGCTCGAAAAAGTGGTTGAAAATTGGACCTGTAGAATTGGCTTTATTCGAGCCAGCCGCGGCGGCCATATGCCCGAAATCATATTTAAACGTTAATGGCATAAAATTATCCTTCCAATAAAGCCAAATTGATGGACATTAAAACGATTTTCTTGTGTTTTATTTCAATTCGAAGTTCTATACCTCTAAAAAAACACCCTCTACATATAAAACCTATGCCAACACAATATTTTTCTATCTCCATAAGAATAGCAATGTCAATAGCGTAGAAAACATATATACACATTGTGGCTTCCACATTGCACATTCATTTATAATGATGAGACGCCCTGTTCTACTTGAAAACATTTACCCAAAGCACATCAATCAGTTGTCAAACTCGGTGGTATTGTCAGAGTTCGTATGTATTGTACAAAGTGTCAAACGCCATATAAAATGCATATTTGTGTACTATTCGACAGCAATGAAAATACTAGCATATCCTAAGGCTTGTATGCACACAAACCAAATTTGACATTTATGAAGGAATAATCACATTAGTCACATGCTGAAGTGCTACCACCGTATATATACGCTTTGCTTTTACCATAGCTAGTAATATATTTTACAACTGTGTTATTTTTGCATATACATAAGAATATTTTATACATTTTCCTTTTCTTTCTTCTTTGAACACGTCTTTTGCTGATAGAACGTCTATTGCCTTAAATTTAAATTAAAATTAAAATTATTAAGAAGTGTCTTATAAATAGAATAAATTTATTTAAAGATTAGCAACGTGTTTTCTTTTTGTGGGAACTCAAAAGACTCCCACATTGGTGACCCAGACGTTGCACCAGCGCCACAACAACATATTGCGAAGTAAAACTTGTACATAACCTAAGGTACACCTGGTAGACAACTTCTGCAGCCTATCCAGATACTTAGCACAATTTTAAAATACTCTGTGTCACAAGAGCAGCAAGAGAATTCTCAGCTGGCCACATCTGGTCAACAACCGCAGCAGCAAATATTCAAAGCAACTTGAATTGGGAAGCGAGCCCAACAGAAACCAAATTGGATACCAAAGACTTTGACCAGCACCCTCGGAAGCCCTTCAACATGCCCGAGACTTCAACACAAGCATCAGAGCAGCAACAAACACAAAACGTAAGTACCATTAGCAATTTGCCTTTACATGAAATAGGTCGAATAACAATAAAAGCACCAACGTTCATTAAAAATGAGCCCGATTTATTTTTCATAAAAATGGAAGCTCAATTTGCTAACGCGGGAATCACACGTGACAATTCAAAATATAATCATGTTATAGCTGCACTTGATCCTCAATATTTGTCAATGGTTTCTGATTTGATTCGCAATCCGCCACAGGACGGCTCAAAATATGAATCGTTAAAAACGCGCTTAATTAGTGAATACACCGCGTCTGATCAAATTAAGTTGAAAGTTTTGTTGACGGAAATTGAACTTGGTGACGGTAAACCATCTCATTTATTGCGGAAGATGCGTGAATTAGCGCGTAATTCTTTAACCGATGAGACACTAAGGTCATTATGGATTGACCGCCTACCGGAAAACGTGAGGGCAGTCGTCGCAATTTCAAATGACGATCTGAACACATGTGCCACTTTGGCCGACAAAATTGTAGAGTTAGCTACACCCAAGCACATCTCCGAAATCAAAACGGACAATAATAATGTATAAATTGAAAGAACAAATCGACGAGCTTACAAAATCTTTTAGGGAGTTTAGAGCAAGTCGTAGCAAAAGCCCGAATTCGAACGGCATCAACAATAACAAAAACAACGAAAGTAGGCGCTCTCGTTCTAAGTCAAATAGCAAGCGACCATATTGTACATTTCACTATAGGTTCGGCGCACTAGCACGAAAATGTGAACAGCCATGTCGGTATAAAAAGCCTAGTAACAATTTATCGAATAATTCGGAAAACTAGAAGCCACTTCGTCACTGTCGGTACACGAAGTGGATTCAAATTTCACTCGCCGTTTTTCGTTACCGACCAATCAAATCATCGCAAATATCTGGTCGAGACTGGCGCCGACCTATTAGTTTTGCAATTTACAATTCACGCAGTATCAACGAGTTAGTTCGGTAGATAAAAAATCAAGCTTCAATGATTTAATTTGTGAATTCAAAGATCTCACTTTGCCCCCAACATTCAATAAAAATGACACCTTGACACCAGGTAATGTACTACACCAAATTATTACAACGGGTCAGCCCATCTTTTCACGCACTCGGCGTTTAAATCCCGAAAAATTAAAATTAGCAAAAACTGAGTTCGACCTGATGCTCAAAGCGGGTATTTGTCAACACAGTAAAAGCCCTTGGGCAAGCCCATTACACATGGTATCAAAGAAAAATGGCCAATGGCGTTTTTGTGGTGACTACCGTTCATTAAATGCGATCACAATACCTGATCGGTACCCCTTACCACACATTCAAGATCTCACGCACATTTTTGCTGAAAAACAATGTTTTTCAAAAATCGATCTCATTAGCGCGTACAACCAGATTCCAATTGCTGACGAAGACAAAGAAAAAACAGCAATTATAACACCTTTTGGTCTTTTTGAATTTAATGTCATGACATTTGGTCTCAGAAATGCTTCACAAACATTTCAACGTTTCATGAACAATCTTTTTCATGATCTTGATTTCGTCGTTGTTTACATTGATGACATTTGCATAGCATCCAAAAATATCGATGAACACCGAAATCATTTGTTCTCCAACGCCTACGAGAACATAATATCAAAATTAACCAAGCCAAATGTGATTTCGGTCAAGAAACAGTCGTTTTTCTTGGACACATTGTTTCAAAAGATGGCATCAAACCAACTCCAGAAAAAATTGAAGCCATTTTACAATTCAAAAAACCTGAAAAAGCACATGAGCTTCGCCGGTTTTGGGCACTTTTAAATTTTTATCGTCGTTTTCTACACAAAGCCGCACATATTCAAGGCAAACTTCAAGTATTAATCAAGGGTAACAAGAAAAAAGACAACTCGCAAATTGTCTGGACTGATGATGCACTCAACGCATTTGAACAATGCAAAAATGATATCGCTAATGCCGCGTTTCTACGCACCCTATTCCTAATGCAACATTAGCATTACACGTGGATGCTAGTAATTTTTCTATCGGAGCAGTATTACATCAAATTCATAACGGACAACTTCAGCCCTTAAGTTTTTATTCAAAGCGACTAACAGACACCCAGAAACGATACAGTACCTATGATCGTGAGTTACTGGCGATTTATCAGGGAATAAAGCATAATAAATTTTTGATCGACGGGCGCAAGTGCATCGTGTATACGGATCATAAACCGTTAACTTTTGCTTTTCTTCAAAAACCTAATAAAGCGTCACCAAGACAAGCACGCCACCTTGACTTCATAGGTCAGTTTACAACTGACATTCGTCACATTTCCGGCAAAAATAATATTGTCGCCGACACGTTGTCTCGCATTGAGGAAGTCAAAGCGGATGATATCAGCCTAGAAACTCTGGTACACTCTCAAGTTAACGATCAAGAATTACAACATATTATTAAGGAAAAAAATAATTCTTTGAATTTGAATAAAATTAACATTCCTAACTCTGATCTCTATATACACTGCGACACGTCCACAAAACAGATCAGACCTTTCATTGTAAAAAGCATGCGAAAACGAATTTTCAACCTTGTGCAAAACCTTTCACATCCATGCAAAAGAGCGTCTGTAAAACTGATTACGGAACGTTATGTTTGGCCAGGTCTCAAAGTAGATGTCTCAAAATGGACAAGCGGATGTATTGAGTGCCAAAAAAGCAAGGTTCACAAACACAACAGATCTGTGCTTGATAATTTCAAAGTTCCTGACGGTAGATTCAAACACATAAATATTGATCTCATTGGGCCGATGCCTTTGTCAAAGGGTTTTAGATACTGTCTTACGTGTATTGATCGTTTTATACGTTGGCCTGTGGCTATTCCAATTGAAAATATGGCAGCCGAAACAGTCGCTGTTGCACTCATTCACTATTGGATTTCGCACTACGGCTTCCGCTTTATATCGCAACAGACCAGGGTCGACAATTCGAGTCGAAGTTATTTAAAGAATTAAACCGGTTGCTCGGTTGCAAACATATACGAACGTCACCATATCACCCCCGATGCCAATGGAATAATTGAACGCTACCATAGGACTCTAAAAACATCGATTATGTGTCACCAAAATGATACGACGTTTTACCCCTAGTAATGCTCGCATTAAGAACAACATTCAAACCGGATTTACACGCGTCTTCAGCAGAAATTTTATACGGTACAACGTTAAAGCTATTTTAGTTAATTTAATTATTATTATTCGAACTACATTTGTTTCTATATTTGAATTGAACAGGCTAATGTTCGTATCGCCTTTTAAGCCAAATTACATGTGATAATTATTAATGAACAAATAACATCAAAGTTAGTTGTAAATATTCTGACAACACATAGTTGAACGGAACAGCCAGCCGTTTTCGAAGGCCACTAAACCTTCATCATCAGCGTTCTTCTGTGTTTGGTCCACTGTGTGTGGTGTCAGTTGATGTAGATTTCTACCTTATATACGAAACTTTCTTGCAAATGGAATATGTGAATTGGTTTGATTCATCGTATTTCAATTTGCTGAAATGTGTTTTGTAATGAAGGCCCAAATTTACCATCTCTAAATTTACAACAGTCTTACCATTGTCGTTTTTTCATTACTAATTATGCACATGTTAGTTAATTTGCTTATTTTTATCTACTTAAGACAAACTTTTTTGGTTTGTTACTATTAAGTATATTTTTTTATTTAATTTTTGCCACAAGCCCATGACTATTAATTTTAGTTAATTTAATTATTATTATTCGAACTGCATTTGTTTCTATATTTGAATTGAACAGGCTAATGTTCGTATCGCTTTTTAAGCCAAATTACATGTGATAATTATTAATGAACAAATAACATCAAAGTTAGTTGTAAATATTCTAACAACACATAGTTGAACGGAACAGCCAGCCGTTTTCGAAGGCCACTAAACCTTCATCATCAGCGTTCTTCTGTGTTTGGTCCACTGTGTGTGGTGTCAGTTGATGTAGATTTTTGCCTTATATACGAAACTTTTTTGCAAATGGAATATGTGAATTCGTTTGATTCATCGTATTTCAATTTGCTGAAATGTGTTTTGTAATGAAGGCCCAAATTTACCATCTCTAAATTTACAACAGTCTTACCATTGTCGTTTTTTCATTACTAATTATGCACATGTTAGTTAATTTGCTTATTTTTATCTACTTAAGACAAACTTTTTTGGTTTGTTACTATTAAGTATATTTTTTTATTTAATTTTTGCCACAAGCCCATGACTATTAATTAATTTTAGTTAATTTAATTATTATTATTCGAACTGCATTTGTTGCTATATTTGAATTGAACAGGCTAATGTTGTTGACAATGGTAAGACTGTTGTAAATTTAGAGATGGTAAATTTGGGCCTTCATTACAAAACACATTTCAGCAAATTGAAATACGATGAATCAAACCAATTCACATATTCCATTTGCAAGAAAGTTTCGTATATAAGGTAGAAATCTACATCAACTAACACCACACACGGTGGACCAAACACAGAAGAACGCTGATGATGAAGGTTTAGTGGCCTTCGAAAACGGCTGGCTGTTCCGTTCAACTATGTGTTGTCAGAATATTTACAACTAACTTTGATGTTATTTGTTCATTAATAATTATGACATGTAATTTGGCTTAAAAAGCGATACGAACATTAGCCTGTTCAATTCAAATATTAAAACTATTAATTATTCATCAGAATTTGTTAACAACCTAAGGAACACTATGAATCAAATAAAAACCATTGAAACATCAAATCATTCAGCAAATAACAATTTCGTACAGAAAGAACTTTTGAATTGCACGCACGTCTTCCTACGCGATGATTCCGTTAGAGCTCCATTCAAGCAGCCTTACGATGGCCCATATCAAATTATTGAAAGAAAGGGTAAAAATTTTGACATACGGGTAAACGGCAGATTGGTAACGGTATCTATAGATCGTTTAAGAGCTGCTATACTAGAAAATACATCTACTAAAAACAAACCCAAAATTTCAATTGCAAAGAATAGATCTGAGGTGGACAATGAATCGCCTAACGATACGAGAAGTTCAAACAACGCAAACAAGTATCCCACAGAAACTAGAACACGATCAGGTAGATTAAAAAAATCACCTAACCGATTAGTGACCTTCTCAACGTGATCGGTTGACCACTGGTGGGGGAGTATGTGGCTTCCACATTGCACATTCATTTATAATGATGAGACGCCCTGTTCTACTTGAAAACATTTACCCCAGGCACATCAATCGGTTGTCAACCTCGGTGGTATTGTCAGAGTTCGTATGTACTGTACGAAGTGTCAAACGCCATATAAAATGCATATTTGTGTACTATTCGACAGCAATGAAAATACTAGCATATCCTAAGGCTTGTATGCACACAAACCAAATTTGACATTTACGAAGGAATAATCACATTAGTCACCTGCTAAAGTGCTACCACCGTATAGATACGCTTTTCTTGTACCATAGCTAGTAATATATTTTACAACTGTGTTATTTTTGCATATACATAAGAATATTTTATACATTTTCCTTTTCTTTCTTCTTTGAACACGTCTTTTGCTGATAGAACGTCTATTGCCTTAAATTTAAATTAAAATTAAAATTATTAAGAAGTGTTTTATAAATAGAATAAATTTATTTAAAGATTAGCAACATGTTTTCTTTTTGTGGGAACTCAAAAGACTCCCACAACATATATGTAAATATGTATGAAGAAGTGTTGATGTGATTCACACAAGCAATGATATTCTTCAAAGAAAAAACAGATACGATCACATACATTAATCCAACAACATAAACATGCATGCATACATTACCAAATGCATTCCTTATCCACTTCCATTCACAACAGGGTTGCCACTCTCTGCAGCTATTAGATTATTTCCCCAGAGTTCGCAAACATATATGCATACATACAATAACCCTACATACGCATAGTAACGATAACTCAAAAGAGCAAACCAAAGTCTATCAAATAACAATCACTACATACACACATATACACAGATCCTTTGTCACTACCCTGCAGTCAGTTCTCGCTGAACCTTCATAGTGAACAGACGTCTTAGCGGAGTTTTTTTTTCATATACATATTAAACAAACAAAAAATCATACAAAAAATATTCGTAATACATAATAACAGTAATACATATTAACTTTGATAAATAAGCAAAGCAAATATTGCTGATATTTTTTTTACATAGCAAGAAACAAAAACAAACAAAAACCGCAAACAAAGTGCCCTTGAGGAATACTCTACATGAGTACCTCAAAAACAAAAAATTGTGCAGTGAGTTCAAACGGCAGAAATGCATATTTTACTGTGAGTTCTGAAGCTCTTAATGTTAACAATAAAAATAAAAAATCTGATGATAGTCTTTTTCTAACGGCAAAGCCACTTTTTCGTCAGCGATCAACTTCGCTTTGTCCAATGCCAACTAGTGATTCGTTAACATTACAATTGCCTAGTACTTCTTCATATAAGTCAGAGATATCATCCCCTTCGGGCTCGTATACATCACTTAACAAGGTTATCACTACAGATAACAGTAGCACTAAAGCCAAGGTCCAAGTCGGAATGGATAGGTATATAACTGTGGTAAAGCGTGGGCGAAGCCCAAATTCTTCAAACATTTCATCTTCTCCAAAGATGTCTAGGGATAACAGCGCATCATCTACAATCGTCAAAATCGGTTTTCATTATTGCAAGACAATAACGAAAAGCCCGCTGCATTATCGCTAAAGTCTTTTAAGCCACCACCTATCTATCTGATAGAAAAAAACTCTAACACGCTTTTAAAAAAACTATTGTCGGCCATTGGTGAAAATACTTTTCACATCATTCCAATTAAACGAGGTAATATTGATGAAACTAAGATCCAAATATATGATGAAAAAGATTTCCGGAAAATTATTAGTGAATTTGAAAAAAACAAAACAAATTTTTACACCTATCAACTTAAAAGTGCTAAAGGCCTACAAATAGTATTAAAGGGCATAGATTCATATGTTGACCCCGAAGAAGTAAAATGTGCTCTTATCGACAAAGGATTTAAGGTTAAAAATGTTACTCATATAATTAACAGAGAAAAGGTCCCCCAAGCCCTATTTCGGGTCGAACTGGAGCCGAATGACACACAATTGAAAAACAATGAAACCCATCAATTTATAGCGTAAAGTTTCTCTTGCACCGAAAAATCACAGTTGAAGAGCCATGTAAGAGTTCAGGTTCCGTACAGTGCCACAATTGCCAATAATATGGCCATACTAAAACTTACTGCAAATTACCTACAGTTTGTGTTATCTACGGTGAATTGCACGGTTCTGCTAGCTGTACGAAGGCAAAAGATCAAGCTGAAAAAAAATTTAGTAATTGTGCAGGTAATCACACTGCTAACTACAGAGGATGTCCTGTATATTCTTTCGTTAAAAAGACCATGGGATAAAAACCTAAATTAGCTCCAGTTCAATCAGCAAATGCTTTCTCCGCCAATTTTCCTCCAATGAGCCAACCAAGTACTTCACGTGTATCATATGCCGATGCTGTTAAGACAAATTCTTTTCCCACGCAGAAAGTGTCCCCACCAAGTAATTCAACAAATGCTAACACAAGCTTTAATTTCAGTCGCCTTGAACCCACTATTGATAATCTGGTGCAAACTGTAAACAACTTTACTACAAATATGACTAGCATGATGCAAGAAATGCTGCGAATGCAGAATACACTGCTTCAAGCATTAGTTAACAAACCATGATCACGTTAAAAATATGTTTCTGGAACGCAAACGGCATTCGCCAACATAAAAATGAATTTGAGCACTTCCTCACGGAAAAAAATATTGATATAATGTTGGTCTCAGAGACTCATTTGACTTCGAGAAGTCTTTTTAAAATTTCTGGCTACACCTTATATGATTCAAAGGACCCAAGAGGAAGAGCATGTGGTGGATCAGCAATTCTAATAAGGTCAAGACTCAAGCATTATATTATTGACAACATTTCTGAAGAACATCTACAAGCAACGAATATTTGTATTGAAAATTTTTGCACTAATTTTGTAATATCATCAATTTACTCCCCTCCCAGATTCGCAATTACTGAAGATCAATACGAGTATTTCTTCATATCTCTTGGCCCTTGTTTCGTAGCAGCTGGGGACTATAATGCCAAACATACGTTCTGGGGTTCGCGTCTTATCTCACCCAGAGGTCGAGCGTTGTTCAACACAATTTCAAAAATGGGCTTGGACGTCATTTCGAGTGGGGAGCCCACTTACTGGCCTACAGACATACAAAAAATTCCAGATGTTACAGATTTTGGCGTCATGAAAAATATCTCTAGGGATTTAATTCAAGTTGAAGCTTCTCTAGATCTCTCGTCCGACCACTCTCCCACGATCGTTTCAATTTGTAGCCCATTAAGAAGTGACATACCTCATCCTTATGTGAAGATGATAAATCATGTTATTTGGCTGGGATTCAAAAAATATCTTAGTAGTCATTGCACAGAAAATATTACGCTAAGAACACCCGATGATATTGAATCTAACATTACCAACCTTAATGAAAATATGAAACAGACTGCTGAACATGCCACTACCTCCCATCCGCAGACTGGGTTTAGTAGAAGTTATTCTACTGATATTGAACGTCACGTGTGTGAAAAAAGAAGAGCTAGAAGGGAATGGCAACAGCACAGATAAATTCAACACAAAACTAGGTTTATAGAGTGCACTAAACGACTCCAAGAGTTGCTTGCATTTGAAAAAACTGCTTCTCTTAAAAATTATCTAGAAGGTCTTGATGTCACACCAGTATCTAATTACTCTTTGTGGCGCGCTGCTAGAAAGCTTAAAACACCCGTCGAGTTTAAACCACCTCTGCGCACATCTACCGGAGATTGGGCAAGAAGCGACTCTGAAAAAGGTAAATTATTTGCTGAGCATTTAAAATCCGTATTTACCCCAAACTCATGTTCTGGTGCTGTTGATTTGCCGAGTGTAGTTGCGCTACCCCCTCGACCCATAAAATTTAAGACGCGTGATGTACAAAAACTAATTGCTGAACTAAACCTGAAAAAAGCTCCGGGTACTGATGAAATTAGTAACCAGATGCTGCTGAAGTTGCCTCGTATTGCAATTAGGATCCTGTTATTAATTTTTAATGCCATTTTACGTCTGGAGTATTATCTAAACAGCTGAAAGCTTGCCAAGGTTAAAATGATTCCAAAGCCGGGCAAAGATCTTACCAAAGCTGAGTCATATAGGCCAATAAGTTTACTGTCAACAATGTCAAAGCTCTTTGAAAAGTTACTCATGATAAAATTGTCCCCAATTCTAACTGATAATAGTAGTAGGGAACTGCCAGTACTGGGACAATTAAAATTGTTAAATTGTGGCTGAAATTGTAAAATTTGGGTAATTAAAATTTGAAAACTTTAAAATTCTTGGAAATTTGTGAAATTTGATACCTACGAGGGTGGTTCAATAAGTCCGTCTTATTTTTTGTTTACATTAAGTTTTTTTTGTTTACATTAAGTTTTTTTTGTTTACATTAACTGTTTTCTGTTTATATTAAGTTTATGTATGTTTGTATGTATGACCTTGGGAACTTGTGCGCGGAATATTTTGTAGGAATACATTAAGGGGGTTTATAGGATTGAAGCTTTTATATGTATATGATTTTCTAATGCCGACGGGATAACATCTTTATTTTTTTTCAAATGCCGACGGCATTGCATGGTTATTTTTTTCAAATGCCGACGGGAAAACATGTTTATTTTTTTCAAATGCCGACGGGAAAACATGTTTATTTTTTTCAAATGCCGACGGGAAATTCATGGAAATGATATTTCCTAATGCCGACGGAAAATTTGAGGGTATGTCTAGCTGTAGGAATTGAAGTCTGGCTGTGATTGGTGGAGGGTGGGGTGTGTCTAGATTGTGAGACCTTAAGGCTGACCGTGATTTGGGTAGGTGAGGGTGTTTTGTAATATGTAACCATGGGAATTCGGTGACGTTTATGCTTGTTAGAATTTAAATCAAGCTGGGCTTCGTGGGGGCGGGATGTATTTGAGGTAGATCGACTGGTGGAGGGCGGGGAGTTGTTGTAATATGTATCCGTGGGAATCTGTGTACATTTATGTATGTATATATGTATGTCTGTAAGAGTTTAAGGCTGTCTGTGATTTATCAAAGGTGAAGTGAGAGTGTTCATGTAATACGTATCCGTGGGAATCTGTGTATACGTATGTTCGTAGGAGTTTAAGACTGATTGTGATTTGAGGTGGGGGAGGGTCTTGTTGTGATAGATAGATAGAATGTGACTATGTGTGTATGTGTATGTATATATTTATATATAGCAGTTTAAGTCTGTCCTTGATTTGAGGTAGGCGGGGGGTGTTATTGTAATATGTCTCTATTGGAATTTGGGAGTTTATATGTTTGTAGAAATTTTTGTGTATGTATGTCTGTAGAAGTTTAAGGCTGATCGTGATTTGGATTGTTCAGATTGAGCGATTGTATGTGACCTTGAGAATTTTTGTATGTATATCTGTAGGAAATTTAAGGCTTATCGTGATTTATGAGGGGCGAAGTGTTCATGAAATATATAACAGCGCAATTTGTGTGTATATCTGTAGGAGTTTAAGGCTGATCATGATTAATGAGAGGTGAGGTGAAGGTGTTCATGTATATGTATACGTATCTGTGTGTATGTATGTCTATATGAGTTTAAGGCTGATCGTGATTTAGGTTGTGAGATTGATAGATTGTATGTTACCTTGAGATTTTGTGTATGTATATCTGTAAGAACTTTAGGCTGACTGTGATTTGTGAGGGAAGGGGCATTGTTGAAATAGGTTTAATTTTTCGTAGATGAATTTTAGTATGTGTGTGTGTATGTGATTTTCTCACCATAGTATTTATATGTACGTAGAAATAAATTCTTTCTCATATGAACATTTTTTGCTAGAAAATATTATCATATATCTGAACTTCCCTAATCCTACTATGTTTTTCATATTGGAGGTTGAGATTGCTTTATATTTTATCAAGCTTAAATTTGTCCAGTGTTAAAGTCTGTCGGTCAGAAATTTGTTTATATTTGTATAAATATTAATTTCAGATTTTGCAAAATTCTTGCGTACGATCGTGGTGATTTTGTGTGTGTGTATGTGTGTATGCGCGATAGAGTTTGACTGGTCTGTGATAAGTTTGTTTATTTAAGTACATTTATCTTCTTCGACTTTCGTCTTCAAGCGTCAATAGCTTGGAGAACGGTTTGTATGTTTTCATGATGTAGATATGTAAGTGTGATTGTTAAAATCCAATAAATACTTGAGCATGGGTAAGAAATTTGATAATATGTGTACATATGTACATATGGATCTACAAATTGATTTTATGTATGTATGTATGTACATACAAATAAGTCTGGGGCTCCCTGTTTAAATACATTTTTTTTTGTCATGTGCTGTTGTAAATATTCGCCTGGTCTTTTGTGTATAGATGTGAAATATCTCGATAGTTTTTTTATTTGAAATTAAAAAAACGTTCTTTTAATTTTTAGATGTATTTACTTAAAAGTTTGTGAGGAGTTTCTGTTTTAAGTAAAATTTAATTCCTCTCTAGTTGTAGTAACTATAGTATAAATATTTAATATATTTTATTTCCATTTGTTTAAAGTTGATGTAGCCTATATTCCAACTATCATCTTTTTTCTTCACCTTTTACATATATTTTAGAACATCTTACATTGGCTTTTAAAAAATGACAAACGCTTTGAAATGAAACTGGTCTAGCAGTCCAGCTTAGTTGAGGATAATTTTTTGTTAACCACTTTGCTTCTCTTTCCTTTTTATTGATAAACATTTAAAATCAAATGGTGGTTTTATAATGAAATTTTTATACTCATTATTGTTGAAAACATCCGCTACTTCTTTTTGTAATGAAAATCATTCGAAACCTTACTCGTCTATTAAAACCATTTTTTCATTCATATTACTTAATTTATAAGACTTTCTGGACTTTCTATTATTCGATCATCAGTAAAAATGCAGTAGCTGAGGTCCTTGCTTACTGTTTCATATTAAATTTCTATATCAATTGGGCCGCTATTTAATAAAAGGAACTTTTATCTTAAGCTTTAGTGCATTTGGAAGTGCCGTGACATTCTTTCATATAATAGCTTTGTTGGAATCTTAGATACGAGTACATATAATATAGAACTGCATAACGTTTATTTTTAATTTTTATGTTAAGATCATCATCATTTGGATATGAGACTGAATTTAAATGTACTTTTAAATTAGTTAAATCATAATGAGGAAACTTGTTTTCTTCTTGAATAGCGATCAACAGAAAACGATATCGTTTTCTTACAATTTAGGTCTGGCCCCTCAACGGTTCCTCTAGTATACAAGATGACTTCCTATATCAACATATCTGTCTACTCTTTGTCAGCGTTAAGGAACAATTAAATGTTAAAAATTTTAATTCCTCAAATTGTGTTACTTCATACTGATAATATATTTTCATTAATAAGGTATATGTTTATCTTATGAAGGTTACTCGCCTATGGCTTTTATTTGATGTTCTAGATTATTTTTTTTCTCATTTTATTAAATTTCAGCGTATTGTGTATATATTTCTGATATTTTTAAGTGCGCTTTATTTACCTGTCAGACAAAGTGTACGTATCAGTTGATCACTCAGTCTCTCTTTTTAATATTTTTTTTTCTTCTTTTAATGTATCACTACTATTTTTTCAGATTTTACTACTTGAAAAAGAGAATATTTGTATAATTTTTAAACGTATTCATATATACATATAGGTAAATATATGTATGTATGTATAGAGAAATTACTTTATCTACAAAGAAATACATGTTTAATAATCAACTATTCTAGAAAATCTATCTCAAATAATTCAGTTACCTCCACCATAAATTCACCGTCTGTGTTTTCATAGTGTCAGAAACATTAGAATAACTACGTTTGAGAGAATTTTTACATCGAGTTTTTCTACATGAGGTTTGCTGGTTGACCCCCTTGAAGTTACTGTTGACGTAGGCTGGGTTGTATCACATTCAGATGTACTCATTTCTTACTTAAAAAATATCCTCATCACCATCAACCATATCTGTATACATTTCATTCATGAGTTGGTTTGATCCAGATACAATTGCTGTCTACAGATTAATAATTAGAAACAAGTTTCTCATCACCTTCTAACAGATTTATATATTTTGCTAGCATGCATGCCTTATCATGCTTCTATTGATAGTGAAGTGAGAGTCCGACATGTAGTGGTGTTTCAGTTAAAAATCTATACTATTAGAATTTAAGAATTCACTCTTCTGAATTTTTTACAGAGTAGATACATATGTATTTCATTTAACATACAAGCATAATATTTCTTTACTTACAAAATTATATGACGTGAGGAATTCTTTTAAATTTGCATGCTTCGGCATGCTTTCAATACTCATACAGATACAGATATAAAGTAAGATCTGCTTATAATGCATTTTACAATTTATGTATGCTTCAGCATGATTCCAGTTGATGTCCATATTTATTCAGTAAGTTTGTTTGGTACTAATTCATACACATATACATTCTTAAAGATTGGAAATCTAAATCCAATTTATGTAGTTTGTCTATATTTGCTAAAGATTTGATAGCTATAGAAATGAATAGAATAGAAGAACAATTATTGTAATAGCCCATGAGCATATTTTAAAATTTCGCTTGCTAGAGCTTTCGAAATGGAAAATATACAATTTTCACTATAAAAAGTGATAATATTATGTGTTACTGAATATTACACTGTGTTGTAATTTATTTTGAACGCTTAAATTTTCACAATATTTCATACAGGCCAACAAGTTTAGAGAATTTCCTGTATATTAAGTTAATTATCTTTCTTAAGACCTATCATTCCTAATCATTCCTTCAAAAATACAAACCAAACTAGATTTTTCCTGTTTAATTTTATTTTTTACTTTCATTAAATTTCAGCATTTTGTTCATCTTCAAATTATTATATTTAGCAGCTTTTTCTCATTTGTTGAGTAAACTTTAATCGGAAACATTTAAATAGTGAGATGAACTTTTATATTGTATACGAGTACATTAAGTAATTCTTTGTATGTTTCAATACACTTATATGAACCATCATCACATAATTCCTTTGGATGATCTATTAAATCATTCTACTATTGATGCTTTCATATTAAGAAATATTTAATATTCTACTTATGCATGAATTTTCCAGTGTCTATTAAAAAATTCTTTACAATCATCCATTTGTAAGTTTTTGGTACTCGTAACATTTCAAAAACATTTTCCACAGCGTAGGTTTTTTCGAGTGCAACTTTTATTTTCAACGGTATTGACCATAGAAACTTTGTGAATGAATCATTTATAGTCTACAATAATCAATAATTTCTATTTTATGTAGAATAGTTTCCCATTTCACCTAAATCAGCTCCATAAAAGATCAACTATTCCTTTCATTACATATCTGCAATCCACAAACAATTTTCGAGATTTATTATAGAGTTCGTTTACTAAATTTCTTTTTGAAGACATTAAGTTGTTTTACAGATTTTTTGGAGAGTGTTGTCATCTAGTTGATGCACTTTCAGCTATTTATACTATCATGTAGTTCATTTTCCAATCTATAAATTTTATCGTTCAGCTGTTCAATTTGTTTTTTTAAAAGATGATTTATTTTTAGTATATGTTTTTCACTTTTATAAATATCTTCTATCTCTAATTGTATTTCACGTTGTACTCCATCAATTTACATTTTAATATATTCTTGAATTATATTAATTCCTTAAGCTATATTATTAATTTATCCTATAGTTTATCGATTTGAGTTTCCAGAAACAATTTACTGATAACATCATTCTCCGTCAGTGAATGATGATGATTCCCTAGTAAAAATTATATACCTTATATAGTTTTCAAAATCAAATTTCTCATAGTATTTCCATGTTTTATTATCAATCATTAAAGAAAATAAAGCTACTATTAGAGCCTATATTTGACCATCAACTTGTATTTTATCTTCATTTAGTTTTAGGTTACTATCACCAAATTTCCATTCATTATTGAAATCTTTATGTGGATCATATTTTGTATCTATTTCATTTCTTCTTTCCAAGACTGATAAGTCAGTGTAAGTGTCATCGGTATTGGAAGTCTGTGAGTAGAAATCATCTTCATCATCCTCATCATCATTCTCATTATTAACATCATTAAACAAGATGGTATTATCGAATATTGTTCCTTCTGCTAGTTTCTTTGGTGTACTTGACTCTATCTTGACTGATGGCTTCTGAGACTTTAAACTTGTATTATTTTCAACTTCTCTCTTCATTTTACTTTCTTCTTTCATGGGAATTCTTTTAATTTTGTTAGAACTATTTATGAATTCTTTGAGTGGTTCTGTTATAGGTTTAACTGTATGTCTTAGTTGTTCACATATATCTATTTCACCAGTTTTTATACTACGAAGCTTTTTCTTCAAGACATTTCTTGTCAACACCAACTGTTTTAAAATTTTCTCATCCATGTTTAGCAAATAAGAGGTATCAGTTATTAGATCAGGTATCAGCTTGTCAGGACCTGATCTGGTTTTCAGATCAGCTTATCAGGACCTGGTCTGGTTTTCAGATCAGCTTATCAGGACCTGGCCTGGTTTTTAGATCAGCTTATCTCATTCAGATTGGGTTATCAGTTTACAAGTAGCTGGCCATTTATATCATTTAGATGAATGAAGTTTAAGGTCAGATGAAAAACGGAAAAGTAAACTTTTATGTAGTCAAATTCTCTTTGTTTTTCTATAACGATCATCGTTTAATTCAACATCGTTGCTTATTAACAAAATCCATATTTATCCTTCCAACATGCTTTATATTTGTCTCATCTTACTTAAACATTATAATTACATTATGATTATCTACTATCAAATGTTTGGTGATTCTGGTATAAGTTTGACATCAGCAGAATGCATCAACATTCTTATCTCACTCCATACAAAAATATGTTTCTCACATGTAATATCGTTAAATATCATATCGGAATTACTTTTAGCTTTGTTAGGAGAAATAACAGATTCAGTATCTGTAAATGTGTAATATCCCATGCCTTTAATTAATGAAATTATGTAATATCTTTAAGTATCCATATTTGTGTTGATAGAGAGATTTTGAGTATTAATATGTAGATGTTTTAAAATTTTAGTCCATTAAGACTTTTTAGCAAATCAATCATAACTTTTATTTGTTTTTTTTTACAATTTGACAGACCAACTATTTTAGCGCAAATAGAATTTGATAGAAGGGAACTATGACTTGCGTATGACTATGACTAACGTTTGATGAATCATCAAAATTTCGTACATACCATTGAAAATAAAAGTTGCACTCGAAAAAACCTACGCTGTGGAAAATGTTTTTGAAATGTTACGAGTACCAAAAACTTACAAATGGATGATTGTAAAGAATTTTTTAATAGACACTGGAAAATTCATGCATAAGTAGAATATTAAATATTTCTTAATATGAAAGCATCAATAGTAGAATGATTTAATAGATCATCCAAAGGAATTATGTGATGATGGTTCATATAAGTGTATTGAAACATACAAAGAATTACTTAATGTACTCGTATACAATATAAAAGTTCATCTCACTATTTAAATGTTTCCGATTAAAGTTTACTCAACAAATGAGAAAAAGCTGCTAAATATAATAATTTGAAGATGAACAAAATGCTGAAATTTAATGAAAGTAAAAAATAAAATTAAACAGGAAAAATCTAGTTTGGTTTGTATTTTTGAAGGAATGATTAGGAATGATAGGTCTTAAGAAAGATAATTAACTTAATATACAGGAAATTCTCTAAACTTGTTGGCCTGTATGAAATATTGTGAAAATTTAAGCGTTCAAAATAAATTACAACACAGTGTAATATTCAGTAACACATAATATTATCACTTTTTATAGTGAAAATTGTATATTTTCCATTTCGAAAGCTCTAGCAAGCGAAATTTTAAAATATGCTCATGGGCTATTACAATAATTGTTCTTCTATTCTATTCATTTCTATAGCTATCAAATCTTTAGAAAATATAGACAAACTAAATAAATTGGACTTAGATTTCCAATCTTTAAGAATGTATATGTGTATGAATTAGTATCAAACAAACTTACTGAATAAATATGGACTTCAACTGGAATCATGCTGAAGCATACAGAAATTGTAGAATGCAATATCAGCAGATCTTACTTTATATCTGTATCTGTATGAGTATAAAATAAATTTACAGAAAAAATATTGAAAGCATGCCGAAGCATGCAAATTTAAAAGAATTCCTCACGTCATATAATTTTGTAAGTAAAGAAATATTATGATTCTATGCTAAATGAAATACATAAATATGTATCTACTTTGTAAAAGAATAAAAAGAGCGAAATTGTAAATTCTAATAGTATAGATTTTTAACTGAAACACCACTACATCTCGGACGCTTGCATCACTAAGGACAAAAGCATGCAGTTTAAGGTCAGATGAAAAACGAAAAAGTAAACTTTTATGCAGTCAAATTCTCTTTTTTTCTATAACGATCATCGTTTAATTCAATATCGTTGCTTATAATCAAAATTCATATTTATCCTTCCAACATGCATTTTATTTGTCTCATCTTACTTAAACATTATAATTACATTATGATTATCTGGTATAAAATGTTTGGTGATTCTGGTATAAGTTTGGCATCAGCAGAATGCATCAACATTCTTATCTCACTCCATACAAAAATATGTTTCTCACATCTAACATCGTTAAATATCATATCGGAATTACTTTTAGCTTTGTTAGGAGAAATAACAGATTCAGTATCTGTAAATGTGTAATATCCCATTCCTTTAATTAATGAACTTATGTAATTACTTTAAGTATCCATATTTAGGTTGATAGAGATATTTTGAGTATTAATATGTAGATGTTTTAAAATTTTAGTTCATTAAGACACATATAACATATTTTTTATTTTATTTTTTTACAATTTGACAGACCAACTATTTTAGCGCAAATAGAATTTGATAGAAGGGAACTATGACTTGTTTTTGAACTAACGTTTGATGAATCATCAAAATTTCGTACCATCCTATATTTAGGTTGTTTCACTAACCACATTTGTGTAACTAAATGCATTTTATAAATATTATCTCCTATTAAAAAAATAAAATAATACAGCTATACGATGTCAGAAAATATTTTCTGAAATCGTGTAGCTGCATTATTTTATTTTTTTTTTAATAAGAGATAATGATGTATACTCACAATCAAAACAACATAAAACTATCATTTGTTTTGAGTATGAGTATACCTCAATATTTTTGAAATGCAATTAGTTACACAAATGTGGTTAGTGAAACAAAGTATATTTTAACAGCCTTATTTATAAAAATTATTAAGACTTTATAAAGGCTTTTTTAGAAAAAATTTTTATGAAAATTTGTCTAAAAAAAAACTTTATAAAGTCTTAATAATTTTTATAAATAAGACTGTAAGAGTTTAAAATCAGTATTTTTATGATAATACTGCTTTTAAACTCTTAAAATATACTTTGTTTTGACTATGAGTAGGGACAATTATCTCTTATATGGGAAAAATAAAATAATATAGCTATACGATACCAAAAAATATTTTCTGGTGTCGTATAGCTATATTATTTTATTGTTTCTAAATAAGAGACAATATTTATGAAACACATTTCATAAATATTGGTGCATACTCATAGTCAAAACATTGCATTATCAACTTTTTCTAAAATAGACTCAAAGTACGCGTAGATTACGAATGGTACATGTAACTGTTTGTTCTTAAACTTGATAATAGATTCATCTTCTGGCATTCTGATGACTTTTTTCACACAAACATTTTTATGATGATCATACACATAGGCAGGTGTTGCATATCATGATCTTCTACTTATGTGTGATGTTATGCTGGAACGAAGGAGTCTGAAGAAAATATAGAAAATACCAATATGATATAAATAAATATAACAATAAGTAACTTTTTAAATAGAGATGAAAGCAGATTTTTCATAAATGCACAAATGAATCTTACTTTGATATATCCTTGATGAGTACATAGTAGAAGTTTTCATTGGATTGGATATGAATGTGTTTTTCTCCTTTTGTTATATAGTATGGTCCTATAAGCGATGTGCCATTATGGCCAAATACATTGATGCTCAGATCATTTTGATTTTCGAATTGTTTTATCTGCTTCAATGGGAGTGGAAACTCTAGGCCTTCAAAATTTAACACAATTGCTCCTAAATTAATATTCTCATCAGAAATGTTTGTTATATTATAGTTTCTATAGTTTTTCCGTTGTCTTCGATCTAAAGTACTATTTGTGTACAAAGCCGCCATGAGACACCATTTAAAGCAATAAATATCATTGTTCTCGACATTTATGCATGCACATTTCACTGCCGCTATCCCTCTCTTGAAACTCTTCCATTTTGGCTCTTAGCTCATCGGTCTGTTTCTTGTACATAGCCTCTATGTCATCAGACAAAGTCACCAACATCATCTTTGAGATGTGCACAAGTTGGCTAACATTCATCTCATCATTTACCATTTTCATATAATCACATGTGAGCTCCATATTTCACCATCAACATTTCCTACCGGGTATAATGATTGCCTGCCACTACAACAAAAGTATAGGACACCATCAAACAACCAAGTAAATACACACACATATTCATACACACACACACACACTCACATACACACATAGAAACATCCATGTATAGATCCATCCGCTGTAAGCACAACGTTTCTCTACAATAACAACAAAATCTGTATTCACAAGTATACAAACATACACATAAATAAAGAATCAAACTCACACACACATAGTCTCACAAAATCTCAGCATGAAAATTCCCAAAATCCCACATTTCTTACAGGTTTGCCAACATATTTTGATTTTTCCCAGTTTTGAATTCCCAAAATATGTTGTCCGTCCCCATTACTAATCTAGTTAAATCGAACGGCGTTTCAAAGTTGGGGTATAAAAGTAGAACATCCTCGGACGCGAGAAGTTTTTTTAATTTTTTGAAAGCAGCCAAAGCTTTATTATCCAAATCTATCTTTACAAATTTAGAGCTTCGAGTTCCCACGTATCCTTTTTCTCCACGCAAGTACTTAGTTAAGGGCTTTGCAATAGACGCATAGTCCTTGACGAACCGTCTATAATATCCGGCGAGTCCTAAAAACGATCTAAGACCCCTCAAGGTAGTAGGAATCTTATAATTTACGATTGCGTCGATCTTATTTGGACACGTTTTGATACCCTTAGTGGAAACAACAAAACCGAGGTATTGTACAGAAGTCTTGAAAAATTTAGATTTTTCGAGCGATACCCGCATGTTTGCTTCAAGCAGCTTCCTCAAAATTTTGTCAATATCATATATATGATTCTGCTCAGAGTCAGAAAATATAATGATATCGTCTATGTAGACGTGGCAGGACTTCCCAATTTCTTCACGCAAAACATCATCTATAGCACGTTGAAAGATGCTTGGCGCATTTTTCAACCCAAACGGCAGAAGACAAAACTCGTACTTGCCGTTATTAATGCTAAAAGCTATTTTTCTCGATCGCGGTGAATTAATTTAATTTGGTGGAAGCCACTTTTTAAGTCTAGGGTTTTAAAAAATTTTGCTTTGCCAAGATTTGACAAAATGACAGAAGGATCTGGAATAGGGTATTTATCACAAATTGTCTTTGAATTCAATTTTGTAAAATCGATTACAAGACGCTTATTAGGCCTACCGTATTCATCTACTCCTTTTTTGTCTACCACCCAAACCGGGCTATTATAAGGAGACCTTGATGGTCTAATTATACCATATCTTAAAAGCTTTTTCACCTCACTGTTAACAAAATCGATCATGGAGATTGGGTATGACTGGTATCTGGAATATATAGGCTCTTGGTCTTTCGTTCGAATCGTTGCTGAAATATTAGTATTGTACGGAAGGGCTTCATTGGGATTTGCGAAGACTGCTGCATTTCTATGGATAACGTCGTAAAATTTCCCTTCGATATCTTTTGGAATCGTTTCGAATGTTAAATTGTTAACTAATTCTAAGCTCAAATACTTCAGGTTTTCCTGGCCACCTTGAAAAAAAGAACATTCTGTCTAGTATCAAGCACACCATTAATTTGCTTAATAAAGCTAAAACCAAGGATACCGTCAAATAATGGAATATTTTCTAACAAAACGAAAGTTTCAGTTTTATTGAATATGTTTATGAGGGTTGCTTGTTCGATTATACTAGCACCGTGAACAGATTTAACGAGGAAAGGTTTCGAGATTTTTTTTTATATCTTCCAGAGCGTGTTGTTTTTTTATGTAACTTTTAGAGGATCCGGTATCAACTAAAAGTTTTATATTATGGCTTCCTACTATTCGTTCAATGTAGGGGAGAACTGATTTTCTCCTAAAAAATTTATTTCGTCTTCAAAGAATAAGTTTTCTAAAGTTTGCTCTTCTTGTAATACATAATCGTTTAAATTGAAATTGTTTTCTTCCCTACGTTGCGGTCGTTGGACTTCGTGATTCAAATGGTTTATGCTTTGCATATTTGGGAAATTCCCTCTGTCTGAACCTACATCTCCCCCTAAGCCTCGGGCTCCACTGAATTTGTTGAATCTAACCGTACGCATACTTACATCTGTATCTAACGTTTGGGAACGCGGTTGCAAATCGAAACTTTGAGTATTTGATTGATTTACTCGAGAGTGAGTGGGAGACTGCGGATAAAAATGTTGCAAATGGTTTGGGGGTTGACGTATTTGACTATTAAAAGGTAATTTTTATGTTGGTTGTTTAAAATAATTGCTGGATGTTTGGTTATTAGAAACAGTTTGCGCAAAATAGTTTTGCTGAGCTCTATCAAGTCCGTTGTTATAAATAGTAGCGAAATTATATCTGTTCTGATTTGTTTCAAGCTCTTGTGCCAAAGACAATGCACTGGGCAAATCAGCCGGTTTACATGAAAATAACGTATCACAAAGGGGTTTTTTAAGCCCAGATATAAAGACTCGCAATGCATCCATTCTATACTTTTGATTAAGTGATTGAAATAATGCGGCGTTTCCTTCATGTGTCATTATGACTTTATTAATAATAGATGTCAACTTACTCTCAACATCGCTATAAAATTTAGTGATTGGTCGTTGGCCCTGTCGTAAGGTAGAAAGTTGTTGTTCTAGAGTGTAAATCGATGTTTTATCCGAATACGCAAAATCTAACCTAGCCAGTATAGCATGAAAATTCAAAACCGTATTATAGGTGCTTAAAACTGCGTCAGCACTCCCTACTATTTTATTTCTTAGTAATGCTACCACCTGGTAGTATTTGGAACTACCTTGGTACCGTTCAAATAGTTTGTGGGCTGTAACAGCCGATTGACGCCAAGATACATATTTATAAGTTTCACTTTTGAATTCGGGAACAGACTTAACGATATCAAGTGGTTCGTCGCAGAAATCGCCCTCAATAATTTCAATATTTTTATATTCCTCAACAGCTGATGGGGCCTGCAGTGCAGTAAGCTTCCTATTCAGTTCGTCAATCTTGTCCTGAAACTCTTTTCGAGTTTGTTCTATTGCTTGCGCAACGGCTGCATTCAGAATCGTCCGTAAAGTCGCTTCGTCCATAATTGTTTGTTGTGCACTTCTGTCGCGAATACTAAGGTTTCGCAAAAGGTTTTCTACTTCCCGGATTGCCTCAATGACTCCTTTCGTAGAAGTCATAAATCTATGTATGTAAAAGTATGCGATATTTATTTAACGTATTACAGGAGGGAAGAGAAAATATAATAATTTTTATTCGTTAACTAAATATTCAATGTGCCATAATAAACATATGTGGCTAAGTTACAATACACAGTCTCAAAGAAATAATAATAATGAAATATAATAACTTTTAAGACTAATTCAGATTTATTTAAACCAAATATAAATTTAATTTTGTTGTACTTTAACAATTATAATAGTAATAATAATACTGCGTTCTGTTGAAAAAACTTCTTCGTAACAGTCTTCCAATAATTGAGTTGCTCAAGTATTCCCCTATCGATCGATGGTTTCTTCGCGTGTTAATACTTTTATTTATTGTAATTTACTCTTTATTATGTTAATGCGTTTTTTCTCTTTATGTTGGGATAGGTATATTATTGTTAACAATCTTTCATTAATGTGGTTGATCAAATATTTACAAATCTATACCGTTTTACACATCAATTATTTTATTATAGTTTACTTTTTTGTTAAGTGATCTTGTAGTTGATGGCATGAATTCTTCTGAAACTCTTTTTTGTATAAATATTTTCTCTGTATCAGTTCTTTTTTTTTACTTTTTGTAATAAGATCAGTATGGAGAGATTTCAACTGTGATTGTTTTATTCTATGCTTTTTTTACACACAATATTTTTCTCTTTATGTTGAGATTTGCATATTGATAATAACAATCTTTCAATAATAATTATTTTATAATTTGTTTTTTTGCGAGAGATCTTGTTGTTAACGAAATGAGTTCTTTTGAACCTTGGTTCTTTTTTTAACACAAATACTTGCTCTTTATCAGTTCTTCTATTTTGAAAATGTTTTTTTTACAATAAGATCAATATGAAGAAATTCCGAATGTAGTTTTGTAAGACTGTACTTTTTTTAAATTTTAAAGAAAATTTGTTTAAAGTTCTGTTATTGTTGTTGGGCGCCAATTATAAGTTACGATTCGAGGAAATTAAAACACATCGGTAAATTATTTTACAAATATTTATTAAATTTAGTCTTAAGATTATTTCAGCCACAATTTTATTTCAGTTTTAGTGGTCACGATTTATATTAATGATAATTAATTGATTGTATTTCAAATTTTATTTTCAATATTTTAAAGATTTTAATTAATACTTCTATGAAGTCCTTTTTACTCAACTATGTCGGCTCAGTGTTATTTACGAATGACTTAATAAGTATCATTAAAAATACGTAAGAAGTCTATATCTTCAACTGCCAGCACTCTGCTCTCAAAGAGGGGAATATTTATAAATATTTATTAGAAAAAAGCAATACAAAAACATCGGCACTGACGGCAATCGATGTTGCGCTATAAGTGTTATCTTAACTTACACACAAGTATGTATATATATACATACATACATATATATAAACAGAGAATCAAACTTTAACACACACACACACACACATAGCTAAGAAAATCTCAGCATGAATCCCCAAAATCCTCCATATGCAACAGGGTTGCCAGTATTTATCTTTTTCCCCGGTTTTGAATTCCGAAAACATGTCGTCCGTCCCCATTGCTAATCTACTCTCACACAATTGTAAAATGCAATGGTATAGGTTGCCGACCATGTGTTTAATTTGTTTTTTGTTTTGATTACTTTTATTTTTTTTTTTTTTACTTTACGAAAATAAACAAAACAAATTGCAGTGATGCCAACGTAGCCCTTTTCGAGGTAGATTTATCCCGTTTTCAGTCACTCAAAACGCCCCAAACTAAAAAACGCGCAAATCTAACACTTTTTGCAATTATCTTTTAGCCATTTTAGCCCCTTTTTACTTTTTGCTCGATATGGCTACATTTTAATCTTTGTGAACTTTTTCTTCCTTTATGCATTAATACATTCACCACAGCAAGCTACCGACTCCAAAATGTGAAGGATACAATACACATGTTTTTATGAGAGTGATTCTTTTGAAGACAGCAAGGAAATAGGGCGGCAGCTTGTTGTCTATACTGATTTTGTCGTTGTAGTCCAAATAAACTAATTTCTATTTATTTGGCTACAATGAGAAAATTAAGTGTTGCTAGAATAATACAAAATGGTGAATAAATCATATCGTACAATCAAAGCATATTTATATAAAGTATATGCAGGTCTACAACAACTAAGAAAGTACAAAAACAACAGTCAAAAACAGATGAATACAACCAGACCTGGGCAACTTGCATTAATTTTGCATAAGCACTGATTGAAAAACAAAAATGTTAACGCGTATTTAAATTTGATGCTTGTAGTGCACTAGTTGTTGCACTTAAATAAAATCTCTTAAAAGTGATGGATTAATATTGCATTAGCAGCTAATCGCATGGCAAAAAATTAACTAATTTTGTATTCCCACTAAGCACATCATGAAGTAATGCAATATTATTGCATTACCAAATATTGTACACAGTAATATTGAATAAAATGTTAACCTATTTTATCAGATAGCACAAATGATAAAATAAAAAATACACTAAAGTTCATTGAGGGCACGAAAAAAAACTGTCAATAAAAAATACAAACTAGATTTCAGAACCAATTGAAAAAAACTAAAAAGTTTCATACTTCAAATATGTTGCATCTTGAGCTTATATGAAACACCGTGCAATTGACAAAAGATAAGAACCTAGGTTTTCGTTTATTATAAAGTTATATCTTAAAAAATGGTGATTTTATAAACGAAAAATACTATCGCTTGGAACAATTTCATCAAGTTTTGTTTTTTTGTCGAAAAAATTGCAAAAAACGTAGTGATTTTTCGTCTTGGGTGACGTATGTACGTATGTTTTTATGTATGTACACATTTACGTTGTATTTTACACTATAATGCAATAATACTCTTCATAATGTGTGTAGTGGTGCAAAAAATTGTGCACTAAAAGTAACAATGCAATATTAATGCATTACTTTGAAGAGATTTTAGTTTAATGCAAAAAATATAATTATTTTTAAATGTTTTGTAACTCATTTTTTAAGTAAAGGTTTATTTAAACTTTTTCACATACGTTTTCAGTATACACAATTGTGTATAACAAAGCAAAACAAAACAAAATGACGTACGAAAATTGAAAACAACTTTTGACATTCAGGCATTCACACTACACGATAAAAAAATTTAATCACCTGAGTACTTGCATATACTTTATATAAATTTACTTTGCGTACAATTATTTCGTATTATTTAACAAAAACAATATCCAAAAATTGATGTAAAGCATAAATTGATTAATTTTTATACTTTTACGTCATATAAGTACATTTTGAAAGAGTAATTTAATTTTAATAAATGAGAAATATTTGAAGGTGGCAATAATGAACTCTCGACTTTTTACTCATTTTATTTTGCTAGTTTGCTTTACCAATTTTAAAAACAAGAAAAATATAGAATAATCTTATATTTCTTCCAAATTTTTTTGTGCTTTGAAATATATTCAGTATAGCCTAAAACCAGATAATGTATGTTTTTGCAAGAGCGAGAAATCGAAATTTTATTTAAAACGACGATTTTTAAATGTATGTACGTATGTTAACATATGTATGTATGTATAATATAAATTGTATATACTATTTAATCAACGTACGTACCATATTGAAATGTAACATAAAATATAAATGAAATATGTACCTTATTGAAGTGTAATATCTCAAGCTATGTACATACATATGTGTTGATCTCATGTTAGTGATTTATTTTTTTTATAACAAATTCCTTTACAAAAATCTGTTTATTGTTTTGATTTTTAACAGAAACATTTTAAAACTAGCCCCTTTTCGCGCTTATTCAAAAAAATTTACTTTATTTTGCGCTAAACAATTATTTTTTTTTCAATTTAGTCCTTTTTAGCCCTATTTGAAAAAATTTTTACGCGTTTGGAGTCTCAAAAGTTGGCATCACTGACAAATTGTCTGATTTTGTTTTGTTTCGTTCTTTGAAGTGGGAGAAACCTAAACAATGAGAACAATTACTCAATTTGTTTTTGTTTTTGCACATGAGCACAAACCGGAGAACACGGCCGATCGGTTGTAAGCCGGCTAACAGCCTCCACCGCCCACAAACAATACATTAATTTAATCGTACGCCGCTAGAAAAGAAAATAATGGAAAATAAATGGAAACATTTTGAAATATTTGCAGCGAACTTGACATCATCATATATTATATGTGGCAATAAATAATAATGGCTTAAGTTGACATAAGTGCTTTTTCATTTTATTGCATAAACGGTTGGATTGATTTTCTTAAACCATAGCTAAAACTCCTCTCGATCAAGTCACCTTTCAAACAGAAAAAAACTAAATTAAAATCGGGCCAGCCGTTTGGTCTGTACATGGAAACATTTTATGTAAAAACTAAACACAAAAAAAGACAATACCCTTAATATCTCAAAACAAGAAATTTCGACTTAAGCCATTATTATTTATTGCCACAGAAATAATTTTGTTGCATTGTTATTTCACACATGAAATTTGTTTTATATAACTAAGCAGCAAAGCTATAACCGGGTGTTCTAGGTTAGGTTAATCTGGGTGGTCCAACGACCTCGCATAGATCGGGTGTCCTAAGACACCTTTCTTCTTTTTTTTTAAATTCACTGAGACTGAAAGCGGGGAAAAACTTTCACGGAAGATTCTCGATAGCATTTTTCCCTTCTGGGGGAACGAAAATTGCACTTGAACAAAAATTTCATTTGTTACTCACGATAAGGGTGATTATATAGAAGCAGATATATATTTTTGTGTATATTTTTGAATAATTTTCTTCAATTCATTTTTAAAATATCAAAGTCCGTTTTTTATGCAGGATATCTATTTATACTCTTTGTTTTCGATTTTTCTTCATACTTGGTATAAATAACTGCCCCGGAAGTGGTACGACAGTCATTCATTCATTTATATAAAATAGTTGTATGTCCATTTTTTATACACGCGTTCGATAAAATACATGCCAAAAAATTGGTATTTTATAACTGAATGTTAGCCATTAAAACTTCGTGATTATTTTGATAAACTATAATGTCTGCAAACAAGAATATTGACGCAAGAATAGTTTTAAATTATTCAGACGAATAAAACGCAAAGAAAAAAATCGTCTACATTTTAAATTAAATACTTGTATTGGTGAATATTAAAAAATTTATTTTGATGACATCACTAATATCAATGAGCGCAAGAACGTCTTTGTTATTATATGGCCTGCTTAAATTTCTATATGGAAGCGTCAAATACTGTGAAATGTGATAGGAACAATCACTAAGAGAATCACAACAAAATTTTTCTTCTCTGAAATATTGCACTTTACAAATAAAAATTATTTTCATTTCACTCCAACCAAAAGAAATAAAATTTCATTGACAGCATGTGCCGGCTTATACAAGTTTGCTCCACTGCCAATCAACTTTAAAAAACATTCAAAAAATAACAAAACGTTAATCAAGCATGAAAAAGGAATTTTTTTTGCTGTTTTTGCTTGTGACGTGAAAAAAATAAACAAAAGGAAAATAACCCGGATTTGTTAAATTGTTTTTGACAAGAAGTTAACTTCAGCAAACCACATAGACACACTCCTTCTTCGAAGGATGCTTTGGCTCACCCAATATCACAAAATGTAAAAATAAAAATTAGACAACTAGTCGCCAAAGTTTATTATTTAAAAAATCTACAACATACTCTTTAGTTTGCAACTAATAAAAAACATTAAAATTTAATTCATAATAAATAATTTGTGACATGGTATCTTTTTTCACAAAAATGTATGTATATCCTTTATAAATGTGGTTTCAGAAAATCATTCATGCAACACGGTCGACAAGAGTTAAAACCTGACTCAACATAATCGCCAAATGACAGTTCTCAATACATTAGTATGTTTATATGTACATACCCTGCAGAAAACATGGGGTTAAGTGTCCCCAAGTGACCACTTTTGTCGACTATTTTGGTGACATTGTCAACAGAGCGTCTATTAATAACGGTTTTAATGTGTAGAAAACATTTTTTCAGATACACAACTATGCTTCTTCTTAATGTTTTATTGGTTTGTTGAAAATAAAAGTGACGTCAAGCAAAATTTAAGTGTTTATAAAAATTATCTTAAGAAATAGAATTATAAGGTTCATATATATGTATAAATGTATTTAACAATAATTAAAAACATAATACACAAAAAAAAATAAAAAAACAAATAAAATAACAATCAATATTATATAAAAATATAAAATGTGAAAATTAAAGAGTTTTAAGTGAAAGGTGCCAATTATGGAAGTTTTGACCCTGTGGAAGATTTTGTGCCATCAGGTAAAGATTTGTCATATTTTAAGATCCATACGTAAGTGTTTGTCTTTACTAATTCAGCGAAACATACAATTTTTAATTTTAATATACATGTGTATTTAATAGAAATGACAAACAATTTCCTGCAGGTGGTGACAGTGTCTATAGTGAATCAATACAGTTTTACTACGGACATCGAGCGAGGAAATATCGATATTGTAGACTAGAGCCCCTAAAATTTACTAGTGAATCTTTGGTGCCAATGTCTCCATGTGGTCCCAAAAAAACTACTTAGTCAGTAGTGCTACAGTCTAGTGGTTGATTTTCAATGACAAGCTAATGTTAAATGTCAATAGGCGATTACATTGGCTGGGGTACAATGTCACTAGTAAATCACTACATTTTCACTATTCCCATTTTCTGCAGGGTATGTACATACATACATATCGCACACTCAGTTCTATAGTGTCATAAATAAAAAAAAAACAGTTTTGAAGAAAACTCGTTTAAAGTTTTCAATTAACATACAACTCAATGAAGGCATGAAAACATATTCTTCTCTCAGGAAGTGATAAAACAAGATATTTATATGAAATTTTTACGCGAGATAGAATACAAAATGCAATATTATTCTGCATTATTAACTCAAAAAACGAATTTTTTGAGTTATTACACTATTGAACTGAATGTGCGTCATATGTATGTATATACATATGAATACTTGTTTTACTTGGCAACACTGCTTGCCCAAATTCACAGTCCTTAGTTATGACTTTAGTTTAACTAATTAAATTTCATACATAAATCATTGGTTAAGCCAAGAGTGTGAATTTCGCCATTATACAGTTGGTAATTGTTTTGCTTTCAGTTTTGTTTCCCATTGCATAATGAACAGATTGACATATAAGTGCCGGTCCAGACTTGCAATTTTTGTTGCAGCTACTTTTTATTTTTTAGTGCAAAAGAGCGGGAAAGGAATACGAAATGTATGTATTTCTATTTCAACACTCTCCCACATATTGAAGAATTGCTGCAACAAAAATTGCAAGTCTGGACCGGGACAAAGCAACGTCTGCAGATTACTTACGAAAATCATGATTCGTTTCGCTGTTTTGCTTTCAGTTTTGTTTCCGATTGCATAATGAACAGAATGACATCTAAGCAACGTCTGCAGATTATTGATGATTTGTTTCGAGACAATTATGAAATTTAATGTGGGGGCGGAGACACGCTCATTAAACTCAAATCGAGCGATACTGTTGAAACTTTCAATACAAATTACACTTATGCAAGTCTACGTTATCCGTTTTAAAAAATGGGCATGACTTCGAAGAGAAAATCTTAATCTTCAGTGTCATGCACTTCGGCTTAGCAGATTTTAATTTATTACTTATGGATTGCTTATTAGCCGTTTCCTGCGAAATATTACACAAATAATAAGCACTCGTCTTAGCATAGTTAATTAATTTGTCCTTTTTTGGGTAGTCGATTATAATTATACATATGCATGGTTTTACTTGCTAGTTTTAGCGGGAAATCGTGGTGTTTTAATCTTAAGCTAAGGTTAGGTGATATGTTGAATCAGCATGTATATGCTGACAGTCATATGATTAAAATTTTCAATATGTAGAAGTGACATGCCGTTAAATTTTGTCAGTACACGAAATATGTTTTTGTCCCAAACTACAAATGTGACTGGTGATCGTATGTGTTTTTGCTTTGAAGACTGACATTGCTTGTGTGTGTTACATACCAACCTAAATTACGACGCAAAGCACAAGGTAATTTAGCGCTTAGCTTTTACGCTGAAATGAGTAAATTAAATTAGAGCGTTAACGTTGCGCCAGAAACAGTAATATTCACTCACTTCGATTAATTAAAAAGTCTAAATAGAAATAAGATATAAAAATGAAAACGCTAAATTGACTTCAAAATACCTAAAGTTACATTACTTAACAAAAACAACAGTACTTTTGTAGCTAACTTCTCTTATTTACGCTCTGTTTATATATATTTATGTACAACTGCATTTCAGATATTGAATATTTTGGAACCATCAGGTTGATAAACAGAGTTATATGAATAGGTGTAACGAACTTGTGATGGAAATTTTTATTTCTGTAAATTTTACTTTAATGTAACAATTGTAGAAAATTGTTGGAAACAGTTTTAGATAAACATAATTAATTTATAGGTTTTTGTCTGTCCGTTATGACGCCTTTTTTAATTAAAAAATATTGTTTCGTATTGCTAGCAGCGAAACCGTTTGTGCTACTAAAGTATCAATTTCCTACTTTTTGACCTTCTTGATACTTTTAGTGCCACTTTTTAAAAAGAGCTAAATCTACTACTTTTTATTACATTTTGACCCTTTTTATAAATTCCATCACTTGATTTATTTTTTTCACAGCAATCTGCTTGTGTAAGCGTAATTTCTTATGACAGATTAGTAAAACCAAAAACGATGTAACATAATATACACTACAATAATACTTACTGTTTGTCATTCCTGTAACAAATCAAATACTCTGCAAAAAAAAAGCTTGTTCCGAAGTGAATTACAAAAATTTTGGATATTTTTTGTCTGCACCTTCTCAAAGTTGTTTTTTTTACTTTAAAAAAAATTAATATCACTTCAACAAGAAATTTCTAATGATAGCTGTAAAATAAATGTTTTCAAATTTATATCACATATAACAGTGTGTATATTTCCCTAAAAAGTATTTATTTTTTTCTCCGCTAATACTTTATGTGCCCTCCCTGAGCATCAATCACCGTTTGTAAACATCTCGGCATCGAATGAATTAGATTATATACTATATTCTTCAGCCATTTTCTACCACACTTCCTTTATAAGCCGTATTAATTGTACTTTATTTTTTCTACAGCTTTATCTTCAGGTGAGCCCACAAAATTTTCGATGGTGTTCAAGTCAGCCCGTTGTGCTGGAGTGTCAATAACTTTTCTGCTGTTATATAGCAACCATGTCCTACAGAGAAACGATTTATTATTCGGGTCGTTCTCTAGATAAAATTTATAATTAAGCTTCACACTGGCAGATAATTCGCTCTTCAGAATACGAAGATAAACTTCCTTGGCTCATTATGCATCCTAATATCCCTATACTTTGTATGATATACAATCCTATACCATGACAAATAATTTTTAAAACATTACTATGGGTATTAAATTTTTATTTTCTAGTGCAGTCAGAGGCGTTTTATTTTTTAAGTGCTAGTGCATTTTCTTCAAAATTTTTCTTTTTTTCGTCAGACGGCTTCTGCAAAAGTTTGAATTCAAATTGTTGCTGAGATAAAAGTGATTTTATAAATGTTGAGTTTTTCTTATATAAATACTAAGCAAACAAAAATCATACAAAAATATTCGTAATACATAATATTCGTAGTGCATATATACTTTGATAAATAAGCAAAGCAAATATTGCTAATATTTTTTTACAAAGTCAGAACCAACAAAAACAAACAAAAACAAAGTGACATTGAGGAATACTCTACATGAGTACCTCATAAACAAAATATTGTGAAGTGAGTTCTAAAGGCAGAAAAAAATTCAAGCGCTCTTATTAAAAAAATTAATCTCGGTCATTGGTAAGAATAAATTTCACATTGTTCCAATAAAACGTGGTAACATTCATGAAACGAAAATTCAAATTTATGAAGAAAAAGATTTCCGCAAAATGGTTACTGAATTTGAAAAAAATAAAACCAATTTCTACACATATCAGCTTAAGAGTGCTAAAGGCCTGCAGATTGTACGGAAAAGCATAGATACTGAAGTTTTTCCCGAAGAAATAAAAGGGATTTAAATTAAAAAATGTATCTAATATATTTAATAGGGAGAAGATCCCCCAACCTCTATTCCGCGTTGAACTGGAACCAAATGACATAAAATTTAAGAAAAATTAGATCCATCCAAATTATAACTTGAAATATCTTTTATACCCAAAAATCACAGTTGAAGAACAACAAAAGCGTTCAGGACCTGTACAGTGCATTAATTGTCAAGAATACGCCAACACAAAAACTTACAGTACTTTACCTACTGTTTGCGTTGTGTGCGGTGAATTGCACGGTACTGCTAGTTGCAATAAGCCAAGAGATCAAAGTGATAAAAAATGCAGTAATTGTGGAGGTAATCACACTGCTAACTACAGAGGATGTCCTGTGCACTCTTTCGTTAAGCAGACAATGACTCAGAAACCTAAAGTAACTCGACCTCAAACAGAAATAACTCACTCCGCCAATTATCCTCAAGTGGCCCAGCCAATTACTACAAATTTATCGTATGCCGATGCTGTGAAGTTCAATTATATTCCCACTCAGAAAGTGTCACCAAGTAATGATTCTGCAAATGCTAACACAAGCTTTAATTTCAGTAACCTTGAAACCACAATTGATAATCTGGTGCAAAGTATAAACCAATTCACAACAAATATGACAAGTTTGATGCAAGAAACGCTGCGTATGCAGAATATTCTGCTTCAAGCAATAGTTAACAAGCCATGAACACGCAACGCATGGAACGCAAACGGTATTCGCCATCACACAAATGAGCTTGAGTACTTCCTCACGGAGAAAAATGATATAATGCTGGTCTCTGAGGCTCAGTTGACTTCGAGAAGCCTAATCAAAATTAATGGCTACACCCTATATGATTCAGGGGACCCTAGAGGAAGAGCATGCGGTGCATCGGCAGTTCTAATAAAGTCAAAACTCAAGCTCTATATTCTTGATAACATTTGTGCAGAACATCTACAAGCAACTAATATTTGTGTCGAAAATTTTTGTACAAGTTTCGTTATATCATCAATTTACTCCCCTCCCAGATTCTCAATAACTAAAGATCAATACAAAGATGTTTACAAATCGCTTGGACCTTGTTTCAAAGCAGCTGCAGACTACAATGCAAAACATATGTTCTGTGCTTCGCACCTTATTACACCTAGAAGAGCGTTGTTCAAAACAATTTCAAAAATGGGATTGCACGTCATTTCGAGTGGGAGCCCACTTACAGGCTTACTGACATATAAATAATTCCAGATGTTATAGATTTTGGCGTCATAAAAAATATTTCGAGGGATTTACTTAATGTTGAAGCTTCTTTAGATCTCTTCTCCGATCACTCTCCCAGTATTATTACAATCGGTAACCCACTAATGCCCAATTTTTCAGTTGGTAACCAAATTGTAATTATTTTTAAGTTCTAATTAAATACGAAATTGTGTTTTTGAGTGCATAATTAAATAATAATTAAATGCCCAAAGTTGTGTAATTAAGTATTATTTAAGTTTTATGAGCGCACCATATGTTTTTATGCGTGTATGTGTTTATTGAAAACATACACATGAACATCATGTGGTCATACTACAAAGAATTTCCTTTAATTTTCATGAATATATAACATATACAATTCGTAGTTTTATATCATGGAATAAATAAATATAAAAATGCATTCGGATGTTCTTTTGGTTTCATAAAATGTGTTTTACGCAATTATAATTTTTTGGATTTTGATAACATCATTTTCTTATTTATGTTAAACAGCTGTTGTTTGAAAATACTGGGAAATTTTGCAGTGCTACCGTACTTTCAACGTAATTTAATAAGAACTTTAATTAACCACTGAAAAAATTAAATCGTATTTAATTACAACTTAATTTTAAATAAAAATTAGCTAATTACGTACTTAATTCTTAAGTTAAAAACTAGGGGTAAGATTTACCTCACACATATGTAAAGATGATCAATCGTGTTAATTGGCTGGGATTCCAAAAATATCTTAGTAGTCATTGCACGGAAAACGTTACGCTAAGAACACTAGATGATATTGAATCTAATATTGTCAATCGTAACGAAAATATTAAACAGCCTGCTGAACATGCCACTACCTCCCATCCGCAGACTGGGTTTAATAGAATTTATTCTACGGATATTGAACGTCTTGTATGTGAAAAAAGAAGACCTAGAAGGGAATGGCAACAGCATATATCGCAAAGACTGCATCTCTTAAAAATTATCTGGAAAATCTCGATGTCACACCAGCATCTAATTACTCCTTGTGACTCGCTGCGAGAAAACTTAAAACACCCGTTGAGCTTAAACCACCTCTGCGCACTTTACCGGAGGTTTGGCAAACAGTAATACTGAAAAAGATAACTTGTTGTTGTAAATTATTTAAAATCCGTATTTACCCCAAACATATCCAGTAAAAAATTGCTTCAAATAAAGCAGGTTTTTACTATGAGAGGGTAAAAGTAGAGCTGATAAACCTGCTGATACCGCTGCTGATTTTTCTATGGCGAGATTTCAGTTTGGAGTACTACATTTTTTGCTCACAAAAGCGCTTTTTTGAATCTAATAAAACGTGCAAATATAGCAATTATATCAAGCGCTCTTTAAAGGATCAATAATTTAAACGTATTTAATTATGCAAAAAACCGCTTTTTAAGATTACATTAGGAAATCTTCTGCCTTTAAAACGTGCATTGTTTTGGCGCTGTAAAATAACCTTTTTTTCATCATATATATTCACTGATTCTAACCAGCTCATATTTGAAAGCGAGTTATGATGCGCCTTTTTGCTTTATAGCTTCAAAAAACATGAACTTTTTTTACTGGGTATGTACTGGTGCTGTTGATTTACCGAGTGTAGTTGCTCTACCCCCTCGACCCTGAAAGTTTAAGATGATTGACGTACAGAAACTAATTATTGTACTCAACCCGAAGAAAGCTCCAGGTATTGATGGAATTAGTAACAAGATGCTGATGAATTTGCCTGGTATTGCAATTAGAATCCTTCTATTTATTTTTAATGCCATATTACGATTAGAGTATTATCGACACCACTGGAAGCTCGCCAAGTTCAAAATGATTCCAAGGCCGGGCAAAGATCTTACTAAGGCTGAACCATATAGGCCAATAAGTCTACTATCAACAATGTCAAAACTTTTAGAAAAACTGCTCATGACAAAATTGTCGCCAATTCTAATTGGTAGTGGATGCATCCGAGATCATCAATTTGGTTTTAGACGTCAGCATTACACCATTGAACAAACGCATAGATTGGTTCAATTTATAAGAAAAACATTTGAAGAAAATAAGTGTTGTTCTGCTCTGTTTATTGATGTTTCTCAGGCATTTGATAAAGTGTGGCATCAAGGCCTTATTTTAAAATTGAAATCATATCTACTAATAAATTTTCTGAAGCTATTGGAAAGTTACATTACTGCCCGGAAGTTCGCCGTTGTGGAAGGAGACTTCATGAGTGTACCTAAATGTATATAATCCGGTTTGCCTACTGGGTCAGTTTTGTATTTGATTTATACTTGTGATATGACTTTGAGTAGCAGTATCTATACCTCTACATTTTCCGATGATACAGCCTGGCTTAGTATGCACGAAAACCCTCACGAGGCTTCCTTCCCGATGTCTACAAGAACATATGGTTAAACTTATAAAGAATTAAAGTAAACGAACAAGAGTGTGTTCAGGTAACATTTGCCCTGCGAAGAGATACTTGTTAACCAATTCGAATCAACAATCAAGTTGTTCCTCAACATTCATATGTGAAATATCTTGGTATACACGTTGATCGACGGCTTATATGGAAACATCATATTGACTCAAAGCTAACACAAATGAAACTTAAATTAATTTAGATACATTGGCTGCTACCGAATACAGCTATCGGGCACTGCTTCAGCTTCCAATACAGAGAGAATCCAACGAAGGCAAAACAAGATTTTAAGACTGATAACATCGGCTCCATGGTACATCAAAAATTTAAATTTCCATCGTGATTTAAATATGCCACTAGTGATTGAAGAGGTACACTCCGGCTGTAATAATCAACACTCCAGATGAAACAGCTTGAAAATATTTTTGTGCTTAATACGATATTTATGTATTATGGATTACTATCACTAAGTTTATGCCTGACACTGGTTGGGCCTAATTATTATATCTATATTTAAGATTTGAATACTTATTGTCAGTTAATTTTTTTTGAAGATACAATAAATAAATATAAGCATGAAAAAAAATATTTTAGTAGGTATTCCTTTATTCCTAATTTTCACTTCTTAATTTTTAATGTGTGTACTTTAAATTTTATAAATCTTATTTTTCCAATTTTTCCATATAACTGTGTTCTACAATACCTTTATGACTAAGTAGATTTTTCTTTTAACTGTTCGTAATTACTACTATTTTGTTTCTGTTTTTATCCTTATTTCCATTTTTATTATTTGTTATTAGTTTGTTATTTTATCTATTAGCTTTTCTTATATGAGATTTGTGAACAATTTTTCCGGATTCCATGAGAATCGTTCCTCCTTTGTCTTTTTTTACTACCTCTTCATCGAGGTCTTTATTTTGTTTGTCTATAAGTTTTGACATATTGTCTATCCTGTCCTTTTCTATCTGCTCTGGGTCAGTACCCACAGTTCGTCCAAAAATGCTTCTATTGTATAGTGATCTAAAGAGAAATTCTTCAAAATTTCGATGAGTTTTTTCAGCTCTTACGCATCGCATGATTTCAGACAGAGTGGAATGGTAGCGTTCTACTTGTCCGTTAATGGTACTTGTGTGTGGGGGTGTTCTAAATATTTTATTCCATATTGGCTTTCAAGCATAAACGTTATGGGAGCCGAATTCAAGGATTTCTCGTTGTTTATCACAACTTTTTTAGGGATGCCAAAAGATATTAAAAATTCTTGAAAAGGTAGCCTTACATCTTCTATTGCTCTTGAGTTTAAAAGTTTTTGAAATACGCACATTTCGGAAATTTGTCTATGGCAGTCAAGATAACTTTATTGTTGGTGTGTTAAATGTCAATATGTACAATATGTACTGGATACTTGGGAATCGGAGTGGCGCGGAGAACAGGTGTTATTGTTTTGCTATGTTCTTAATTTTCGCGTTCATTTGGGGGAAGTAGTATTTTTCTAATAGCTGTGCTCTATTTTCAATTGAACTTCTATGGGCTCTTTTATGTTCTTGAATTATTTTAGGTTCTTCCGTTAAGTCTTCCACAACTTTCCTAGTATACCGTGTCCTGTAATGGGTAAAGTGTAAAGAATATACGGATTAAATTTTTCCTAAAATAGGATCATCAGTAAAAATTCCGTTTGTTACCGAAGGGTTTAAGTTTCGCTTTAAAATAATTACAAGATTTTCTTCATTAAATTAAGGCTCGATTATAATGTGTCTACTGGCAGGAAAAATAGGGTATGTTCGTAAATGCATCACTGCTCTGCAAATGGAAATTTAAATGTTCTAAACTGGTTCACTGAAGTAGATAACGCACAAATAAATATCAAATATGGTGTACAAACATGATTACTACTAAAACAAGTTATCAGCAAACTTGTATTGCATGTTAAATAAAAGTTTGCACGTATGATGCAGAGCAGTGATGCATTTACGAACACACCCATAATTTTAAATTGATAGGAGGCATTATTTCCAATTGTAAGCAATAGCTGATTTTTGAATACGTTAACTGGTACGTCCGTATATGGTATTAAGTTTTGTGAAGAACTTTCATCGCGTTATTGTGTTGCTGTTAGTGAGTTTACCTGTTGTTTGCTTGGTGGAATCTTACACAACGTATCTGCTACAACGTTCGTCCTACCCGGTTTGTATTTAAGTTCGTAGTTATATTCCTCCAGCATGGCTTTCCATCTTTTTAATTTGCTATTGTAGTTCCTATTACTAAATGCATAAAGCCTATAGTACACGGCATGTAAAAAAACACATCCGCATGTGGTTCTGGCGTAATTTTTACGTCATCACTAAGCTACATTTGCTACATGCCGTGTACTAGTAACATATGTAAATGTAGATATTCTCGTGCTTACAGATGTGCTGCCTCAGAAAATGTGTTCAATTCGGCTTCATATGCCAGATTTGTAATTTGGAACAAAAATATTATACAAATTTTACGGCATGTAGGCACTACTAGTAATTTTAAAAAATGAAACCAACATTCTGAAAATTCCCGTGACGTCATCGCCGCATACGCATGTGGCTTTTTACATGCCGTGTACTGCAGGCTTAAGTCTGTAAAAATTTTAATGGCGGCTGAACCGTAAAGATATCCTCGTAAAGTTTTGAATGCCCATACGATAGCGAGCATCTCCTTCTCATTAGTCGCATAGTGCTACTCAGTTTTTGAGAGTATTCTCGAAATAAATATGATAGGTTTTCCTTCTTGTTCCAATACTGCGTCTATTGCATGATTGGAAGCATCCGTTTGTCAAGTGGAAGTCTTTTTGGAAGTCTGGGTAGTGTAACATTATTTCATTCGAGGTAAGGGATCTTTTAATTTGATTGAAAGCTTCTATTGCACTATTGTTAAGAGATATTTCCTTCTTTGTAGATATTCGTTTGGGCAGTCGTCCCTCCTCCCCTCTCAAAATTAGGGTAAGTAGCTTTGACAACTTAGCGTAATCTTTAATGAAACGTCTGTAGAATCCAGACATTCCCAAGAATGATCAGAGTTCTTTGAGGGTCCTAGGAATGGGAACATTTTATATTGGGTGTGCTTTAACTCCCTCATCTGTTACAATAAATCCTAAGAATTCAACTTCTCTTGAGAAAAATTTACACTTGTCTAATTGAATTTTCATATTTGCGTCCTGTAGCACTGGAAATATTTTCTAAATTATTTGCGCGTTCTTCCTCGGTTTTGGTAAAAATTATGATATCATCAATGCAGACGTAACAAATTTTGCCTATATGCATTCGCAAAATATCGTCTAAACTCGCATTTTTTAACCCGAAAGGAAGGCTCGTATTTTCCATTGTTGATGGAAAATGCAGTCTCCTCTATATCTGATTCCTTTAAAGGAATCTGATGAAACCCGCTTTTTAAGTCTATTACATTGTTGCGTCCCAATTGCGCAAGAATCTCGTTGATTTCAGGAATTGGATATCGGTCACTAATCGTTACTGAATTCAATTTTCTGTAATCAATTACTAACCTATACTGCTTATTTCCTGCAGAGTCTGGTTTTTTATTGACAATCCAAACAGGTGAATTGTAAGGTAAGCGTGATTGGCGAATTATTACGTCTTCGAGAAGTTTATTTATCTGTTCTTTTACTTCTGACTTGAGTGACATTGAATAAGGATAGTATCTGGTATAAATTGGAGATTCTGTTGATGTTCTAATCTCACCAACAACTGTAGTTGTGTATGTAAGTTTTTTGTCCGGATCAGCGAATAATGTTGGAAACTTGTGTAATAATGATTTAATTGTAGTCCTCTGGTCTAGAGTCAAATGTTCTAGTTTTATATCAATATTGTGTGCACTCCTCGACAGTTGTTGTTTTATTGGAACCCTAATTCTGTTTTATATTAGCATATAGTCATCTGACGTAAATATGACCTTTTTTCAAAAAGGAATCTTCTAGATTCTACTTGAATGCCTGCGAGTAGTGGGCTGCCACGTAAACCATGACTACCTTTAATTGTTTCAAACTTTCATTGCCAATAATGGCGTCAAAAGATTTTAGTATCGGTAGGATAAAAAAATTAAGTTTTTTGTCCCTAGGTCTAAAAAATGGACGTCAACGAATTGGTTAGGGTCGCATTCAGGATAATCTTTTTCTTGACTTTCATATTCTTGAGAATATTCTTGCCAAGATTGGTCATGGCTCATTTCCTCTTGCAAAAATTTTTCGTTATTGTCCATATTGTAATAACTCTGCTTATTGTTTGTATCTTGAGAGATATGATTAACTCTCTGGTACTTATTTGGGTAACTTCGTCTAATCTGGTTTGATGGTGGTGGTGGTCGCTTTCCTAAGAATGCGTTGAAATTCGGTCGGTTTATGTAGTTAACGCCTCTTGTTTGTTGTGAACTATCTATTTTCATAGGTACTGGCTCAGGAAAGGGTTTTGGTGCGATTGGTCTTGAAGGTTGTGAATTTTGGTACTGCGGAGAATTATTTGAGTTTTGAGGACCTATGAGATTGGGATAAAAAAAATTATTTTGGTTTATTGAGGGCCTATCAGAGGGATACTGAATATGTTGGTTTTTCATTGCATATGGAATTAATGCTGACTGTGGATAAAATGGTGATCTTTGCAATTGCGGTACTTGTACCTGATGTGGGTGAAATCTTCGATTTTTGTTTTGGTTATAAGTGTATTGTGACCTATAGCCCTGATTTTTTAGTTTCAAGCATAGGTTTAGCGCTTATGAAAAGTCTGAGGGATCCTTCATGCCCAAAAGTTTCGGGAGATCGCCATTAAGGCCTCTTAGGAACGTATCGAGACCCTTGCTTCTATAAGTTTACGTTAGTAAATGCAAAGCTTCCTGTCCTATCTCTAAACTTGATATTTTATTCATTATAAGTGAAAGGTGGTTGCTAAACTCCTGATAAAACTGGAGAATAGAATTTTTACTAGAGATGCAAGCTTACACTCAAGAGTCGTAATGGCAGCTCTGTCTGCATAGTGGAGATTCAAGCAATGGCAAATTGCTTTCCAATCCAAAGGCACATATTAAGATTCCAGAATTATGTCTGCATTTCCTGTCACTTAGTTAACTAGTCTTAAGGATGCTATAGTATTTTGGCGTTCCTCTTATGTTCTCGTAAATCTTGAGGACAAGGTCTACGCTTTTTCTCTATGAACTAATTTCTGCCGCATTTTCTGGAAAATCCCTATGGCTTTTGACGATATCAGGTATTCTATCTAGGTCTCCTATTTGACCCAAATGTTCCGATCTGATGGTCTCGTCCGTTGCAGTCGTAAGTATACTATTGGGATTATTACTAACACTTTCCGGTACTACTCTTCTAACGACAGTATTAATTAGTCGTTCTAAGTCTGATTGCGTTATTGGTTAAACTGCTGGTGCAGATTGGCCTTCCTGCACAGAGAGAATAGATTGGTTAAAAATGTGCTCGAGCTACCAATATCTAATTATGTATTCCAATATTCCATATTTTCTATCAATTATCAATCAATTGTACGATTTTTTTATATTTATAAACAAAAAACCATAATTACAATGTAAATAGAATTCTCAAAATAGTATTATTAGTAATAACAATTGATTCCGTTTATTTCTTATACCATTTTAAGGTATTGGTAGACACAACTGAGTTAAATTCAAGTTAGAAAGAAACTGAATATTGGCTTTTGAAATTAAAAAAAAAATATTCCTGTAAACAATAATTAATTTGAAAAAAATCGGTTATTGTAAGTAACAAATCATTTGCCGTCGTACTGAAATTCTATTGAAATAAAAGAAAAGATAATTAAATACTTTATTGATGTTCTCAACCGAATTTTTTGTTCTTGAATTATTCCTTATTTGTGGACAAATTTTAATGTTTTATAAACAAAAATTAAAATTAGGTAAAAATGTCATATAAAAAATTTATGTTGCAGAATAATTACACAAAATCCCGATTTAACAGAAAAGGTAAGGATATTATTATATATATCGCAAAATATTCGAAGTGTTATTACTATTATTCTGAAGTGAAATTATTTGTGCAAATAATATATAGTTTCTTGATAGGAAAATATCTCTATGTAACAAAGCCGAATACCAACAACGGATGTTACAATGCACCACTCGGATTCACTTCAGAATATAAGAAAAAACTTAGAATAATATGCGATAAAAATAATAATGTACTTACCTTTTTTATTCTGCACAAATTGTTCTTATGTATGTATGTATGTATGTATACATGGGGTTAAGTGTCCCCAAGTCACTACTTTTGTCGACTATTTTGGTGAGATTGTCAACAGAGCATCTATTAATAATGGTTTTATTGCGTAGAAAACATTTTTTCAGATACACACAACTATGCTTCTTCTTAATGTTTTATTGGTTTGTTGAAAATAAACGTGACGTCAAGCAAAATTTAAGGTTAATATATACAACTGTATTTAACAATAATTAAAAACATAAAACACAAAAAAAAAAAAATAAAAACACCAATAAAATAACAATCAATGTTGTATAAAAATATAAAATGTGATATTTTGCCATCAGGTAAAGATTTGTCACATTTTAAGATCCATACGTAAGTGTTTGACTTTACTAATTCAGCGAAACATACAATTTTTAATTTTAATATACATATGTACTCGTATGTATTTAATAGAAATGACAAACAATTTCCTGCAGGTGGTGATAGTGTCTATAGTGAATCAGTACAGTTTTACTACGGACATCGAGCGAGGAAATATCGATATTGTAGACCAGAGCCCCTAAAATTTACTAGTGAATCTTTGGTGACAATGTCTCCATGTGGTCCCAAAAAAACTACTTAGTCAGTAGTGCTACAGTCTAGTGGTGGATTTTCAATGACAAGCTAATCTTAAATGTCAATATGCGATTACATTGGCTGGGGTATACCTGGGCAGTAGTGCTACTGACAATGTCACTGTAAATCACTACATTTTCACTATTCGCATTTTCTACAGGATACATAATGTATATGAGCCATGTCTACCAATGATTACTGTAGAAATATCAATTATATTGGTTGTATCAATTAATTATTTCTATAGTCACAATTAAAATTTCATTCTAAAAATTCACATATCGCTATTGAAAAATTGGTGCCTAAAAAAGTTATATTCGTTCATTACAACAGTATTGTGTATTAGTTGTTGGAACCGATAAAATTCGATTGGCTACAAATTCGGTTATCACAAAAAGACTGTCATTGTGTTCACTTTTAAAAAATCTGGAGGGTTCCGTAGGAATCGCAGACTGTGTAAAGTAATACCTTGCTAAATACTGATAAAATTAATATTTATAAATAATGTTCCAAAAAATCTTTTTTAATATTTCCCCTTATTGTATTTTATTTCTTTATTTTTATTTCTATTAAAAATATTTGAGATATTTCCAAAAAACTTTAAATATTTTCACTTAAGTTGCAGTTTGTGTTTAATCTATGTTTTCATTTGAATCAAAATTTGTTCTCACTTTTCTTAAAACTTTTATTAAATTCTTTTCACTTTTTCGGTTTTTATAGTTTTAAACAAAATTGTTTTATGACTTATTTTAATTATTAATACATTTACCTTAAATATGTTTGTTTATTATAATTAATTTCATTCCACGGTAACGATGACCTGTTCTTTTTGCTTGCTGCTACTGGGGGTCTTCCTTTTCACACTCTACGTGAGGTGGCGTTTAGTCCTCTTCAAGCTTTAACGCTAGGCAGTTGTCGCTTTTGTTTCCTGAGAGTCGCACTGCTTTAGGGCTTTTAGCGTGATGACACTTCTTTATGGCACTTTTTACACACTTTTTTTTACACTGCGAACTTTAAAGGTTAGGCGCCAATTAAGGATTTTTTTTAGTTATCCATAAAAAAATTAATAATTTTTTATTCCCTTTTTTCTTCATTTAATGAACCTTTTTAATAACAAAAATAAACTGCACTTAAAAACTAAAACCTAAAAATAATGTTACCTATGCTTTTAGCCCTAATTTGCCGATGCATTACAATTTAACTTTTTGCTGGTATTCCATTTAAAATATTGTAGACGCAAAAATTAGCAAAAAATAAGTTTAATAAATATTAAAAATATTAATGAACTCGTTGGTTATTAAGAAAGATATTGTCATCAAATTAAATATCAGCAAATTAATTATTTTCGATGAACAAAACTGCTTGTTGTTGAATTGCAACATTTGCGGTGTTAACTTATTCTCTCCCCCAAATCGGTTCAGTATATGTAAAAAAAGTATACAAAAAATTTCATAGCGATAATTTGTGTTTTAGGGGGTGCGTCCGCCCCCAAAAGTTGGCCTTCAAGCCCATTTATTCAATGTAATTTTTTTGTTTAGTTTTCTTTTGACTATATGTATATGAATGAAATAATTTAATAAATATAAGCTCTTATTGTACATGCTTAATATAAAAAATTTCCATATATATATAATATTGGTAACTATAATTTTTGGTACTTTGTTGGTTATTTTCGTTATTATTTTCTAAAATATTAATTTTAATAATAAAGTTTCTTTGATACTAATGTTGTTGACTAGAAGAGCTAAAATATTGTCATATATCATATTCTTGTAAAATGTTTTCTTTTAAAATCATATGCAAACAAATTACAGGCAAATCTCGGTATAACGAATCTCGCTTTTTTACGAAAATCCAATAAAACGAACGTCTAGATTTTTTACATTAACAAACCTTATATAGCGAATAATATCCCAATTTTATGCTGGATTTAATGAATGATGAAGAAAAAATCGCAAAATAAAAAAAAACTTGCTAGAAACATATTTGTAACATTTAGTTATTCTTTATACAGCGAATGTTTTGAAAAATATGTGCTCTGTATAACGAACGGCAAAAAAATATTAAATAAAATCTACAGCAGCAATGTAAATGCTAAAAAATGTGATAGCGTTAGTTAGTATTTGGTTGCTTATTTGAAAAAAAAATTGCCCTCATTCTTTTTATTGTATTGTATCATGTCTACAATAATAATAATTAAAATAATACTAGAAAAAAAACTTTGCTATATAACGAATTTTTCGGTATAACGAATGGGCCTGACATTATATCGTTCGTTATACCGGGATTTGCCTGTACATTGAGAAATGGGCTTGAACGCCTACTTTGAGGGGCGGACGCACCCCCTAAAACACAACTTATCGCTATAAAATTTTTTGTATATTTTTTACATAACACTGAACCGATTTGGGGGGGAGAGAATATAAGAAATCTAAAAATAAATAAATTAACGGCCACTCTAATGTACATATGGGTAAATATTCAATATACATAATGCAAAGTTCACATTCATACAACCTTAATTCAAAAAAGCACGCTGCTGTGCAATAAATCAAATTATTAAAATTACTTTTTTTAAGATCTCGGACAGGGAGGTTGTATTTAATGAAAACCCGAATTAAAAGACATGATGAATAAAATCATTTTAAGAGAAAATGTGAATCAATTATTTAAAAAACATAAAGTCATATGAGTACAGAAAACTTAATTTCAGAAACCAGATTAAAAACTAATGCAATCAATTATAAACGAAAAAATAATCCGTTTTTATACTAAAACTAGATTTCAATAAAATTTCTTGCAGTAATATGAAATTTGTTTTCTTAACAATATCTAGAGAATTCCGTAACTTTCAATCAAATTAATGACTGGCTTATCCTTTTGATTATTTGATTTATTTAATAGGGTCAGAATGTATAAAATCCTACAAGAATGTTTTTTTTAATCGCATATAAACTTTGGATACCGTATGTATTTTCTAATAGATTTACAATTCACCAGTGATAAAAAAGAAAGAGAAAAATCGAGTAAATAAAATGCAAGCTTTTGATTGCAAATACGATCTTATGTGACATATACATACATATCGATGGTCACAAGTAGAAAGGCCCTAGCTCGTATTTTCACAAAATTGAGTTTTTCAGTGATTCCAATACATTTCACACAAATACACCTCGTCACAAAAATTTATTGCAATATTGCAAAAAATAACACTTTATAAGCACTTCTACTATTTATTATTACGTTTTTAGCTCCTCCTATAAAGTTACAGTTATTTGATTTCAGGCCTTTCTACTTGTGACCAACGACATACATTTTGATATGGCTCCATATATTAAATCTTATTTATATATATATATCTATTCACATATGAATAGCTTTATAATTAAATTTCCATATATGAGCTCATATATTCACCCTTATCGGGAATAAAAGTTCACATGAAATGTGTTCCCTTTCCCTAAAATTGTAATCACCAATGTTTGCGTTGTTGTTGTGTCAGTATACTATTTTCTAATTTTGTTTACCATTTTTTGTTCACGGGAAATATATCAAGTGAACAAAATGTTCGCCTTTTATTCCCGATAAGGGTGATTATAATACATTTTATATATACCCAGCTAAAAATTCAAGAAATTTATTATTCGACATATTGTCATAATTATATTATAAGTGAAATTTATTTGCTGATGGTTAAGTGATGTCTATATGCATTTCATTGTTTGTGACTGTTCAAAATGTGTGGTTGAAGTATACTGACGATTTGTTAAGGCAACAATGAAATACATATAGACATCGCTTAACCACCAGCAAATAAATTTCACCCAGCTAAAAATATTATGTATGGTCCAGATATTTTTAATATATGATAGTATATAAATATATATGAATATATATGAACATGTATGAATTCACGTATGGACATGTATAGGATTATACTTTGGGGAGAGTATTATATATAAATTAATATATGGATATACATATCTATTATAATACATGAGCTCATATATGGAAATATAATTATGAAGCTCTTCATATGTGGGTCCATATATATTAAAAATATGTATTATATGGATCCGTAGATATACATATATGATATCTCACTTGAAATCCTTTTTCCAAAAAGCTTGCATTTTATTAAGTCTTTTTTATCATTGCTGAAATGGAAATGTATGAGTAAATATATACAGTATGATTTGTTGATTATTGAATATGTGTTTTAGTTTTGTCGCTTAAAAATTATATATAGTAGTATTTTTCCAAGTTTTTTTTTTTATTATTTTGTATGTTGGATTTATGTTTTTGATTATAATTTTAATAAGTTTGCTAAAAAAATTTGAATTTAATAAAATTTTTCATAACTGTATAAAAAAGGTTCGTGGAAAGATATTCGTGCTTTAGTTTTGTCCGATACTGTATGTACTTAATATTGAAATTTGGCGTTATTTTGTTTGAAAAGCTATTCTTTTTTTGGTGTTTCTGCTCTTTTTTCCGTCTGCGCGACGCGAAGAAGGGAATTGTGTTTATCAGCCTATGTACGTGTGTTCCTTTGCGGCACTAAATAAGCCGAACGCATTGACCGTTTTTGATGATTCTTACATCAATCGATTTGTCTTAGTATAGCGCCCAACAGACGCCATTTTTAAATACGACACATCATGATTTTTCATTTCGAATGACCATGTAGGATATTTAAAGGTACAAAGTTGGTCGCAGTCGGGTTTTTCAATTTTTATAATTCCTGCTTGTTTTAAATGACAGTGCTATATTTGGCACTACAAAATCTGCCTACCCTACTGGTATGTACACATACAAACATATGTATGTAATGGGTGTTTTTTATTGAGGTATAGAACTTTAAGTTAGCATCACTTTTTTAACTGGCGGCCATTTTGTCAGCTGTCAAGTGATTAATATTTAGTTTGGTTTGCCATTTCATCATGAACAGGTTGACAAAAGAACAACGCTTGCAAATCGTGCAAATTTATTTCGAAAATAATGGTTCAGTTCGCGAAGTTTACCGCAAGCTCCGTCCATTTTATGGTCGACATAATCGTCCATCAGAGCAATTAATTCGGTTAACCATGGATCGTTTTCGCACTACGTTTACTCTATGTGATAATACGCATCCGCAGAGACGTCGAACAGTGCGCACCGAAGAAACAATTGCCGCTGTAGAGCAAAGTGTTGAAGAGGACCCGAATGAATCGATTCGCCACCGTGCACAGCAATAACCGACTATTTTGTTCCCGAATTGGATGGCATGAATGTGGATGAGTTGTGGTTTCAACAAGACGGCGCTACATGCCACACAGCGCACGTCACAATCGATTTATTGAAGGAAACATTCGATGAGCGCATAATTTCGCGGAATGGACCTGTCAATTGGCCACCAAGATCGTGTGATTTGACACCATTGGATTATTTTCTTTGGGGATATGTGAAGTCGCTCGTCTACGCCAACAAACCAGAAACGTTAGGGGACTTGGAAGCCAACATTCGTGGCGTTATTGCCAACATACGGCCCATATGCTCGAAAAAGTGGTTGAAAATTGGACCTGTAGAATTGGCTTTATTCGAGCCAGCCGCGGCGGCCACATGCCCGAAATCATATTTAAACGTTAATGGCATAAAATTATCCTTCCAATAAAGCCAAATTTATGGACATTAAAACGATTTTCTTGTGTTTTATTTCAATTCGAAGTTCTATACCTCTAAAAAACACCCTGTATGTTAGGGTATTCGATCGTTAAACCCTTAATCGGTTAACTGGGTAATTACTACCCGATTAACTGATCGGTTAATTTAAAATTGGCTTTTTTGGATTAACTGTCAAACCGGTTAATTTCAGCCGATTAACCGACCTAACAAATTTTTTCATATTTTGTAGTATTACAACTTATTTTTTGTGTAAATAAATATTTGTTTCGTCTCATTTAAAAAAGGTGAGTGTTTAAAAATTATTTTTGATACAAACTTCAAAATCTTTGGACATGGCTATAAAAGCGTTTAGTAAAGACTCTGGTACTGTATCTAGAGGGAATTCTTAAGTTTTTGTTTAATCATTTAATAAAAGCCAATAGTACTGTTGCCAACGATTTAATTAAGGATTATATTTAATGAGAGTCGAATTCAATTATTTTACACCTACACTCGGAAATATTTCCTTCTAGCAAAAGATACAGTATCAAAACGAAAGCTAAAAAATTCCGAATTGAATTTTTTTGCAAAATATTCGTCGCTGAGTTCTGCTACTATGAGTCAGCCAAGAGAAGGAACTAACGATATTAATACAAAAATTGTTCTAACCAAATTAACCGAAACAGTTAGAAGTTTCATGAATTTGAAAACAAAATAAAACAGTACTCTAGTGGCATAATGAATGATTTTATATATTTTGAGATATCCAGGAAAAGCAATGAAAGACTACATATTATGTGTTATGGATTGCTTTCGATTTTCTTTTTTTTTTTGCTTTTTACGAAAAATAAATAATCGCTAAAGTCCTAAACACTTAAACCAAATTATTCTTTTGAAAGATTGTATTAAAATTATTTTTATATATTTTCACAACAAAATAGTTGTAAAATAACTTGTGCTAGCAAACAATGATCTTGATTCGTTCACCCATTTTTCATAACCTTTCTACAATTAGTTGCAGTATAACAATAAAACAATAACAATAAAAGTATTTAAAAGATGAAAAGGATATGAAACTAATTTTAAAAGTTTCTAAAAAATTAAAATGGGTGCAAAATCGAATAAAGTATCTTGTTTTGCAAAGACTTTTGTTTCATACCTCGTCTTATTATGTTCTTATATGCAATTCTCAAAGTTTAAGGTTTATTTTAAAAATTTTGCTTTAAAGTCTACTGATGAGTCCCTTAAGCAGGATCAAATATGTATATAGACGGTGGTTATCTAACAAGCAAAAATTCCTCATATCTTAAAATGATAATTTGAACAACTATTCTGATGACGAATGTTCATTTTTATTATGTAATAATTGATTATACATAAAAGTTTGTGAATCTTATTTTTTCAAATTATTTATTTATTTATTTACTTGATATTAAAATTATATAAAATATAACAATAATATATACATTGATAGCACTGGCTGCCAAGGCCATCGGCTTTTTTCAAATTAATTGTGTAACAATGTACCAAAAACATAATTTTACTGAAATATATGTGTTCATGCATGTGGTATTTAGTTTAAGGATTACTTCAAAATAAACAAATTAGCTTCAAAACGATTGAGCTATGACTGATTTGAAGAAAACAAGTAAAGATCTGAAGAGATGTTTTTCGAAAATGAATAAATGTATATGATCTTAAAAATAACGAACAAAAATATGTGTACGTTATTCTAAAATGTGAGTAACAGAAAAGAGATATCAGTTCTTTGTTTTTGGTTATACGCAAAAAGCTCTGTCTTTCAAATTGGAATATATGAAAGCTTTAAGTTGTTCTTTTAAGCACCACTTTTTGAATGTTATTGTTTATAAACGAAATATAAGTGAGAAAAGGCTTATGTTTTCAAGGAAACGTCTGTGACTTAATAATATTGTTTTGTTTCTAATACTTTTTACTCTCAATAAATAATTCGTTATTGTTTAAAAAATTAAGTTTCGTTCATAGGAAGTAAAAATTTGTAAGGCAATATGTGCAGAAATTGCAAAATATAAAAACTTTTAAAGAAAATGTTTTAGCATTATTTTTTAGCACTTAAATTATTTTTTATCATTTTTTAGCTTTTTTTTAAGTCAATTTAGCTGCAAAAATTTTTAGGATCTGGTCACACTGGACAGCGCAGCAAACGTCAAATTTCATAGTACAGAGAATAATATTACGTGTGGACTGCAATATTAGTATTATATCAGATATTATAATATTGTTTTCATAATATATATTTAGAAAACAATATCATGATATCAACTGTCAAAAAACGTACACATACATGGATACGTGAAGAGAATTTTGTGTGTTAAAGTGAAAATTAAAACTTTTTGATAAAAAAATTCAGAAATATTTTAATTATGCACGATGTATTAAGGAAATACCAACATTTTTATAAAACTACTATTACAATTACAATAAACGAAGATGTTTTACTGCACGGCTGCCTGATAATTGTGAAATATATATATTACAAGAGTGCGTTTTCCCCTACATAGATAGTAATATTAATATATGTAAATATATTTTTCTTCTCATTCTGCCGACGTTCTCTCTCATATTATATCAGAGTTAATATCAGGTATAGACGCTATGTAAGTAGCGGGTGCGTTAAATTCTTTATAGGTACAGTGAAAGAATAGAAGTGATATGCGAAAAATATTCTATTGTCACCAATGATTTTCACGATATTTAATGTGTTTTATGTTTCAAAACTTTTAAGGAAAGAAAATAATATGTATTAAAAAGACATTTAGATTTTTTTGAGCAGTTTCACTAAACTGCACTTTCTATCTAAACTTTTGAGATCAATAACTCGGGAAATATGGGTCGGAGCAAATTTTTTTTATTATTTTTTTTCTTATTTTTCATGTTTCTATCAGATAAGCTATTTAAACATTTCTTTTTAGAGATTTTTCACACTTTCCTATGAAAAGTTCAGAGACCCATAACTCGAAAAATATCGGTCGGCGAGCACTTTTTATAAAAATTGTTTCTCTTATTTTTTAATTTTCTACCACATAGGCAATTTTTTGGTTTTTTTGAGCTGCTTTTACTAAACTGCATTTTTCTAAATATTTATTTTTTTCTATGTACTTCAGAGACGAATGAGACAACTTTTCTCACACATACAACTATAATTTTATTTTTGACATCACTTAAGGCATATCAAACAGGTACAGGCATCAGGCATATTGCTCATCCGCTGATTTTTTGTTTACACGTTTATAAGGAAGAATTGATTTGACAATTCTTTGACAATTACTTTGTAAAACTATGTGAGAAGCACAGAGTTGCAACTAATGCGTGTACCTGTATTTAATGTGCCTTGACATCACTGATACAGAATACTGATGTCAAAAATAAAATTATTGTTGTATGTGTGAGAAAAGATGTATCATTCATCTCTAAAGTACATACCATAGTAAAATTATACAAGGTACTTGCACGACTACAACAAAATTACAATACAAAAAAAAACGAATTTTGTTGGTAGAAACAAACGAATAATTGTCAGAAACAGTTGTCTTTTGTTTTTAAAAATAATAATCACAGTACAATTGCAGACGCGGCATTCATGCATGACTATAGTCATTCAGTGTTGCCAATATGTTTGTAATACACAGTGTGTAATTTCTGCTCTCATGTGTAGGCCATGTAATGAGATTCATGTATAATCTGTGTGTATAATTATACTTTATGTTCTCTTTTTATTTATTTTTGTTTTAATTTCTACCTACACAAAATATGTGCATTGTAATTTACTTCAATGTGTAATTGGAGACACAGCTATGTGGAAATTCATTGGCAACACTGTAATCATTTTATTCACACACATACACGAACATTTTTGCAGCTTGTAAACAAAGATTGACAACTTTCTGGATTGTATACATTAACAGGCTGGGCTTGTGCATGTACCTTGTATAATTTTACCATGGTACATACAAAAAAATTAATATTTGGACAAATGCAGCTTAGTAAAGCGGCTCAAAAAAATAAATAAAAAGGGTAGTTAGAAAATTTAAAATTAAGAGAAAAAATTTTGTATAAAAAAGTTAACGCCGACCCATATTTTCCGAGTTATGAAGCTCTGAACTTTTCATAGGAAACTCTGAAAAATCTCCTAAAAGAAATGTTTAACTAGCTTATCTGATAGAAACGCGAAAAATAAGAAAAAAAAATTCATGGGAAAAATTTGATGCGACCCATATTTCCCGAGTTATTGGTATTAAAAGATTAAATAGAAAGTGAAGTTTAGTGAAACTGTTCCAAAAAAATCTAAATGTGTTTTTAATACATATTAATTTACTTCCTTAAAAGTTTTGTAACATAACACACATTAAATGTGTGATGTGATGTTAGAATATTTTTCGCATACCACTTCTTTTCTTTCACTGTACCTATGTATAAAGAATTTAACAAGCCCGCTACTCATGTGTTATCGTCGCTGTCTCATTGTAGAGCTGCAAATCTATCGATAGTATCGATACTTTTGCTTTAAATGAAATATCGGTAGTTTTTTTCACTATCGATACTATCGGTCAAAAGAAAGAAGTAACTAAAAGAGTAAAAAGTAGCCGACGGCATCTTTGAAGCAAATTATCTACAGTTGCTTTACGCCTTCAGTATATGTACTTAAATATATTTGTATGTATGTATATGTATATACATATGTATTTATAACTCGAAGTGTTATTCGGCATCTTCATAAATTTCAGTGGCACTGACATCGCGACGACTGCCAATCGTCTTCGATTTATTTTGACAAATCTCCGGTTAACATACCCAAGCATGTTTCTCTAAAGATATTTTTTTATTATACTTACATACCTACATACATATATTTTTATATACTAATGAAAATGTTGAGGAATCTGAATTTTTTCTAGCCAGTGCAAGGTATTAACTATGCCAAATGTCGTTTATTTGGCAACATACATATGCATATAAAACCATTCGATACTATCGATAGTATCGATAGTTTTACATCAAACTATCGAGTGGGGCGACTATCGATAGTTTTGCAGCCTTGTCTCATTGACGACTAAATGAAATAGAATAAGAATGTGTGTTATTTCAGTTAGCACAATTGTACAGTGTTGTCAGATTAGGGGATTTTTTTCGAAATGGGGATAAGAATTTTGGTTTGAAGATTGAGGAATTAATTGGAGATAACTTTTATGTTTTGGGGATTTTTTGGGGATTTGTATTTTACTTAATATTTATTTTTTTATTAATTTTTTGGAATATTTTAATTTCAATACATATTCCAATTGCTCTTTTTTAGTTAATAAATAATATTAAATGATAAATGGTAACAATGAACTCGTCTTTAACATTTGTTGTTAGCAAGATTTAAATAAGGTTTATTACAAGACAAACAGGTATCGCATTGGGGAGATTGCTTATCAGCTAATTTTATTGTAGACACATATGTACTATATAAATTAAATAATTTGACAATTAAGTATTTACCTTATTTGCAGTGATGCCAACTTTCTTGGCTCTAAAGACACAACAAAATTTAAAAAAAGCACTAAAAAGCGTAATTTTGAGATTTAAAAAGCGTAAAAAGCACTAACATGAAAAACGAGTGAAGATCCAAGCGAGTGAAGTTTAATAATGTTTAAATTTTCTAAGCTATTCTTTATTTAATGAAATATATCAGACGAAAAAGGATCATTTAGTTTCTTAGCTTTTTTCCTGGACTTCTCTAAGCATATAAAAATTTTCATTATGGCATTATAGTCCTGTTTTATTTATTTATTTTTTTTAATAATTATTATCGATAGTTCCTTCTGTTTACGGGTCATAATCTGACCCATACTGGCAGAGGAAAACGACGAACATTCTGCAAAAACTTTTATTTCTGAATTTCTTAGTTTACGTTTTTGTACTTTAAAACACTGTTGCTTGAAGAAAATATTTCAGAGTGCAGGTATAAAATAATTTAATTCGTCTTTCATTAAATCTAATCCTTAAAACTTAACAATTCCCTTTAGTATAACTCCAAAGATTTTGAAGTTTTACTTATGTGAGAATTACTGAACATACTTCTTTGTTTGTATGAAAAATTTGTATTTGAGACGAAACAAGTACTTAAACACACAAAAAATACGCTATAATATATACTACAAAATATTTAAAAATTTGTAATTTCGGTTAATCGGTGAGTAAGTAATTGTTTATTATATGAATTATTTTTACATTTTGTGGCTTTATTGTATCACAAAAATAGTATATTTTAGTCTTTAAACATGCAAAACCTAATTTTTATTCTTGATGTTTTTAAAAATAAGCAGATTTGTTTTAAGTTTTCTTATTTTTAAGGCTGCCACTTTTTTTCTTAAAATCCCCTTTTTGGTGCCACTTTTTTTTAAATCACCTTTTTGTGCCACTTTTTGAAATTTTACAACGGCAACGCTGGTTACAGATTGTAACGATTGTGGGATAGTGGTCGGATTAGAGATCTAGGGAAGCTTCAGGAGTTAATTTGAAAACAATTAATATAAGTATAAATAAATATAAATTTAAAACAATAAATTTTTGATGTTTTTTTATTTTTATATTCCCTCATCGTTGGCAGCACTCCCTGCCTCTTTCGATCATATAACACATCCTCACATACTTACAATGAATTAGCTATTATTTTTTACCATTGAAATTCCCTAGATATTATTTATGTGGCGAAACAACGTTTGACGAGTCAGCAAATCGAATTTCCAAAAAAAAGTAATAAAACTAGTAAAAATAAAACATAGCAGTAATAACTTCATTCGTCTGATTACAAACTAAACACTTATTTAATTTAACTGTTGAAAAATTTATTTGTACAAACATTGTGTAAAAAGAGTCATGTAGCAAATTATCGGACAAATAGGCAATAAAAATTAAAAGTCTAATTCTGAACTTCGACCCCATGTTCCATACATACTACTATGCTTGTATTCATGTACACATGTGCATAAGGATGTGTGTATGTACATATGCACAAATTTAGCCAACCTTGTGTTATTTTTGCCTAAGAAATATTATGACTGTATTTAATTAATGAAAAGCCCTTAATGATATCGCCAGAAGCCAATTATTGCAACTAGAGTATCGTTACAAGCGCTGGCATGCACAAACAGAACAAAACAATATTTTCCCAGATGTTGCGGATGTAACTTTAACTGTATTTGGACAAAAACACACAACCATACACACGCACTATTCAGAAACGCATGTACTGCAATATCTATGTAAGTATGTTCATATTCATATACATACATACATATGTATGTATGTACATAATACATGGGTAGTTGATTTGATGACTTCGATTTACATCAGCATCATTATTAAAGGCCATTCATTCTTCATTTGTTTGGACTCTTACTTCATTATAAATAACAAGAACAAAAATGTTGTAAGCAACAATGACAATGATAACAGCAAATAAGATAAACATCAAACATTAACCGAACTGAACTGAAGTACCCTCAACTGGCAGCAGACAGCGAGAGCGCTATTCCCCTTCTCAAAACGCGCTAGAAAGCGCTAAGTTATAGCATTTTTAACTATTCATAGCCAAAACGCGCTATTTTCCTATGTGCTAAATTAAATTTCAATAAAATTCGATATAGTATGTATGTATAAGTAAAAATACAATTAATTTTTTTAGTAACCCTTTTTCAGATTTTGCAATATTGCTTCTTCGAAATATCCTAAGTAACTAAAATCGTTTAAGCGGACATTCACATATTACGTAATGCTGATGAAGCTATTGCTTAGCATTTTATATCAACTTAGGGGCCATCCATATATTACGTAACGCCATTTTTCCCGATTTTTGACCCCCCCCTCCCCCTAGTAACAGATCGTAACAATTCTTAGACCCCCCCCCTCACAATAACGTAACAAGAACTTTAAAAAAATTTAAATTGTTTTATTAAGATTTTATTAAAAAAAAAATTAAATTTAATTCATGCACATACATATGTATGTATTTTTAAATAACTTTTTGTTTGAATTGAAGTAAATTTCTTTATTTAGTTATTACAAACTAATATACAAATATTTTGATGGCATTTTCTTAAGTTTCGTTTAGGATTTATGCATTTATTTATTTTATTTATGGGAAAATGCAAGTAATTGAGAATGGACGAATATTCGGGAATTCGAATCCTTTTGTCCCTTTATTTTTATTTTCTGTTAGACTAACACAGTGCGTAGACAAAAATCAAATAAGCTTGCAAAATATAAATAATAACAATTATGTATTTATGTACATACATATGTATATGCATATATTTATATCTATGTAACACTCATGATTCTTGATTTATTATGTATTTCTTTGATAAATTAAATACATAAATAAATGAAAAATCGAAGTGTTTTTGTACGAAATTAGTAAAATTTATGTTACGTAACAATTTTACAGACCCCCCCCCCCCCTACCCCCTCGTAACAAATCATAACAAAACTCGAAGCCCCCTCCCCCCCCCAAGGGCGTTACGTAATATATGGATGGCCCCTTATGCAATTATAATTATTTATTTATTTTTTATTTATGCAGTATTTTTTTTTTCTTTGATATTAATTCAAGCTTTTCTTTGATATTAATTCAAGTTACACTTTTAGAGCGTGACGACCGATAAGAAAACAATTTTTTTTCTTTTATTGAATAAATGAGAAGTTTAAAATATTTTTATTATCTTACAATACATGTAGATTATTTCGGAATTTAAGTTTGAGACTTGATATCCTCTAAATATCTGGAAAATAATAGCTTAAAAACCTAAGAATTGTCTGTTTGTTTGTGTATATCATTTTTTGTCAACCACGATTGCTCTTAAGTACGCCCCATTGTGTTTTCCTACATGTAAAAATCTGTTGAAATCATTGAAATAAAAATAGTCTTAGGTTTTTTTTCGTTACGGAATTTCTTGATTCGGTCGCCGCGCTCAAAGCCAGCGATAAAATCTATGGAATAGCTTAATATTTTTCTGATGACTGGCAGTATTTGAACATAAAAACTGTCATTAGGTTCACAGTCGCTAGTATCGTTCAGAGATACGATTTTTTTTACTTTCGGAATCTTTACTTTCATCTAATCTTGTACCTTTCGGATTTTAGTTAAGAGAGCTTGAGGATGACTCTGTTTGACCATCTTCAATTAAATCTAAAATGTGCCGTGAAATTATTAAAAATTTATTGAATCACGGCAATTTGAATAAAATTACGCAAGAAATATCTCCCTTTTCCAATTAAAATTTTTTGTTTTCCCTAGGGGCCGTCCACATATTACATAACGCAGTTTTTCCCGCATTTCATTGTTGTTTTCCAAAAATTTTTTTTGCTCAGTTGTATAAAAAATTAAAATAATATCCTTATGAAAATACGTCTATGTATGTAAGTTTCCATTAATACATCTGTGAAGACTTACACATTGTAGCCTCAAGTTGACCACCAAAAATTTTAAAACTTAATAATTTGATATTGTCATGTACATATATGGAAGAATATATTTTTTGAAATGACACTTTTGTTGTCCATGAGAATTGCAAGAAATGTTTTCCTAAATCTATGCAAATAATATTTCCGTCTATGTATTTGGTGCATTTACTGCTAATATAGGTTGCAGTTTGATATCGAAAGAAGTTTTTACATACATACATATATTAAGAATATTTAAAAATGTAAATGGATAAAGATGAGGAATTGACAACCTTGTAATCAGTTTGACTACAATTTATTTAATTTATTATAAACATTTTTTAACATTTTCAAATGTTATTTAACAACCATTTAATTTTTGGATAGTTTTCATAAACTTTAATGTAAGCGGACAGGAGTATGAAGTTCTTTTCCATAAAAATTTTTTTAATTTAATAAAAAATAGACCCCCAATTTAATGTCTATAAATTTTACATACAATATCGTTTTAAATATTCGTATTCGAGGATATCGTTTTAAATGTTCGAAATCGAGAATATGAAAAATTTATATTCCGCACATGTACTCTTATTTACGTATACATACATAGTATATGTATGTAACATGTAGGATCAATTAAATAAATAAATGAAAAAACGTACGTATTTTTGTACTAAATTAGTAATTTTTTCTATTACTTAACATTTTCAAAATATCGAACATGATCGATAATTATATTATAATTATAATCTGAACAGCCAACACTATCATTCAAAACTGATAAATTTTTTACTGTCACTCGTGTTCGATAATGTGTACGTGGGGTAAGTTCAGTTATTTAAAAAAATTAAGTAATATCCTTATTAAAATTAGATGTATTTTATATGAAACTTTTCATTAATATACCTTTCAAAACTTATACATTGTAGCTTCATGTTGGCCAAGAAAATTTTTAAAACTTAATAATTTGAGATTTTCATACACGAAAAGAAAAATCATGATTCAGAAATTATCACTGCGGTCATTTTGTGTTCAGTTCTGCCTTATATATATATGTAGTTGTAAGAATTAAGTTATTATAATAAAAATAGAGTGGGAACGTTATATTTTCATTCTAAACATTTAAATGTATGCATTTTATTACAAATGGTCGTCATTTCTCAAATATTCAGTAAAGTTAATGCAATAATACCGTTGAATCATATATTTTTATTACAGCAAAGTAAAAAACATTAAATTAAAATTGCGTTTAGAATCATTTCATTGTTTACTTATGAGTTAAAAGTGTGATAATAAACTTGTGGCGCATAAAATTCTAAAAAACAATATACCTACATACATACTTAAACAAATAAAAGTTAAATTAAATTTAAAAATTTCTTACTGTTTTAAAAGAAATAAATTTCTATTTCCTATTCTATGTATTATAAAAATATGTTATGTTTATTTCGCTAATAAACGAGTTATGCTTGTGTTAATAGCTTTTGAAATAAATAATAGCCCAATTAATTACCAAGTAGATTAAAGAAAAACCCAAACAAGTAGTATTTAAAAAAATAAAAAAACCCGACTGCGGCCAACTTTGAACAGTTAAATATCCTAAATGGTCATTCGAAATCAAAAATGATAACAGAAAGCTAAAGATGATTTTAAAATACCTGTCGAATGTTACAAATTTTGATATAGTTCGCCGACTTTTAATTTTTGAATTTTGACTACTGTCATATCTTTAGTGACTTTCAAGATTAAGACAAATCCATTGATGTAAGAATCATCAAAATCGGTCAACGCGTTCGCTTTATACACTGCCGCAAAGAACACACATACATACATATATACACTCGAATCCGCTTTAGCGCAACACGCTTTACTGAAAAACATCGGATTACTGAAAGCGATACAAATCCCCGCACTGATTTTAAACGCAGCTAGTCTTATTCACTTCGCTTTAGCGAAACATCGCTTTACTGAAAATATCGTATTTCTGAAAACCAAAAGCAAGCCCACAACTACGTTTTGTATGAAACTTACTTCGCTTTAGTGAAAAAATAAACAATGACAAATTTATTTATTAGAAATCGATTGCATAACTTTGGGCTGAAAAAATTGTGCATGTCTAGGCCGTTAAAAAATTAAATGGCAAAATGTATTTGTCCTTTTCGCTCTTACGTACTTTATTGTATTTTTCTATTATATTGTCAATGCAAGTGGCTAGACATTTTCGAGGAATTCGTGAAAAATTTCAACAACAAAATATGCACATATGCATGTGTATGGTGTGTACTAAGTTAGTTGGGTATTAATCACAGAGGAGACCAGAGTTGTAGAAAGTGACTTAAGAAAAAAGCTCAAATCATCTGATTTGATCACTGTTAAAAAGGGACAAATATAGTGTGTTTTTTATTGAATATTTTTAGTACAATAATCAAAAAAAACAGCAGAAATGTATACTTAGTGAAATGAACAATTGAAAATTTTGCAGTGTTGAACTAAATAAAACAATGTGTAAAACATTATTAGTAATATAAAAGTGATTAAAATTAGTTTCCAAATGATTATAAACTCAATTTTAAACATTTTCTTTCAAAAATATTAATTTTTAACTTCAACTTGCAAAAAGCAAACAACGAATGAGACCACAAAGCATAAATTGAAAATACACTTGAGCACATGAACATTTGCACAAAATTAAATGGAGGAATTTGTGGTATTGAATTAAAAAACACAATGCGAAAAGGATTAATAAAGTGACTAAAATTTGTTTTCAAATGATTAGAGACTTTGTTTTAAACATTTTCGTTCGCAAATATTAATTTTTAAGATTTATTTACATAAACTAGGCTGCGAATGAGACAAGGAATAAAACGAAATTACTTTAAAATAATACCACGCGAAAGAAAAAGTAAAGAGGATTTGATGACTGTGTGAGCAAGACCTCTAAAAACACCACAAAATCATAATTATCTTCCGTCTTACTTTGTGCTCGTGACACCTCTGGTCTCCTCTGTGGTATTAATTGTGAACAGAAACAGACGTAGTTTCTTTTTGAACTAGTTGGAATAAAGCTTAAGACAAAACTGATTAAAGACTAAATAAATAAAGTGTCTGAAACAAAGGTATAAACAGGAAATTTTCGTTTTATTGATTTATGCAAATTTATTTATTTAAACTAGGAAAAAATAGGAAATATTCGTTTTATTGTTTATAAAAATTTATTTATTTAAACTAGGAAACTAGGATTTTAAGCAGTAGGCTTAACTGTAACAAATTTCAATAATCCGAACTACGTTTTAGAGAAAAAATCGGATAACCGAAAAAATTGGGTTTTGGTTATTTCCAGTAAAGCGGAGTCGACTGTACATACATGCATACATACATAGGCTGATAAACACAATACCCTTCTTTGCATCGTGTAAAAATAACAGATTTTCTGTAAAACCGTTTTGCAGACGATATACATAAATTCACATGATGTCCAGATAGAAATTATCATTAAAACAATTCAGATTGAAAATGTTCCAAGCAAAATTACAATATTTCTCTTAAGTTTTTTCAAAAATGTAGATTTAATGTTACTTCAGTAGAGGAAAAGACTTATAGCTCAAAAAGCGCTATATATAAAATTGCATTAATCAATTATACCAAAACTATATCGATTTTAAACAAAGTTTGGTTAAAAAAACATAAAAATCCCTAACACCTTAAGTCCACATAGAAATCGTTGAAGAGCGAAATATTACTTCTCTTAAAAAAATATTCGGCATATACGTCGTAGGGATATATTGAAAAGTACTTGAAGTTTGTTGCATTTAACGTCCGTTGCAAGCATCAGATCCATATAACACGACCGGTTTTACACTGATGCTAAAAATACTTATTTTTGTTCGCTTTTTTCCTTTGTCGAATACTTATTGTAGAAATCAAGAAGTTAATCTTTAAAATTATTTTACGTTTTGAATGATTTATGCCTTCAAGTTGAGTATGGAACTTAGTTGTCCTTAAGGACCTATGGTAGATACTTACGGAAAACATTTTTGCAGAGTATTTCAGTCCACAACATCGGCGCTAAAAATTAGTTGTTTTCCCCTTTTTTTATGAGAGGTTACCATGTTGAAAATCTCAATTCTCATACAAAGTGGACTTACAAAGTTTGCTAACTAAGCCAACGACGCTTTCGACAAACTGGTGAAACATTTTAATGTGATAAGAAATATATATATCAAAATAAATTACTAAAAATTAATAAATATTAAAAAGAATAAAATATTAAAAGTTTTATTCATTAAATGTCAACTGCAGACAGTATTTAAATATATTAAGAGAAATTTATAAACATTATAAAACGAAACGAGATATTTTTAACACACTTCAGTATTACGAAGGATATGATACTTGTCATAAAACAGTCCCTTTCAGGTATATATTGCATGTAATTGTCTGAAAATAGTTCATCTTACGCACGAATTGGTAGATATTATTCTTAATCAAAGTTTGAGTGACAAATTCATCCCGTAAAGTCTGTGACACATTCTGGACTTTAGTTACAACTGTGAGACAAACTAAAGTGATATTCGGAAAAAATATAATTTTTTTTTTACTTCAAAATATGTCAAATTGCTTAAGTGAAGTGATGAGATAAATATCCTTAAAAGGTCTAACTATAATCAAAACGGTTCATACTCCCTTGATTTTTTCTTTACTCAACAAAAAACCGAATATTAATGACGCTACATTTTTTGAAGTATGTACTTCAAATAATCTGTCAGTTTTTACCTACTGATATAATTATTTCGGTTATGTTTTATGAATTCATATTCGTACTCAATTGCTAAATAAAATAATGAAAGAAATTTTTCACTTTAAATGGTTGCATTCTTTGGTAGACTTTTTATTGATTGTCAATCTGAAAACCGAATATTAATGACACTAACTGTATGTTATATATGTATATAACATGTGTACTAGGGAACTGCAACGAGTGATCGGAAAAATAATCATAAAAACATGTATTTTTGTTGAAAAAATCAAACTTGTTCAAAACACACATATTCGTTGCTAAGTTTTAATCGCTCAAGTGAGTGGAATGTTGTTGGATATGATTTATAATCATGCGTAGCATCAAACCAATCAGTTCGAATGATTGGTTTTTTGGCTCGACAATGAGTGTTTTGAACAAGAACATAATGCGAAAGGAAAAAATTTTCATTCTAATCAGCATCAAGTAGTTGATGCAGAGTAAAAGTGAAAATGAAAAAAATCATTGTGTATGAATGTTGTATTTATAAAGAGCCAACAAATCAATGTTTAAGTATGTATGGGTATGTGTACTTAATTTAGGAGTTTCATATCAGGGATGGTAAAAGTAAAGAAACTGTGTTTTTTATGAAACTTATATTTAGTTATATATTTTTAAGATTCAAAGACAAAAATTTTTATTTCTCTAAAATTTAAAAAATTTTAGTTACATAGTTTTGATATGTATAACAGCAAAAGTCTTGCAATTTTTCAAAACATTTTAACAATTTATTCAGTAAAAAAATTTACTGGTAAATCCTTATATATCAGTTGTGTTTGTGCAATATAAGTTTTCTTGACATACATATGTATGTATGTGCAAGCAATTTAGCTGTTATTAATTTACAAGTACAACAATTTCATTCATTTATTGTCACGTATATATAACAGGTAATTTAAGACCAAAAATTGCTGCTAAAATTTTTTACCGCCTTGTATTTTTCTAAGAGCTATTAAATATTTACTGCATTATTTATAAAAAAAAATATATTATAATTATTAAAGGCCTATGACAACTATCGTAAAGAAAGTTGTTAAATAAGCTCTTAATAAGCATCAAACATATTTTGTAAATAAGAAGGTTAAACTTTAAGAGATATAAAACAGGTTAAACGAGTTCCCCTTATGTAAGTTCTTTTGAAGATTTTGTTATTAATACTCGTAGTTAAATGAAATACCGAAGTATATTTATTTGACATAAAGTCTTTATTTATTTAATTTGAAAATTTGCTTGTTTTTATGATTAAGCGATTGTCTGTATACATTTAGTTCCCACTTTTTGAAACTCATCAGTAGACTTCAGCCCAAAACATTTTTGAATTTAGCTAACAAACTTCGTATGTTTATAGTAAGACTCTTAATGCACAATCGAATAAAGATGCTTGTTTTGTAAAAATTTTTGTTTGAGGCTTTCAAACTTATTATGTTTGTATATTGTGATTCTCAATATAGTATTAAGAGTCTTACTATAAACATACGAAGTTTGTTAGCTAAATTCAAAAATGTTTTGGGTTGAAGTCTACTGATGAGTTCCAAAAAGCGGGAACGAAATGCATATAGACAATCGCTTAACCATAAAAACAAGCAAATTTTCAAACTCGTAGTTAAAAAAATCGTCGGCTTGTTTCTGGTTTGCTGCAGACATAATGTATTTTCAATATACTGTGCCGCAAACCAGAAACAAGCCGACGAAATGGTGCACCTTTTTTTATAATTGGAACAAAAAGAAAACTCCAATTTTCCACCCCTGTTTGACATGTTTGTGTGTGTGTGTTTTAAAATAACTTGAACGAACTTGACAACTTTGATTTTATTCAACGTCAGCGCTTGTTCACATAGAAGTTTGAATAAACCAAGTTCGATCACTCCACTCACAGTTATTCCAACGATGCGTTCGTTTCTATGATGCTGATTATATTCAACATTGAGTTTTGTTGCATGATTAAAACTGAATAAAACATTTAATGTATGTGAATGAATTGAGTAAAACATGTTCGATCCCTCCACTCTCAATCATTCCAATGAACAGATATTAGAACGATGCTGATTTTATTGTACGTTGAATGTTTTGTACGTGATTAAATGTGAGTAAAAATTTTATTGTATGAGTAAATCATCGAAAACCATGAAAATTGCAGCTCACTGATGTGTACATATCTACTATAAGAGACACATTGGTATTCTTGTGTTGGTAAAATTTTACAATGTTATATAACGTCATATGTTACAAAAAATTCAAAATCGACTTTTTGATTGATTATAATGCTCCGTATCAAGACACATGTTCCTGCACAATTTTGCACTCCTACAATTAAAAATAGCGTTGTCATCCACAAAATTCTAAAACCCCTAAGTGCAAACGCAAAAATTCCTAAAACCAAAATGTAACTTACGCCTTTCGATAAAGAGTAAATAACAAACACAAAAGAGGACAATAATGTAATTTTTATTTTTGTTTATAAGCAGTTAATTTTTTATGCTTTAAATAAATGTGTGAATGTAAAAAAGTAATAAAAAAATACAATAACCGAATAAAATGTATAAAGGAATCAATCATGTGCGAAAAAAAATCCCCGAAAAATTATGCCAAGATGTAATTTAAAATTTTGTGAAAGGAGCTCATTGCGCCATTGATCTGAATTTTCTGCAAATAAGCGCCAAGAAATCTGTGCCAAAAAAAGAAAAAGTTCTTAAAACGAGGTAAGCTGATTTTGAGTTAATGGTACTTCCATAATCTGTATATTTGAAAGTACTTCTGGGCAAAATCTCAATTAATTTGTGTATTTTTTCAGGAAGTTATAGCACTATGACTTGTGACTTACATATCTTCTTTAGACTTCTAATCTCATTTGGAATAATAGCTTAATTTAATTTATACTTTGGTATATTTCAACTTGAATGTACTATTTACAGTTTAACTGTGGGAAGAAGAAAAGATTTATGTAAACGTAGAAGAAAAAGCGCAAAATCGTAAATTATTTTCAAGGCGATCGATGTCTAAACGTTATTATTTAAGCATTAAATCTTGTCGTATCCAAGTTTTCATGCAAACGTTTATGTCAACTCTTGGAGTTAATGAAAATATGATAAGAAATTGGGTGATTCAAAAAATTTAGTTAACGCGCAATTGGATAAAGTACAGCCAAAAAGAAAAACTTCGATTAATGATAAAAATATTACCGAAAACGTTTTTTAATTTCAACTACGCCCTTTTTGGTTTAAAAAAAACCTGAATGGCGTAAGTTTCACATCTCTGAAAGTAATACAAAAACTGTGTATTTTTTTCATGTATTAATTCTTTAATAAAAACTAAGCTTAAACTGCAATTTCATTTTAAATTTTTGGCTCATTTTTCATATCAAAGAGTTTTTTGCTTCTCCTGTAAAATTGTTTCATGTAACTTAGAGTTTTTATGAAAACATATGACGATAAAAAAAGAATGTTTATTGTCATTATTATATTTTTCATAAAAATTTTATTGTTATTAAGCTTATAGTTTTGCTAATACAAACTGATTCTATTTGTATAGAAAATGCCATTCTCTTCTTCTTGAGTTTTCTCAAATTAAATCCAAGCGTCAGTCACAGTTCAGATCGCGAAGTAAGAGAAAATAATATAATATATTACCGGAAAAATTAACCAAATTAAATTAATAAAAACTATATTCAACAAAAAAAGAGTTAGTTCCATGAACTTTTAATGAGTACCATAATTATTACACATTTATTTAAGCAAATCGTTAATTTTTATTAATTTTACTAGTCGTAAAGCAGCTCTGGAGGAGTCAACATCAAGCGTCGTTGGCAATTATCTCTTAAATGCCTTCGATAGTTTTGCGTCTCGCTCGCACTGGTTATCTGCCACAGATAACCGTATATTCTTGCGGTTCTTTTGTGGAATTTATTCAACAACCACGTTGCTACTTCCTATGTGAAGGCATAGCTCGTGTATAGTCAGTCACAAAAACTTTTTTAAAATACTATTAATACCATCTTGGGCACATGGTCTAGTTACCCCGCCCTTATTTGTGCAACAATACTTTGTACAGTATTTATGAAATAAATAAATAAATATTAATTTTACCATATTACATACATACATACTTCTGTACATGCTTATTTCTTATTTGTAGCAAAAGAGGTGCACCATACATATAAGAAGGGCAAGTTTTTTATGGCATATGCCATTTTTTGCCATTTTTGATATAAAAAGCCATTTTTAATCCTCCTTGCCATAAAATGCCATTTTTGGCAACCTTGAAGAGATTTTTGTGTGGCAGAGTTTTTTTTTCAGCGGAACCACCCTGTTGAAATTAATAATTCATAAAATTTTTGATCAATCTGTTGTATTAACAATATATGCGGCCTTTTTTCCCGTATATGATTTATATTTGATCATTTATTTTCGAATATATCGGTTTTTATTATAAAATCTACAATAGAATTCCGTGAAAGTAAAAAAATGTTCGAATATATTAAAAGCAAATTCGTCACTGCTGTATTATGTAGTGTGCGACTGCAGGCTTAATGAAACAAAATTGTGTAATGTTGAGAAGCATTTCTCTTCTTTGAGGCATACAGTGCTGGTCGAAAACTTTAAATCTCGTTCGACACAATCTCTGCTGATACCACAACGGAATTGAACCATACTTTTTGGATTTGTGTAAAGGCAGAATTAGCCGAACGTCTCCGTTAAGCAACGAAACAGCTGATCATTTTTGTTGACTGAAAACAATGCAAATGCTTACCGAAATTTACTATAACGTTGGCGGCACGTCTCAACCTGTATAAAATAGAATTTCCTAACGTTGTTAAGTGATGTTTGTAAACCAGTGATGGCACTATTATATGTTAAAAGGAATGTGGGTATTTTGGCTCCGTTTTTCGATACTTTTGTTAATCTGTGTGAAAAACAGCTTCAAATAATACATAAATATTTGCATATGTATACACATACTTACGGACATAAATACAGATTTATGTGCACATATGTATGTATATAATAAAAAATATATAAATATGAATGGGTTTGCTATATATGTGAAATAAACATATGAAAATGTAGTGATTTACTTGTGACATTGTCAGTAGCACTACTGATCAGCTGTACCCCAGCCAATGTAATCGCCTATTGACATTTAACATTAGCTTGTCATTGAAAATCCACCACTAGACTGTAGCACTACTGACTAAGTAGTTTTTTTGGGACCACATGGAGACATTGTCACCAAAGATTCACTAGTAAATTTTAGGGGCTCTGGTCTACAATATCGGTATTTCCTCGCTCGATGTCCGTAGTAAAACTTACTGATTCAATATATACACTGTCACCACCTGCAGGAAATGGCTTGTCATTTCTATTAAATACACATGTATTTAAAATTAAAAATTGTATGTTTCGCTGAATTAGTAAAGTCAAACACTTACGTATGGATCTTAAAATGTGACAAATCTTTACCTGATGGCACAAAATCTTCCACAGGGTCAAAATTTCTATAATTGGCACCTTTCACTTAAAACTCTACAATTTTCACATTTTATATTTTTATACAATATTGATTGTTATTTTATTTGTATTTTTATTTTTTTTTGTATTATGTTTTTAATTATTGTTAAATATATTTATATATTAACCTTATAATTCTATTTCTTAAGATAATTTTTATAAACACTTAAATTTTGCTTGATGTCACGTTTATTTTCAACAAACCAATAAAACATTAAGAAGAAGCATAGTCGTGTGTATCTAAAAAAAATGTTTTCTACGCATTAAAACCATTATTAATAGACGCTCTGTTGACAATGTCACCAAAATAGTCCGACAAAAGTGGTGACTTAACCCCATGTTTTCTGCGGGGTTATTATAAATGTATAACATACACAGATTTGTTTCTATGTACAAACACCAATACAATTTAAGGAGCATTGACATATTTTAGGTACTTTTTCTTCGCTACAGTCACTATTTGAACTTTTTCAATTCCCATCACTGTTTTGTGAACAGCTGTTTCTTTTTTATAATATAACAACAAAATAAAGTAAAGCGAACGCAAGTTTTTAAATGTTCTATAAGTGCACAAACTTGCTAACAGTACGGCAACAGCAACGTTCGGCTAACCCATCCTTAGCACTTTTTAAGCTGCAAACATACGGCTGTACAAAATAAATAACCCTTACGTCAAGGAATTTCTAACAAAACATACTAAGAAGCCAGTACCCAGTGAGATACTGTTACGAACCAAATACATGACAACAATATAAAACAAATGTATTAAAGAGTTACAAAACAGAGCCGATAATAGTTTGATTTGGGTGTCATTGTGAAACTACCGATAGCGAGCAGCGGATGGTCGCCAATTTCGTATTTTTTTTTTGTTGGAAGAAGGAAAAAAGGAGACGTCATATCTCTTAAACATTGCTCACATAGAAAAAGCTAACGCCAGCACAATGCCAGTTTTTTTTGCAGATTCTTTGCAAATATTGTGGCCTAATGGTAACCCAGCTTAAAAAATATGCATGGTCCATATATTTTTAATATATGAATTTATATAAATATATACGAATATGTATGAATTCATGTATGGAAATGTATAGGATTATACATGTCAAAAGTATTATATGTATATGAATTGATATATGGACTAATATATGAAATGTATCACAATATATGAGTCCATATATGAAAATTTAATTATGAAGCTCCTAAAAAATATGTATGGTCCATATATTTTTAATATACATATGAATGTACATATATAAATATATATGAATATGTATGAATTCATGCATGGAAATGTATGAGATTATACATGGCAAAACTATTATATATGAATTAAGATATGGACTAATATATGAAATGTATTATAATATATGAGCTCATATATGGAAATTTAATTATGAACCTCTTCATTAATGAATCCATATATACATAGATATAAGATCTAATATATGGAGCCAGAAAAATATTTATATGGTGAATCGGAAATCTATTAGAAAATACATACAGTATGCAAAGTTTATATGCGAACAGTCTCAACGTTTAAAAAATAAAAATCCTTGTAACCAAAAAAAACAGTTCTTGTACGATTTTATACATTGTGGCCCTATTTAATAAATCAAATAATCAAAAGGATAACTCAGTCATTAATTTGATAGAAAATAAGGAAATACTCCATATATTTTTACGAAACAAAGTTCATATTACTGCAAAAGATTATATTGAAAACTAGTGTGAGTATGAAAACGGACTATTTTCTCTTTTATAAGTAAATGCACTAGTTTTTAATCTGGTTTCTTAAATTGAATTTTATGTCCAAATATGAGTTTTGTGTTTTTTAAATAATCGATTTAGCTTTTCTCTTAAAATGATTAATAAAATAAAATAATAATAATAAAATATATTTAGTACGTTTTTAATTATCTGTCCAAATTTTAATAATTTAAATTATTGTACATGAGCGCTTTTTTTAATCAAGCGAGTATGAATATGAATTTTGCATACTGCATATAGGAAAATGTATGAATATATATTATAATATATGTCCATATACCCTCATTTTTCGGATCCGAACCATATATGGGATATCATATATGCTCCATACATATTTTTTGTCTGGGTTTTCATATGTGGATCCATATATAGAAATAAGATGTAATATATGGAGCCATATAAGTATATCATCAAAATGTATGCATTCATGATATCACACATAAGATCGTTTTTGCAATGAAAAAAGCTTGCATTTTATTAACAACCCAGCTAAAAAAATATGTATGGAGCATATATGATATCCCATATATGGTTCGGATCCGAAAAATGAGGGTACATGGACATATATGATAATATATATTTATACATTTTCATATACGTAGGTATAGATGTTCCCTATATAGTATGCAAAGTTCATATTGATTCAAAACAGCGCACTGCTGTGAAATATATTAAATGATTAAAATTACTTTTTTTTAAGATCTTGATTAGGGATGTTGCATTTAATAAAACATTTGTTTGGAAAAATAATTAAAAAAAAGATAACTTATTCATCGTTTTAAGCGAAAATGGGAATCTATTATTTAGAAAACACAAAATTGATATTCGTACATAAAATTTAATTTAAGAAACCGGATTAAAAACTAATGCAATTAATTATAAAAGAAAAAAATCCGTTGTCATACTAATACTAGTTTTCAATATAATTTTTTGCAGTAATATGAACTTTGTTTCTTAAATATATCTAGAGTATTCCTTATTTTTCAAATTAATGACTGACTTATCCTTTTGATTATTTGATTTATTAAATAGGGCCACAATGTGTAAAATCGTACGAGAATGTTTTTTTTGTGACAACAGTTTTTATTTTTTAAACATACGCATATAAACTTTTCATACCGTATGTATTTTCTAATAGATTTTCAATTCACCAGTGATAAAAAAGAGAGAAAAGGATCTAGTAAATAAAATGCAAGCTTTTTTGATTGCAAATACAATCTTATGTGACATATACATATTCATATAAATTTTTTTATGGCATCTTATTTCTATATACATATGAATCCACATATCATATCTATATATGTATATAAAAGAAAGTAGTGTAGTTACACCACTTATAACTCAAGAACGGCAGAACAGATTTGGGTGAAAATTGGTAGGGAGGTAGCTTAGAGCCAGGAGACGGACATAATCCCGTTCGACAATAATTGTAAAATTTGCAGTAAATATGGATTCAGAATTAAGTAAACTGTACCATATTAATTCAGCGGCTGAGCACATAATTTACAATCAACGCCGACTATGAGCCGTCGGCTTTCTGCATTCGTGTGCATTTCACTAGAGTTGTGCTCTAAAGGAACGAACTAGGAAATAAATATACTTTAGTGAAGCTACTCAAAATAAAATAAAGCTTATCATATATGGTGGAAAATTTAATTCTAAGAAATAACTATCATGTCCAAAAATCCTCGGAATGGCATATTTACGGAGTTACGGACCTTCAAAGTTTTGAATGACTTTTTTTAATGTGCCTTTATAGATATATACAAAATCGCAGTGTGCGTTTTTTACGATCGCATAATTTCTGGAACTATAACAACTGTGGATCTGAAATTTTCAACACAGGTTCGGGTCAATACCGGGTAGGTTTTCGTTTTGTTTTTGACCCAACAAGTGACCACTGTATGGAGTAATTTATAGTTTAAAAAAAATTAATTGAGGGTAAGACAACGTTTGCCGGGCTCATCTAGTATTATAATACATTTCATATACATCGCATACATTTCCATACATGAATTCGTACATATTCATATATGATTATATACATTCATATATTAATTTAATTTTTTTGTCAGCCGCGTTTTGCTTGTGTTGACATACGCAGTACCATATATGGTGTCTGCAGTCCGGTCGCTTAAAACACTATTTCCAAAAATTTTACACATAAGGTGCCTAGCGCATGGATTGCACAGACTAGCATGTACTTACATGTACGAGATAACAGCATTATTTGTAATTTTGTATTTTGCAGGCCCCTTCTCGAAACGATCTTTTAAAACCGAGCTTAAAAAAACCTATATCCCTTTGTGTGACTCGATGGGGAACATGGGTTGAAGCTGCAATATATTATTGCGACAATTTTCAGGAAGTCCCTGCAGTTTCAAATAAATTTGATGAATATGAGGCAGAATCTATTCGAAATTCTAAATTAATATTGCTAAAATCAGGCTTAAAAAGTGACTTAGTGTACATAAAAGATAATTTCCACTGCCTATGTACAAGTATTTTGAAGTAAAACAAAAGGGCTTTCAATAAACGAAAGCTTAGAGATTATTGACCGTGTTCAAGAAAATATTAAAGATGTCAGTAGAATAGATTTCGCCGATAAGCTGAAAAAGTTTCAGATCGAAATAACGGATTACAAGTATTAATTAAAATAAGAAATAATATATTTTTTAATGAAAGTGAAGCGGATGACTATATTGAAAACCTCTCTCCATCTGAATTATTGGCATTTAAGTTTGCTCCAGTTACATCTTGTGATGTCGAACGAGTGCTTTGCATTTATTCAACCGTTTTACCCGATAATAGGAGATCATTTATTATTGACAACTTCAAGAAACATGTTATTGTACTGTGCAATCAAAATTTAATACAATAAATTTTTCTTACATAACGTTTTATTTTTTTTTTCCAGTTTTGCCATTTTCGTGCCAAATATTATACTTTTTCATGCCACTTTTTTTTAGAAATCGGCTTTTATGCAAATTGGTTCTAAGTCCATTAATTCATATATTGACAAAATATTATAGCGATAATTATCATAGAGATAACACAATGTAAATTTTATCGCATTTAACAGTGTAATTTACTTTGTGATCAAAATTATCGTATATATCATCAGGGTTGCCATATTTGACGTCAAAATGACGATTTGACGAGTTTTTCCTTAAAATTTGCGATTTGATAATATTATAAATATCATCCCTGAGTAGAGGTGTACTTAGAGGTAGGGAGCTTTATTTTGAGGTACCTGATTCAACAAATTGAAGGAGGAATAATACTTATGGTAAAATTTAAATTTATTACATAAACTGTTGTGATCGACAAAGTCAAACGACATCGACCTACAAGAAATTAATGACTGAAACTAATACAAACGAAATTTTTTCACTAATACATTGCAATAATTTTCCATTGAATTTAAGAGTGCCAGTCAATTGACTGGTAGAGATGACCGACACATTTATCAGTTATAGTTGCTCCTCTCTAACTTGTATATTAGAGTGGAACATCTAATGTGCATATACCAAAACTTTTAAGACATCGCATTTTATTATAAAATATACACAATTCGCTTGGTCTGTGAATTTAAAATTTATACAAGTGCTAAGAAAGTTAAGGAATACCAGCCATACACTACACAAGTTCAATGCACAAGTCTGGCACTGTACAGTGCGTTTGTGTAGTGTATGGGGGTGGTTGTGCTATTTACGCAGTGAACTGAGTAAATATCAAACCAATTTTGATATTTACTCAAGTTTGTAAAACTGTACAGTGAACTTGTGTAGTGTATGTTGTAAACGCTCAGTTGTGTCGTGATTTTTTAAGAGTTCAAAACTAGAAATGAGCACCGAAAAACTATTCTGGACAGAGTTCCTACAATTCTACAAAGAATCGCCTGCATTATGGAGCATTAAAATAAAAACTGCACAGTTTACTTGTATAGTATGTTTCACAAGCTTAATTTACGCAGTGCCAGACTTGAGCACTGAACTTGTGTAGTGTATGGCTGGCATAACAACAATACTGCATAAAAGAAATTGAAATTTTAATTTATACATTTATGTACATATTTCTTTTTAAAATTTTAGATATTTACGAAAAGCAAGGTGTCTTGGAGCTGAGAAAAAGCGTGAAGAAGACTAGAGTGGTATCACCTACGTTATTTTGTTTTTTGGATTGTATATATAAAAATATATTACTTATTTATTATTTTCTTATAATAAAAAACAATTAAAATATAAACATAAAAATTATGTTTATTTATTTAAAAGTTACATTTCACCAGTTTCTATGTAAACATTCAGGGCAATCATGAATAAAATTCCGCGTGAAGTTTCTCCCTTTTTCAATTAGAATTTTTTATTTTCCCTATTACTTGATTTTAGTTGGAATTGTTCCCAGGGAAAAATTTCACGCGGAATTTTATTCATGATTGCCCTGATTGACTAGTTGACCAGATTCTATGTAAACATTGACTAGTCATAGTTTACCGATGCTTATGTAATCAGTGACTGGCAAAAAAGAAGCAGAGTAAGCAGTTCAGATATATGTGTTTTAATTAAGTAAATTAATAAGTTACAGAGAGATAAAAAATCACACGTACACAAATGTTTTGGTAATTTTTTTGACCAAGCCCTTAATAAACTAACTGGGGACTATGACCGAAATTTTGGTTATCGCTACTAGTCAAATGACTGGTCAATTGACTAGTAGTCTTCTTGTAGGGGAGTGATCAAGAAGTACTAAGATCGTAACATTGCCACAGTCAACTTCTTGTCTAATTGTCATAATTCTATTATAAGTGAAATTTATTTGCTGGTGGTTAAGCATTGTCTATATGAATTTTATTGCTGCTTTAACAAATCGTTAGTAGACTTCATATGATAAGAGGTTTTTGACTGTTCAAAATGTGTGATTGAAGTCTACTGACGATTTGTTAAAGCAACAGTGAAGTGCTTAACCACCAGCAAAGAAATTTCACTTATGTATATATTTTGTAGGTAAATAAAATTTTTGTTTGCAATGCCGAGTACATATTTGGCAGTTCTTGTGTTGTCATTTTCCAAATGTATGCAACGCCATTCACACATTATGTTTTTTGTATGTAAAGCAATCCCACACAACAAAAAATAGCGGAAATGACAAACGTTGCCACTAGTACACACTATTGCGACGCCATATTGTGTACTCGGCATAACAATTTAATTGTATCTAGGATGAAGTCGATTGGCGAACCGACGATTTCCGTTTCGTCGTCGCCGAAATATGTTTGGCAACCTGATGCTGGCCGCAGAATTATTGCATTGAACTTCCATTTGTAGCAAATACAAATAAAGCAACAACTTGAATTTTTTGGCAACCAACTGAAAATGAAACAAAGTTGACATATGAGACCGATGCGTTGTTTGTAATACCTTATATCATTTTCTACGTTTGAGCTTAGGATTTAATTTCAAATCGAATGAATTTCCATCACACTCATGAATATAATTTTTAAACGGTTATATATTACGTTTATAACTCTCTATATCCAAATAAATTAATTCACTGCTTATACGACTTTGTAAATGTATAAAAACTTTGTAGCACTTATAGAAGCGAAGAAATTTTACTTATTTTTACAAAAAAAATTGTGTACATATATAAAATAACAAATAATTATTTGTTTTTATTGTCATTATTTTCTTCTATCAATGCTTTTTGTGCAATATTTATCATTTTATTGTTTTTTATTAGCAAACATTTGCAAGTTTGGCATTTTGTTTGCAAGTAGTGCGTTAATCGTGAAAAGTTTTCTGAATTAGTAAGTCGCAATAAAAACAACAATATGGCAACAATTTACGGTTTTATTTGCAAATAAGCCGTGCGTAAAAACGTGGTAATAGCTATAGTATGTTCAGACGACGAGTTGAATCACCTGCTTCACTCTCTGAATCATGTTTATGAATCTTGCTGTTCACACGGTTCACGGTTAGTGCTTTTCGCCTTAGATTTAGTGCTTCTCACACTAGATTTAGTGCTTTTTAATTAACAACAGTGCGAAATTTTTTAACTTGGGGTTTTTTTAAAAAGGAACTAAACTAATGCAAATCTACGAAACTGATAAAATCACCAAATAAGAGTTTTCCACTTTTCCAAAACTATCTCATTGCACTCCTTTTAGACACGCAAACTTTCCTTTGCAGAATTTTAATTCAGATTGGTGAAATACGGAGGAAGAAAAACTTTCTTTTCCAAAGTGAGAAAAAAGAACATATTTCTAGAAATTACAAAGGATACCATACACGCTATAAAATAACTTAATTACAATAATCCCAGCAACAGAAATCTGATTTGGAAGCACTAACAACTGAGAGAAGCAATGTCGTGCTTTCTTGATAACGAAAAATTGCATCTGAGTACACAAAAACTATAGATTATTACTTCTGTGAAACGATTTAGTAAGGCAAAAAATTAATGGCTTTTTGGAAGCTGAATGTATTGCTTCTAGCTGGCTTGCAAAAACTCTTTTGGGAAGCGGTAACTTTTGCTGCGATGGTGAAGTTGAAGAAATAGAACGAAGTATCAGAAATTTAAGGCTATATAAATGAAAAAATTAACTCAAAACTGATCAATTTTGGATTGAAGTTTATAAGTATATAAATTCAACTAATGATAATCCATTTCTAAAACTGTCAATATTTGCTCTAGGACTATTAATTTTACCACGTTGAAATCCTGTGGTGGAAATAACTTTTAGTTAGAAATACAATAATGATTTTTTAATACATCGAATTGCTTAATTCATCTAAAAAGAAAAGACTTACCTATGTTCAAAATGTAACATACTAAACCATGTGCATGTAAAAATTAATTCAGATGAAACACCTAAAAAATCTAGTTAACTTATTAAAACAGTTTTATGGCCCGAAGAATGAGATGAAACGACTTTTTCCATAAACGAGGAGTATAATTATATATTAATATAAATATGTACATATGTATTTATATATGCACATCCATACATAAATATTTTTTACATATTTATACGCATATATACACATGTATGTAAATAAATATACATGTATATAATTAAGTGTACTCTGCACTTTTCAATTTGAAACAAAGAAAAATTTTTTCCATTTGTATGCTAATTACACGCACAATGCATTTTATTTCGATTCGAATTACAATGTATGTACCCCCAGTAACAAATTGAGGAAATCGATATCGACCAAAATCCTAAAACATTTCCACGTAAATTTTACTCAAGTGTTTTAATATTTCGTCTATACGGAATGATTTAATTTAGGCAGTTATATAAAAGAGTACAAATAAAATTTTAATTGAAATCTTAATCCTGTAAATAAAATTCAGTTGTTTCTGAATTTCTTTCAGGAATTCTACACGTAACATTCATATATCTGTACGTCTGTACGGCCTAAAGGAGTGATCAACGAGTCTCTCGTTTCTCTTTTGTTAACATAACACACCATAATTGGAATGTCTTTTCAAATGAACTTGAATTATTTTCCTACTCATATTCTACTTACATATGTATAAGCAAAATCGAAACATAGCTCGATATAGTCGTAATTGAAATTATTAAAGAAACCTATGAAATGTAGTAAATTTAAAATTGTAGTTAACTTAAGTTTCTAATTTTTACTTATGCAATACCTATATAATTGGCCATGTGGGCTTTCTCTGTATTGAAAATAAATAAATAAAAAACTAAAAATAAATTTATGTGCATACAAATATACTTATTGCATTTAGTGCTTTTTGCTCTGAAAAAGTTGGTATCACTGTTCGTGTGGCATTTTTGTATATATATTCACACATACATACGTATCATACGCACGTATATACGTACATATACATAAGCATACATACTTACATATATTCAAATTATTCGAAATCTTGTTTTTGAAGGCATCCCTATATTTTCTTCTTATTTTTTCTTTTTATACTTTCATAACTTAATTAAATTCATTTATTTTAAACTCACATGCACATATACCTACTTTGTGTTGATAGCTAGTTCAGTTAAACTGCGATAAAAGTTAGAGAAGATACCTACCAATTTTACGTGCTTCGCAAGCAGGCTTGCCATTTTAGCATTTTTAGTGCTAAATTTAACACTTTTTTTCTTCGTTTAGCATTAAAGATTTTAAAAATAATGCTAAGTGCTAGTTTAGCACTTTCTTAAAACTATTTGGCATTTTTGCACTTTTTTATTTCATTAAATTTATAAATTGTCCATAGATAATTCTTGAAGACAAATTGCGAGCCAATTAATATTAGTGTACCAGTAGTAGGCAGTTTAAGACTTTTGTTTTTTTTAAACTACCGCCCTCGAGTGTGTGAATTTGCTATTATATTGCTGGCTACTTATAACAATTTATTAATTTGTATTGTTTTCGATTAATTAAGTAAAATTTAAATACTTTTTCATTAAAAATGAAAAAATTACAGATTTTTTAGAAGAGCACTTTTGCCTATAGTCGGCACCAATTTTCCAGTTTTCGGCATGTTATGATCCTATGGTCGGCATATTATATTTGAGTGAAGAAAATAAAAAATCGAGAAAGAATTCAAATTGTTTTTATATGTCTAATGAGATAATGTAACTATAAAATATTATCTGATATGTAATAAAAAGCAAAATAACAAAGGGTCTTCCAATAAGAGCTTTTCTTTTGATATGTAAAAAACGGGTACGAGTATTTTTAAGCGAAATCATCGGATATTTATTTAATTGGAATGAAGAGGGTATGTCTTTAATGAAAAGCGATATTAGTAAAATGGCAGCCACACCTACACTTATAGGTCCAAATCCTTTTCATGATATTTTATATTAGCAATTCGCGAATTTGCGGCTGTATGTCCTCGGTAACTTCACGAATTCTGTCGTTGAGGTTTTGAATCGATCGTGGTCTATTGGCAGAGACGTTGTTTTTCACGTAGCCCAAAGAAAAAGGTCTCAAAGTGTTAAATCTCGGTGGTCAATTGTGATTGCCTCTTCAACAAATCACACGGTCTGGCATGTAACGCCGTATTGCTTAAAATAGACGTTGTGACGAAATCGGTTCTTCATGCCATTTACTTATTCCAACAGCTCAAATTTTTCCACCAGTTTCACAATTGCTGGCCAAGAAGGTGATTCACGGCGACCCAAAAATGCTTTAGTTTTGCGAACTTTGATCGCAAAGTTTTCACAATTGAATTCTAATAATTAAATACGTTCTCGAAACGTATATCGTTCCATTTTTTATTAATGGCGTAGTTTTTGTCACTTGTCAAGTACTTACAGCTTGAGTCATGACAACTGTTAAAATGACGGACAGACAGTAGAATTTCCCGTGGAACATTGTGTGCACTATAGATGCACTTTCTAACACACTCATATAATATTTAACTCACAATCCACCCACTCTCTGATTTTTGAAGAATTCATTTGTCAGGAAGGCTGTTAGGATATTGCAATCCTTTAATTACTCTAACAAACAGAAAGACAACCATTGGATCGACTATCTTACCATGTGCTGAAAAAGTAGTAATACCGTCACTGTTTTCTTTTCATTGCCTTGGTTGGCATATACATTGCTACATCCCCTAGGCGCTAACACTATTCCAGTTTTAGGACTTACTTCAACACCAAGAAAAATACGCCCACGATCGTTCAATACATGGATTAACAAGTTAGTCAATTCGACAAACCATTTTCTAATATTTTCTTCTGTAACTATTGCTATCTCCTTACTTATCCCTTCAGCTCCTCTAAGGGATAAGGCAAAATGCCGCTTCAAAAAACTGTAGCCACTTTCTGCATAAACATCGTTTGCATATGGTGTGGTCTTGCTTTCTTGCTTGAACTATGTTCAGTACGTCATAAATTTTAAGTGGAAAAACACATTATGCCAAGTCGTGCACCACTTTTCCAAACAATGATCTTCGGCTTTTGTTTAAATTGCTGGTGGCCTCATTCTTTATGGACCTTCCAGGACACGAACATAGATCCTATTTTGTATGGTGGAACGTGGAACACCATATTTTACACTGGCATCTAGTATGAATATCCCCTCTTTAATTATTTTGCTTAGTGTGTATTTTGGTAGCGGTTATGAGTATTTATGAAAGGATCTGTTTCTTGTGGTGGTCATGTTTTGAATGAAAAAATGCCTGGAACTTCGAAAATGTTGTTTATAGAAATCTTATCATAATATTTTTATGATTTAATCAGGCTAAAGTTCGTATCGCTTTGTAAGCCAAATTACATGTGATAATTATTAATGAACAAATAATATCAAAGTTAGTTGTAAATATTCTGAAAACACATAGTTGAACGGAACAGCCAGCCGTTTCCGAAGGCCACTAAACCTTCATCATCAGCGTTCTTCTGTGTTTGGTCCACTGTGTGTGGATACCGCTAAAAAAAGGATTAAAAACCATATCCAGTTTGTGTGTTCTTTTTTTTTGATATTCAAATAATTTAAATCAACTTCAAAATTCTTGACGATTTTTATATTAGTACAATTTTTTACTTTATTGATCAAATTTTTTAGATCAGATAATAAAACATTGTCAGTTACTTCAGAAATTTCATCTAACACTTAATCGTACTTAAGATTATTTCGAAATTTTTATTAAAACATAATCATGAAATCAAAATATTTACGTACTCCTTTTAGCTTTTTGTGGCATATTTTAAAAAGTTATTATTGCAAAGCTTAGGAATAATATTATTTATTTATTTATAACAATAACCAACCGAGCCTGTAGGGCTTTTGATTAGATCTGTAGAAAATCAGTTATTTTTGAAACTCTTAACCAGGAATTGTAAGACAACTTCTGATTCAATTACAGACCAAACTTAATTACGACGCAAAGCGCAACGTAATTTACCACTTCGCTTTTACGCTGGAATGAGTAACCTAAATGAAAGCGTTAACGTTGCGCCAGAAACAGTAATGTTCACTCACTTTGATTAATTAAAAACTGTAAATAGAAATAAGATATAAAAATGAAAACAATAAATTGTCGTGAAAGTAGCTAAAGTTACATTACTGAACAAAAACAACAGTACTTTCGCAGTCAACTTCACTTCTTTACGCGCTGTCAAAATTGGATTTTCCAATCGCAAAGCGTTGACGCCGCGTTATTTCGGTTGGTCTCATCGACAACGCTTTGCGTCGTAATTTCGGTTGGTCTGTTAAGGAGGCATTATCTTTTCAAAGCAGGAAAACAAAAGATGCGTTTAGTGAACATATACAAACATGATTACACGAGTATTTATAATTTGGAGTAAATTGATGACTTAACATCATATTTAGGGAATTCACGAATTCACAATGAGTATATTAAAATTTTAATGTGGCAACATTGTGCCATCTTAATCTTTTATTGTGAGTAAGCAACGATATAAATCATTGATTCTTAAGGCTCAGTTAGCCGACTGTAATGTAATGTAACTGCAACGGTAGGAAACAGCTGATCGATTTTGTTATGTGAAAAGTAACGAAAATTATTATAGAGATGTAATGTAACGTAACCTACTTTTCATATAAAAATATCAATCAGCTGTTTCCTACATTAGAGTTACATTGCGTTACAGTCGGCTAACTGAGCCTTTACCCTCTTTAATTTAGTCGTCGATGAGACAGCGATGAATGCGCATGAGGCGGATGCTTACATGTTTTTTTTTTCTATAGATTATTTGTCCAGCAAACACACGTGTTGCCTTTCAAATTTATTATATGCGAAAAATATTTTATTATAAATAACGCATTTGGTAACATACAATGCCTTTTATGTTATCAAAGATTTAAGAAAAAAAGGAATATGCTATTAAAGACATTATGATGCTTTTCATAGCGATATTCATAAGTTTAATGGTAGGGAAGGAGAGAAATTTTAAATAAAAATACAAATATTTATTTTGAAAAAATAAAAAATAAATAGTTTGTATCAGTGGACCATACCGAAATAAAGTTTGAAAAAGTTTTTTTACAATTGACTGCTTACAAAATGTTTTATTTTCAATTAATATTTTAACTGTGTGGATTTCTGTTTGGTGGGTAGCTCGCAACCTCAATACATTGACAGTTCATCAATACATTCCCAGTGCCCACCAATGATATAAATCATTGAAGTCAGTTTCATACAATGATGTCCAAAAATGTTTTGCAGCAGTATTGGTGAGAGAATTTGAAGTACAGTGTGCTTACGATAAGTAAGCTCAAAGACTTTATTTAAAAATTAATTAAAACAAATTGTTTTGTTTATCAAAAAGAAAATAGAGTGCAGTTCGCACTGAGATGGCTGTTTGTTGACTAGGTAAAATGATAAAGTTTTCAATACATATTGCTGTTTTAAAATTTAAGGGCACTACGCTTAAAATTTAATTTTTTAAACTAAAATCCAATTTTCTTTCATTATTTTTTTCCAACTAACTCTCGCTTTAATTTTTCCTCATCATTATACCTAAGGAGGAGTTCTCGTTGTACCTTCATAGTGAACAGACGTAATAGCGGAATTTTGCTTACATACATACTAAACAAAAAAAAATCATACAAAAAAATATTCGTAGTACATATTAACTTTGATAAATAAGCTTTTTTTTGCTTTGCTAATATTTTTACATATAGATATAACAAAAAGAAAAAAACACCGTAAACAAAAAAACACAGACAAAGTACCCTTGAGGAATACTCTATATGAGTACCTCAAAAACAAATAATTGTGAAGTGAGTTATAACGGCAGAAATGCCTATTTTACTGTGAGTTCTGATGCTCTCAATGATAACAATAAAAATAACAAATCTGATAATAGACTTACTGTGAGTTCTGAAGCTCTTAATAAAAACAATAAAAACAAAAAATCTGATGATAGACTTTCTCTAACGGCAAAGACGCATTTTCGTCAGCGATCAACTTCGCTTTGTCCAATGCCAACTAGTGATTCGTTAACATTACCGTTGCGTAGTATCTCTACATTTAACTCAGCGATATCATCCGCTTCGGGCTGGTGGTCATCACTTAACCCTGTTTTCACTATAGCAAAGAGTAGCCAAAAACCCAAAGTCCAAGTCGGAATGGACAGATATATAACTGTGGTAAAGCGCGGGCAAAGCCCAAAATCTTTTAAAATTTCATCTGCTCCAAAGATCTCTAGGGATAACAGCGCATCATCTACTAATCGCCAAAACCGTTTTAAAATATTGCAAGATGACAACGACAAACCCGCTGAATCTGCGAACAAAACCTCCAAGCCGCCACCAATCTATTTAAGAGAAAAAAACTCAAACGCTCTTATTAAAAAATTAATTTCGGTAATTGGTGAGAATAAATTTCACATTGTTCCAATAAAACGTGGTAGCATTGATGAAACGAAAATTCAAATTTATGAAGAAAAAGATTTTCGCACAATGGTTTCTGAATTTGAAAAAAGTAAAACAAATTTCTACACATATCAGCTCAAGAGTGCTAAAGGTGTGCAGATCGTATTGAAGGGCATAGATTCCTATGTCGCTCCCGAAGAAATAAAAGATGCACTCGTCCTCCAGGGATTTAAGGTAAAAAATGTATCGAACATAATAAATAGGGAAAAGATCCCCCAACCTCTATTTCGCGTTGAACTGGAGCCAAATGATATAAAATTGAGAAAAAATGAGACGCACCCAATTTATAATCTAAAATATCTTTTATACCGAAAAATAACAGTTGAAGAACCACATAAGCGTTCTGGACCCGTACAGTGCCATAATTGTCAAGAATATGGCCATACTAAAACTTACTGCAATTTACCTACTGTTTGTGTTGTGAGCGGCGAATTACACGGCACTGCTAGTTGCAATAAGCCAAAAAATCAAAGTGATAAAAAATGCAGCAATTGTGGAGGTAATCACACCGCTAATTACAGAGGTTGTCCTGTGTACTCTTTCGTCAAACAGACTATGGGGCAAAAACCAAAATTAGCTCCAGCTCAATCAGCAAACGCTTTATCCGCCTCTATTGCGCAAGTGAGCCAACCAGTTAATTCCCGTGTATCGTATGCCGATGCTGCTAAGACAAATTTTATTCCTACTCAAAATGTTTCACCACCAAATAATTCAACAAATACAAACTCAAGCTTTAATTTCAATCGCCTTGAAGCTACTATTGATAATCTGGTGCAAACTATAAATAATTTTACAACAAATATGATTAGCATGATGCAAGAAATGCTGCGAATGCAGAATACACTGCTTCAAGCATTAGTTAAAAAACCATGAACACGTTAAAAATATGTTTCTGGAACGCAAACGGCATTCGGCAACAAAAAAATGAACTTGAGCACTTCCTCACGGAAAAAAATATTGATATAATGTTGGTCTCAGAGACTCATTTGACTTCGAGAAGTATTTTTAAAATTTCTGGATACACCTTATATGATTCAAAGGACCCAAGAAGAAGAGCATGCGGTGGATCAGCAATTCTAATAAGGTCAAGACTCAAGCATTATATTATTGACAACATTTCTGAAGAACATCTACAAGCAACGAATATTTGTATTGAAAATTTTTGCACTAATTTTGTAATATCATCAATTTACTCCCCTCCCAGATTCGCAATTACTGAAGATCAATACGAGGATTTCTTCAAATCTCTTGGCCCTTGTTTCGTAGCAGCTAGGGACTATAATGCCAAACATACGTTCTGGGGTTCGCGCCTTATTACACCTAGAGGAAGAGCTTTGTTCAATACAATTTCAAAAATGGGCTTGGACGTCGTTTCAAGTGGAGAGCCCACTTACTGTTCTACTGACATACAAAAAATTCCGGATGTTATAGATTTTGGCGTCATGAAAAATATCTCTAGGAATTTAATTCAAGTTGAAGCTTCTCTAGATTTCTCGTCCGACCACTCTCCCACGATCGTTTCAATTTGTAGCCCATTAAGAAGTGACTTACCTCATCCTTATGTGAAGATGATAAATCGTGTTAATTGGCTGGGATTCAAAAAATATCTTAGTACTCATTGCACAGAAACTATTACGCTAAGAACACCCGATGATATTGAATCTAATATTGCCAACCTTAATGAAAATATTAAACAGGCTGCTGAACATGCCACTACCTCCCATCTGCAGACTGGGTTTAATAGAATTTATTCTACTGATATTGAACGTCTCGTGTGTGAAAAAAGAAGAGCTAGAAGGGAATGGCAACAGCACAGATCACCTCAACATAAAACTAGGTTTAAAGAGTGCACTAAACGACTCCAAGAGTTGCTTGCATTTGAAAAAACTGCTTCTCTTAAAAATTATCTGGAAGGTCTTGATGTCACACCAGCATCTAATTACTCTTTGTGGCGCGCTGCTAGAAAGCTTAAAACACCCGTCGAGTTTAAACCACCTCTGCGCACATCTACCGGAGATTGGGCAAGAAGCGACTGTGAAAAAGGTAAATTATTTGCTGAGCATTTAAAATCCGTATTTACCCCAAACTCATGTACTGGTGCTGTTGATTTGCCGAGTGTAGTTGCGCTACCCCCTCGACCCATAAAATTTAAGACGCGTGATGTACAAAAACTAATTGCTGAACTCAACCCGAAAAAAGCTCCGGGTATTGATGAAATGAGTAACCAGATGCTGATGAAGTTGCCTCGTATTGCAATTAGAATCCTGTTAAATGAATTTCTACCAATCATTTTTAATGCCATTTTACGTCTGGAATATTATCCAAACAGCTGGAAGCTTGCCAAGGTTAAAATGATTCCAAAGCCGGGCAAAGATCTTACCAAGGCTGAGTCATATAGGCCAATAAGTTTACTTTCAACAATGTCAAAGCTCTTTGAAAAGTTACTCATGATAAAATTGTCCCCAATTCTAACTGATAATGATTGTATACCGGACCATCAATTTGGTTTTAGAAGTCAGCATAGCACCATTGAACAAACTCATAGATTAGTTCAATTTATACGAAAAACTTTTGAAGAAAAGAAGTATTGCTCTGCGCTGTTTATTGACGTATCTCAGGCATTTGATAAAGTGTGGCATGAAGGCCTAATTTTAAAATTAAAGACTTATTTACCGATAAACATTCTAAATCTTTTGGAAAGTTACATTATTGCCCGGAAATTCACTGTTGTGGAAGGAGACTTTATGAGTATGCCTGAAAAAATCTCATCCGGTGTGCCACAGGGGAGTATACTGGGGCCAGTTTTGTATTTGATTTATACCTGTGATATGCCTTTGAGCAGTAATATTCACACATCTACATTTGCCGATGATACAGCCTGCCTTAGTATGCACGAAACCCCTCACGAGGCTTCCCGATATCTTCAGCAACATATTACTCAGCTAGAACTATGGTTAAACAGGTGGAGAATAAAGGTAAACGAACAGAAGTGTGCTCAGGTAACATTTACCCTACGAAAAGACACTTGTTCCCCCATTACAATCAATAATGAAATTGTTCCTCAAAATTTACAAGTGAAATACCTTGGTATACACCTTGATCGAATGCTTACATGGAAACACCACATTGACTCTAAGCTAACGCAAATGAAACTTAAACTAACTCAGATACATTGGCTGATTGGTAGAAATTCAACCCTCAGTCTAGATTGTAAACTTTTAATATACAAGTTGCTTTTAAAACCTATATGGTGCTAAGGAATTCAGCTATGGGGTACTGCTTCAGCTTCAAATATAGAAAAAATTCAAGGAAGGCAAAACAAAATTTTACGGATAATAACATCGGCTCCATGGTACATAAGAAATTCAAATTTACATCGTGATTTGAATATGCCACAAGTAACTGAAGAAATTGCAAGATACGCAGGCAAATATCTTACAAAACTCGAGTCTCATCCTAATCCGCTTGCTCGTAATATCTTGAATTTTACTGGACACATCCGCTTAAAAAAGAGGGACACAAGGGCTCTAATACTCAACACTCCAGAAGAAACTGCTTGAAAATACTTTTGTTTTTGCTTGTCACTACTTACTTATGTATTATTAATAACTATCACTAAGTTTATGTCCGACACTGGTCGGGCCTAATTAATTATATTTAGATTTAAGATTTGAATAATTATTGTTAGTTCATATTTGAAGATACAATAAATAAATATATGTACTACAAAAAAAAAAAAAAATTATACCTAATCATATTGATATTAAAAGAATAATAATGCCTTTAAATAATATTTTAAAATGCCTTTTATATTATATATCGTAAAATATTTTCTTAGGTTCATCATATACTTTACGCACTGTATTTGAAAAATCTCAATACAGCAGCTACGCATGTTCACTCGTTTCTGTCTCATGAACAGTGTTGCCGTTTTGGTCGGATCCGACCAAATTTGGTCGGAAAAAATTTAAAATTTTTAATTTGGTCAGATGGTCGAACCAATTCAATTTTGGTCGGTTTTTGTCTCTAATCACAAATTATTTTTTTCTTTGCATAATTTATTTAAAATCTCATATATTTTATCTTAAAAATATTTTTTCCACACTGTCTACCATTTACCAATAAATTATGTCATGGTAAGTAGTTATTAACGACGTTTATATTAGATCAGTGACAGTGAACTGATATACTGAAAGCGATAGTATAAAACTTTTAAATATGATAACTCCTGATAATGTACTTTCAAACGACGACTTACCAATTCTGGATCTTGTTTTAAAATTCCCTAAGTTAGTTGACTGTGATCCCGATTTAATAGTTACTGAGTGTAATTTGCTACGGCTCAGCGGTATAAAAACTTTGGCCAATTTAAACATTAATGCTTTTTGGCAAAAAATATCTTCTATAAAAAACGGATTAAACGAGAAAAGTTTCTCAAATATTTCTTATTTTATTTTTAATTTGTTATCTCTGCCACATAGTTTCGCCGCCGCTGAACGCAAATTTTCCACACTAGCGCTAATAAAAACTAAACTAAGGAATAAGCTAGAAGTAAATACTGTCAACGGTATTATGACGTGTAAAAAAATTATCAAAATGAATAATCCGCACTATATTTGGTCAGCCAAAAGGGACCTACATAACCAGATGTAAAATCAAGAACTTTAACTTTTTATTTGAAACTTTCATACCACAATTGCGCTAGCTAAAATCACGCACATTCTTATTCTCTTTCATTTAGTTGTCGATAAGACAGCGGCGATAACACATGCATAGCGGGTGTGTTACATTTTTTATAGGTATAGTGAAAGAAAAGAAATGGTATACGAAAAATATTCTATGGTCACCAATGATTTTCACGACATTTAATTTGTTTTATGTTACAAAACTTTTTAGGAAAGAAAATAATATGTATTAAAAAGACATTTAGATTTTTTTTAGCAGTTTCACTAAACTGAACTTTCTTTCTAAACATTTGAGATAAATAACTCTGGAAATATGGGTCGCAGCAAATTTTTTTCATTAATTTTTTTTCTTATTTATCATGTTTCTATCAGATAAGCTATTTAAACATTTCTTTTTAGAGATTTTTCACAGTTTCATATGAAAAGTTTAGAGCCCCATAACTCGGAAAATATGGGTCGGCGACAACTTTGTTTTTCTCTCTTATTTTTTAATTTTCTACCACATAGGCCCGTTTTTAGTTTTTTTGAGCTGCATTACTAAACTGCGTTTTTCTAAATATTTATTTTTTTCTATGTACTTCAGAGACGAATGAGAACTTTTCTCACACATACAACTATAATTTTATTTTTGACATTACTGATATAAATACACATACTGTGTATATCAAAGTCAGGCAAGCACATGTACATATTTATATAATTTACATATTAGTTTATAATATGTGAGAGAGAGAGAGAGTAAAATGCATGTTTGTACGAATGCTTATGAGAGACTGATTTATTTTCTTCCGTACGTATTAAAATAACAAAATTTTTTAAATTAGAAATTATTGTTAAATAAATTTTTCAAAATAACTTGTTCTGCGAAAAATACAAATATTTTTTCATTAACTACAGTAACGCTGACAGTTTAGTTTAACATTACCATATTGCAATATAGAAAATTACATGCTTTTTATACTTTCAAATTTGCCACCTGGTAATAAATTTGATTTACACACAAACAAAAACGACAAACTTGCCAGACCATATTAAAGTTGAATCGTTGCAATATTAACATATATTTTAAAATGCTTTTGTGAACTCCCTAATTATTAACAAACTAAAAAGTTATGAAATGTAAAATACTTTTTGTACAAAGAGATTAAGGAAATTGTTCGAATATTCGAATATTCTACAAAAATTATTCGAATAATTTTTATTGTAAATTTAAAATTTTTGTTCGTTCGAACAAAAATTAAAAAAAATTGTTCGAATATTCAAATAATTTTTGTTCGAATGACAACACTAGGAGATATGTACATATATGAAGTTATTTGTTATCATTTTGTCTTTTGAACGTGTTTAATAGGATTTATTTTGTTAGCATGGTAATATATATTATTAATAAAATTTACCTCGCTTAAGTAGTTCTTCGCGCGTTATTTGGCTCGTTAAGGTTGCGCCGGCAGGTGTTGGAGGTATAGCTAAATGAGCAGTTGTGGTGTTACCTGGATACCACGCCCAACCCCCAGATTGTCCATTAAACATTCGTAGCTTTTCATACACTGATTCACTTTGTTGTTGAGCTTGTTGTTCTTTTTGAGATGCTAAGTTCCTTAAAACGCGGTTGATGGATGACACCTGCAGAAAAGTAAAATATCACATACTTACATACATATGTATATACATACATATGTATATACATACATATGTATATGCATATCGCTCAAACAACGTCATAACTAAAAAATGGAATTTTAGAGTTAATAATGCAGAATTAATCCTTATGTAGTTTTTCATATTGTGTAAAAATTTCAAACAAATATCTTGTTTAATGAACTCTTGAGAGAAAAATTAAATTTTCTTGTTCCATTAAGTTGTGTGTAAATTTAAAACTCGATTTCTGGCAAACTAGTTTTTTGAGCTATGACGTTGTTTGAGTAAGGCTCAATAATTAACTTCTCAATTAAATGTCATTTAGCTAATTTCAACTTATATTTAAGTTGTTTCTTAAATGCAGATTCATTTTTTCAGTCATAAAATTAAATGCTTACTTAAATACTTTGAAAGTAAGGTAGCACTGTGAAATGGCGATAGTTCTAAAATAAAACAGATGTTTAATGTAAATAAAAAAGTTAGCTTATCAACATGTAGAAAATTTAAATTGCATAAAACTACATTTTATGAAACCAAAAGATCATCAGAACGCATTTTTTTATTTACGAGTATTTATTCCATGATATGAAACTATGTATTTTATATGTTATATATCTATGAAAATTAAATTAAATTCTTTTTGACACGAACACGTGAACATATACATGAACATGTTTTCAATAAACACACACAAGCACAGTAACATATGGTATGCTCGTGAAACTTAAATAGGATTTAAATACACAAAGTTGGACATTTAAATGTCTCTCAACTTTGTACTGAAAAAATTAATTCGGTACTTAAATGGCACTTAAAGATAAATGAAACTTAATTGAGAAGTCAATTATTGGGCCTAAATGAGCGATAGAGCGAAAGAGTACATAAATACATTATTGTTCTTTAAAAACATACAGGCACCGTTTTATTTAGATAATATTATTAGAATTTTTGTCAATGCAACAGAAAACTTGCAATGTAACACTTGTTTTGGTAATTTTAAATATAAGTATGTATGTATGTATACACATATGTTTGTATATATGTATTTACGCCTAATATGCATAAAGTAAAATCAAATATTTTTTAAAGCCATTTTATATGTATGTAAATGCTACAAAGAAAAGAAAATAACTTGAATTAAATCAAACACATAGCCCCCTATTATGATTTAGAACTAAATTGATAGCCAAATTTTTATTATGGATTAAAACTTTTTTTATTTATTTATTTAATTCAGATAACTTTAAGAATCGAAGTCCATAATGAACGCCCCACATTAGCAACGTTAATTATAACATGTTTATAATATGTTATGTATATAACAGCCAGTCTTACATTTATAAATTATATAAAATTTGAATAGAATAAAAATCAGTATAAACAAAATAATCAGAAATAATTTCTTAGTCGGGCTTAAGTTCAGTAATTTCAATTCTTGTTGAATGAAATATTTTTACTAATTAATGTGAGTTTCTAAGGAAGAGAAGGAAAATTAAATTTAACTTTATTAGCTGGGGGAAATACCAATATTTTTCTGTGCAGCCACGCACTTCATCAGCACCCAAGTCTATCTACTGCGGTAGATATTGTTATTAACATCAACTATTTAACGCAAATTTTCAATGAAATGCAATATGAGAAATGATTATATTGTGTATACAATTATTGGTTTACCTTTGGTAAATACATTTGTAAGTGTATCACTATTCATTTTCTATTTATCCATTTTTTCATTTTCTTTCCAAGTTAGCACGAAGTTATATCACTCTACCTAAGTAGAGTTTAAATTGTTCCAAAAAAAGTACAATTGTACCAACTTTATGTGTGGATGTGTGCAGTGTTATTTTTCTCAATGGCACTCACTTTGGAAATCCAACTGTTGCCAACTTTTTTCCTAGCTAAACTTCAAAAATACTTGAAAATTTAGCGATACATAGCTAAAAACAAATTTATTCTTAGGTTGTTTCAAAAATTTTACGGTTACTTGTTAACTTGTTTCATACTTCCCAAATTTTCCTATAAATTTTATAAAATACCAAATAAAAGCAATGTAATAGATGAAAAAAGGCTTATTTTATTAAAAACATATACATGTGTATATACATATTCATGATGTATTTACATATGTTTATAAAAAATTTTTAAGCGATATTATTTTTAACTAAAAATATGAAGCTAATCTTTAAAATTATTAGTATTATCGCAGTCAGAATTGGTACCTAATTTGGTTAGTACTTATATCGGGACTTCCACAGTGATAAAATTGCTTCAAATAAAGCAGGCTTCTGCTATTATAGAGTAAAAGTAGCGCTGACAAAACTGCTGATTTTTGTATGGCGAGCTCTCGGTTTGGAGTACTACATTTTTGATCACAAAACCCCTTTTTTGCATTGTTGTGGCGCTATTGTATCACATTTTTTTATTTTGCTTTACTTCTTCAAACAACCTCATATTTTAAAGCGAGCTATGATGAACAAAAAATCGCTAGATTTCCCGCTAATAGCTAAATTATATTTTTTCCTGCAAAATGTACTCAAAATAGCTAGTTTTGACGAGAAAATAGCTGAATTGGCAACAGTGGTAAATACTCGCGTGCATTGATGTGGGTGAGTGGGTTGTACATGTATTTTTTCATCATTAATCATTTACATATAAATTATCACTTTTATGTATTAATAACACAATGTGCAACACTCGTCGGCACGTGCCACCGCATGTTGTACAGCAAAATAACGAAACGATAGAAATTTACAATTGCCGATCATCAAATGTTCCAAACAGCAGCCGTAACAGCACTAGAAACAGAAGTTTGTGTATTTAAGACCACTTAACAACAACGAAAACAATCAAATAAATAAAAAAAGTACAACTTTGAGACACACATTACTTGAAAGAACATCAAAGAAACAAAATGATTTCTTTTGTTATAAATATTATACAACTGAGAGGATGGTCGTTTCTCGCTTTGTTGGTAGGAACATATGCACGCCGAACACAGAAGTAATTTTATATAATTAAACACATAAATTTCTCAAGGGTGGGTCAAATTGTGAGAATGAAAAAAAATATATGTAGGTATATACATATATGTAGGTATATATACATATAAAATCTTATAGAAAAGAAATCCACGGAAAGTTAAAAATACATATCGATGGTCTCAAGTAAAAAAGCACTAACTAACTCGTATTTTTTACGCAATTGAGTTTTTCAGTGATTCAAATACGTTTCACACAAGTACTCATAGTCATAAAAATTTATACGCTCTTACAAACAGTTGTACCAAAAAATTTACATTGTGAATATTACAGTTTCTATTAAGTTTTTACCCTCTCCTGTAAAGTTACAATTATTTGAGTTAGGGCCCCTCTACTTGAGACCAACGGTGTGCAATTCCAAAAACAATTGGTCCAAATCAAATCACATTCATAATTTGTTACATGTAAAAAATTTTCCTTAGATTTTGACACCTCCCAAATTCTTTACCAGCTGAGGTTGTCGTCAGTTATTGCAGGATCTTACCAAAGGTCTGCTGCCCTTGTAAATAACAACACAGGGATGTCCGGTGTTTAATTATTTAATTTAACAAATTATTCTTTATTTACGAAACTAAACTAACTTAACTAATTACATATACATACATATATGTATTTGAACTACAATTTTATCGAACTCGATGGTTTTTCCCACTTGGCTTCAGTTGTTCAGTTGAGCCACTTCTTAGCTTCAGGTTGATGTCGGCCGTGTTTTCTTAATGGGCATTATGAGTTTTTTATAATTATGAATGCATGAAAAATTCGGGGGATCATACACTCGGCTAAATACGATTGAATGCACGAATAATGCGGAGGATCGTACACCCTTTTAAATACATCGTTAATAACTACGATTGAATGCACGAACAATGTGCAGGATCATGCATTCGGCTAAATACATCGTTAATAACTACGATTGAATGCACGAATAATGCGGAAGATTGTACACTCGGCTAAATACATTACTCGCATTCATAAGACATAACCGTTGCGCAACTGTTGAGTGTTTGCCTTAGAAACGCATGGTTGAGTAGTTTCGCTCTACTCAACAGTTGAGTAATTGCTGCCATTTTTTCTATCATAAATTTTTTTCGCTACCTATAGTCCACATGTTGTGCTCAGCTTGAACAGCTGGTCGAATAGAGTTATACCCTGTATACTTTAATGCAACGCCGCTTTGTTTGGTGGCGGCTGCAAATATTTGTTAAATTTTACATTTCAAATGCGATAAAGTAAAGAAATAAAAAAGTAAAATTAAATTAATTAATAAATTAATTTCATCAAATATATGTATGTTTATTATGCTGTATATTTATATTATATATTACATATTTAATTCACTATTGCGTTTAAATATTTTTTGAGCTTAGCGTTGAAATATACATAAATGCTATAGGCGCAGGTCTCTAATTTTATTGCAGTGTTGTGCAAACACAGGATATTTATTTTGTGGAAAGAATTTTAATGTAAAAATTGTCCTGGGCTGCTGACTTCATTACAAACTTTTTAATGTCCATACATTTTAGCACAATTAATTAATTTAACCAATTTAAATTATTTTCTTTGTTCCTCTTTAATTCCTTTTCAATTGATTACATTCAGCTGTACATTTCGCAGAACATCCATCAAGTCATTTCTAAGAAGTAACTGTTGGGGCCAACAGTTTCACATCAGTTGAGCTCAACAGATATGTTTTATGAATGCGCCCATTGTTAATCAACGAATATGATTGCACCAATAATGCGGAGGATCGTACACTCGGCTAAATACATCGTTAATAACTAAGATTGAATGCACGAATAATGCGGAGGATCGCACATTCGGCTAAATACATCGTTAATAACTACGATTGAATGCACGAAAAATTCGGAGGATCGTACACTCGGCTAAATACATCGTTAATAACTACGATTGAATGCAGCAATAATGCGGAGGATCGTACACTCGGCTAAATACATCGTTAATAACTACGATTGAATGCAGCAATAATGCGGAGGATCGTACACTCGGCTAAATACATCGTTAATAACTACGATTGAATGCAGCAATAATGCGGACGATCGTACACTCTTCTAAATACATCGTTAATAACTACGATTGAATTCACGAATAATTTAGAGGATCATATACTCGGCTAAATACATCGTTAATAACAACGATTGACTGAAAGAATAATGCGGAGGATCGTACACTCGGCTAAATACATTTTTAATATTTAAATGTCATTGCACGAATAATGCGGAGGATCGTACACTCGACTAAATACGTTGTTTATAACTAGAATTCATCATGCATATAACTACTTCGGAAACATTCGTACGATATCGTGTCTTACTCCCCGACTGAGTATAAAACTTGAAGTCATATACAGTTTGGCTTACTAACTTGATTAGACTTCTAAGGTTTATTTTGCGTACCTCCTAGTCATGGTGTATGTAACACAATATATGATATATGGAATTTTGTGATGGCACGTTACAGGGTTTAGAATTGCAAAGAACTCTTTCAGTAGATAGTTTTTGACACAAATCTATGATCAAACGCATTAAATTACAAACTACTGAAAGAGTTCGATTCAAGGCTAATATATACGTGTTGTGAGATGGGTTTTCATACAAACAAATAAGTATGTTCGAACATTTTAGCAAAGACAGAAACCATATTGGAGATAGGTATATATTTTATCTTAATACAATATTTTCTAATTTTACAGATTATTTTTAAATAGTATTAGCACTTAATGATAAAAATTAATTGTGGATGTTGACATTAAATAATTTAGTATCGGCAACATATCTGTTTCCAAATATCTTTTGGGGTAGTGTGGCAATCATACTATTTCATGAAGATGGTAATAACGCAAAAATAAATATGTAGCGTAAAACCGTATTCGCAGATGTAGCGAAAAATGCCAAAAGATAGAATACACATGTTTATATGAGAATGATTATATTGACGGAAACAGGATACAGGGTGTTGTCTGTGCTAAATTTGTCGTTGTAGTCAAACTAAACTTATTTCTATCTTTGATGGCTACAAATCAAAAACAGTGTTGGCAACATAGCAAAATATGTAAATCGAAAGATGTTTTATTTTGTCAAACATTTGAAGTAAGTTATATAGGTGCTTTTAAATTTGAGCTTACATCAGTGACGGGAAATGTGACATAATTGTGCCATTTTTGGCACTCTTAGATTATGGCTGGTATTGTGGCACTCTCGCTTCTTTTCTGGCCCTTTTGGTTCATTAATATGGAAAATTTTCTTATTGCGAGAATAAGTGATCTTTTTGTATTTTTACGCTTTTAAGTCTTGAAAACTTAGTAGGATTTGAGGCTGATAACTGTTAGGTTATGATGGAGAAAACTAACTGTTTTCAATTAATGTTTACCTATAGACATTGACGATTTCATAATATGAATAAATGAATTTTTTTGTAACAGTTCATGTCGAAAAGATGATTTTATAAATATTTCAACTGCGAACTTCGTTTAATTCTTAATTAAGTATTCCCCAAAACGGTGGTTGTCTCACCAAACGGTTGTTGATAGAGTCGTTGAACAGTGGGATGTAATGATAAAACTTAAGTTATATGCAATAGATTAATGAATGATATAAGCAAGATTTATTTTTGTTTTTTCTTATCTTCTTAAAATGAAAAATGATATTTATGTCGAAACGCAATCTGAAGAGGTAAATGCATCATTGGTGTCGATATTTTTTTAAACAAAAACTACATTGTTGATGATCATGTTGATAATATAGATCTAAATTCTCATTATCTTCACATGGAGAAATTTATTGCGGTGCTGAAGTTGAACTATTAACAACCAAAAACTCAGTGTCCTATCATACAGGTGAAGAAATCGAAAATAAATTTCAGTCTTGTTATATTTCTTTCATGTTTCAAAACTGAGTGTAACTTCTAGGACTATTATTTGATCTGGTTTCATGTCTGCACCAGAACATATAATTGTAGACGTGAATGTATGTATGTAATATACACGAATAATATTGTTCATTTTGTTACACAAATGTTTCCGAACGAAACAAAATACTCTCAAAAAATTTAAAGTAAATGCAGATCTATATTGGACTTAAATATTAAAAAAACCAGGAACTTAAGCAAGGTTTATCAATATAAGGTCAATAATAGAGAGTTGTCAGGTGATGAATATTTTCTCGTTTAGATTTTTCGGGAGAACGACAAATATGTTTTGTAATTTTCAGACACCATTGTTTTATGTTTTGTTTTGTATTTTTTCTTATAATTCCACAAATTTTGTATTTAACAAAAATTTTAAACGAACACATTATAATTAATAAATTTTCATTGGTTTGGTCTTTCCAAACTCTTTTTTAAAAATATTTTCAGTTCGAAATTTAACCAAAAGTCAAATGAGAAATAGACTGCAATCACAAACTTTAGCATATTTAATAAATACTAAGGACTTTTTGAAGTCAAACCCCCAAAAATAAACTGAATTTGAAATCCATTTTAGGAAAATTTTGTATGAAAAATTTTAAATAAAATACATTTCAAACATTTTTAAATTTTATGAATATGGGGTAACAAATAATCTTTTTATAATAGTAATGTATTTAAAATACTAAACCAAAAAACATAAATTTTGTTATACCGATAGAATCTTTGTTCGATTAAAATAAATAGCTAAGAATTATTATTATTTTTAGCATGTACGAATTTATACAACTTATCAGTATATACATATGTATATTAACCTAATAACGAAGCACAAACCATAAATATATACATATGTATGTAACTAAATAAGTATATTCATCTTCATTCATAAGAAAAAGTAAATTTATCTTTTAAATTAGTTTGTACTTATTATACTTTTTACGTACATATGTACATATATACATACATAAATGTGTACATATGTATGTATTATTAATGAACAATAACTGCCAACATTTAAATTATATAAAAAGTGGCTTAGCGCTATTCAAGTGATTTTGGCACTATTTAGAAAGAGATTTGTCACGAAAACAAAATTTCGAATTCCCATGACTGGCTTATATGACTCTACATTCCCCTTATAACTGGTGGTGGATGCCTTTTTAACCAATTTAAAAAAATGAGAAGGTTATAATATAACCCTACCATGGACAGTGGCGTGAAATAAAAAAAGGGGTAAAGAGTCCGCAACTTTTGAACTAGCGAGCCGATTTCGGTGAAACCGAAAGAAAGAAGAAGTGTTGAAAAAGTTCAACAGGGTAGCTCCAAAGAGCCTCAAAGTGGGAAACTGTGAGTACCGATATTTTTTCGGAGCTTGTAACTTTTGTAGATATAAACCGATGTCAATAATTTTTTCAGCGGCACAATCAACGTTAAGAAACAAAAATAAAACATCTTTAAGCACTATTTTATATCTTACAGTTTCCAAGATATTTGACATTCAAATTTTTTTTTAATTTTTGACCATGACTTTCTTTAATCGTTAGTACATAGCTTCTTTATTACTTAGCAGAAATTGTTTAGTTTTAATGTTTTTAAAAGAAATCTTTATCCAAATTCATATAAAAAAAATCAGTTTGATATCCCAAAAATTATAGCAAGGAATAATTTTGCAATTTGGATTTTCGAAAAATATGAGAAAATTTTATATATTTTGAGAAAAAAGTATTCTTAATTTTTTTTGCAATATTTTAAAAAATTATAAAGTATTTGATTAAAACTTTGACTGTTTTTAAGAGAAGAGGCATTAAGAAAGGCTGTGAAAAAATGTTGGAGATTTTTGTTGGTGCACCCTACATGCAGCGTTCGTCGAAAACTAGCAATTTTTTTTAAAAAATCTGATTTTTTTCGTTTTTGTATTTTTTTTGGTTTTTTATTATAAATAAACTTCTTGAGATTTTTTAAAAATGCTAAAATTTTTCTAACACAATTTTTCCCAATACGAAAAAAGTATTATTAAATTATATATTGCGAAACATTTAAATTTTTTTCAATAGTATACAGTTAGCTTTGCAAACTGAAAAAAAATATTCTCCTACCTTCAATACTTTTCGAAATATTCAAAATCCAATTTTGATTAAAAAATTTAATTTTCTACATTTTTTATTTTTGTCTAAATTATTGATCTTATTTTCTTTATTTCAAATGTTTCTTCATTTTTTCTATGTTATCACAATAGAAGATATAATTGTCTATTCATCGGTATATAATATGTATACCTTTGCTGTTATATCAGTATTAAAATGTATACACAAATATAACACTTTAGGTAACAATTTACGTGTTTTATCTGATATTCAAACAAACCCATATTTTTATGGCCTCTTGCTGTTATTAAATACTTTATTTACTTAAATACAATAAAATATAAGAATTTATATACACACACAGTATATTTATATACCCACAAGGACAAAGGCACCTGTGCGCACATCTCCATTATGGGTATGGTTTTACCTGATATTTGTATCGCTTTTGTATTCGTAGCTTGTAAAATAGCTATATATTTAAGCTGCGATACGTTTAATGTAATTATTTTTGTTATACCTATCATGGAGATAACAATTGAAAATAAATCGCTCTGCAAATTAATGTGGGAAAACCTCACTGATGGGAGCACTCGGTCGGACAAGGTAGACCAAATGATGTACATATTATCTACTACATATGGTTTAGCTGTAAACACCGATTTATCCAAAAAACTTTAAAATTTTTTTAAATTATATGAAAAGAAGATACGTGAATGCAATAAATCAATTTCTAAATTTCAGAATAAAAATCAGGATTGGCTAGATATGGGACTATCTAAGGACATATACCCAAAGAAGTTTGGTCGGCCAAATAAGGATTACGATAACGTTCGATGCAGGAGCAAAAGGATTAAACAAGAGACTTGATAAAAACGTATTCGGAAAATGAAATCAAAGATTCATTCAAATTGATTTTAGCGAAGACTCAACTAAAAGAAGCAGGCAAAATCATGGATGTGCTACCAGTTGCATCTCCAAAACGATTAAGAGGGATGGTGGAAAGCATTCCATCGCCAAAATATAGTAAACATTTTACGGCGGAGGATGCACTAGCACTCATTCTTAATTTGGGCCTTTCAAGAAATAAATACGATATCTTAAAGAAGGTGCTTAAAGAAAAAAGTGGACCTTTGCCATCAAGTACATTGTTGTTAAAAAGAAAAGCGGAAATTTTGCCATATCCGATAAAAGTGGATAACCGAAGTGCGGTCATTAGTTTGTCAGACCTTCTTCATAATACAGCATCAAGACTCATCGCTACTTTTGACGAAAGAGACTTAGATACATGTAATAATTCTGAACTAATACTAATATACAAATGGGGATGTGATGGATCATCTGGATATTCAGAATATAGACAGCCCAGTGCATACGATACTGACTTCTCCAAAGTTTTAATGGCATCGTTAGTACCATTAAGGCTTCGACTACATAATGAAATGCCTTCAACAAGTAAAAATGCATTTAAAGATATGTGGGTAAATACTACTCCAGGCTCAAAGTTTTTATGCCGACCAATACGTTTTGAATACATCAAGGAAAACAAAGAAACAACTCAAGATCTGGTTGATGGTATAAAACATGAAATTTCTAATATGGAACCCATTGACGTTCATATATTAGGACGAGTAATAACAGTATCTTTTAGATCTTATTTGACAATGATAGATGGAAAAGTTGCATATGCAATAACCGATATAAAATCTTATTTGATTTGTAATATGTGCGGAAAGAAAAATTCTGATTTTAAGGACATTGAGAATTGTACTCCAACTAATGAAGATGCCCTTAAGCTTGGAATATCACCACTTCATGCTCGGATTCGATTCATGGAGTACATTTTACATCTATCTCACGACAATATATATCGCAGTCTACCAGAACATCAGAACGTTCCAGTTGTGAATAATTCTGCTTTAAAACAGATACGCTTGGAAGAAAAGAAAAGAATTCAAGATGAGTTTATGAAACGTTTGACAAACCTTTATATGGCTATGGAAACTCCAATAATGGCAACACTGCTAGGCGATTTTCCGATGACCCTGAAACCACATCTTCTATAACTGGTATTAGCTTTAATCTCATAAGACGTTTCAAAATAATACTGGCCGTCATAAATAGCAAAAAGTTAATTAATAAGGACAAGTTTGGAAAATACGCAAAAGACACTCTGATTCTAATAAATGAATTATATCCATGGAAATCAATAACTCCAACCGTACATAAAGTGCTAGCACATACAAAAGAAATAATAGAAAACAACATTCTTCCTCTGGGGGAACTAACCGAAGAAGCACAGGAAGCTAGAAATAGAGATGTTAAGCAATATCGACTTTTCAATACACGTAAATGCTCTAGAGTTGCTCAAAATAATGATGTAATGCATCATTTGCTATTGTCTTCAGATCCAGTCCTACAACACATAGGAATGAAATGGTTGCCGAAAATAAGTATTGAAATCGGGAAGGACGATCCCGAAGCAGAGGAAATCAATAGCTTGCTAGGGCATGATGTCTCAGATTATTTTAAAGCAAATTCTTAAAGTAAAACCCATATATAAATTAAAAACAGCAAATGTATGTATCCATGCACTTAGATACGAGTAATAAAGAAAATGAAACTGAACTTATTGAATATATTTTTAATACAATTATTAGAATCAAAACGAGAAATTTAGTTGTAAGTTTTCATACTCATACATACATGTGTACATATATCTCTTGCTACATAAGTATATATATTCATACAAAAAAATATCTGATATCATAACAAAAAAGTCTCTGGAATTCTCTGTCAAATTATATTCAAAACTTAGGCAAAAAAAGGAGATACATAAATTTTTTTTTGTAATTTAATGTTCTAATGTTTAATTAACTACTATTTTTTTTTTGAAATAAATAAATAACTCAATCTATTTGTATGTTAATTCAAAAATATGGTGTGCGCGCAGGTGCCTTTGTCCTTGTGGGTATATAAATATAATGTGTGTGTATATAAATTCTTATATTTTATTGTATTTAAGTAAAGAAAGTATTTAATAACAGCAAGAGGCCATAAAAATGTGGGTTTGTTTGAATATCAGATAAAACACGCAAATTGTTACCTGAGGTGTTATATTTGTGTATACATTTTAATACTGATATAACTGCAAAGGTATACATATTATATTCCGTTCAATAGGCAATTAGATCTACTATTGTGATAAATAGGGAAAGGATTTTCATGTAAATACATGTTTTCTGTCGTTGGCCGTAGTTCAACGTAAATAAAATATCTTTGCCAATCAACAAATTTGCGACAAAATGGCATCGATTTGTTAGTGCATATTTTAAAATAAATACATATTTTTGCATATTTCATTATAAATGTATATTTTTAATACATTTTTAAATTTTTCAATGCTATAAAAAAAATTTTGTGTTTTTTTTTTTTTTTTTTGATTAGTTGCAAAGTATTTTTGCAATTCTTACGACTGTGTAAGAACAAAAAAGACGAAAAAGAAAACAATTTCAACTGGGATGAAAACTCAAAAAAAAATAAATACAAACGCATGGGATAAAAGCCCTTTTAAACCCAAAAATGTTTGTGTAATTTTTTTTAGCCATCTTTACCGGTTCCCTTATTAATTTCATGTGGATAGGAAGTGATTTTAAAAGCCCCTTTTCGTGTAGCAGTCTTTAAAGAAAAATATTCAAGGATACAAAATCCCCCACAGCCTATAGTAACTAGGTGGGTAGAATGCTGTCGAATACTATATTTATATTACCAAACTTAAAGAAATTTTAAATTTAAAAAACTTAAGCACTGAATTGATATTTGTGCACTCAGACAATGGCTTTCGTGTTGAGACTATAGCCCAAGTAGATGGTTTTGATTCTTTAACAGCTTAAGTTTGATTCTTTAACAAATACGGTAAATAATTTGTGCTCTGAAAGACAGAATAAGTGAAGAAATCAAAAATAAATTAGATAGTTATACAAAAAAATTATGGACTTAAAAATGCAACATTATATATTATAGTTTATAGTTCAAACAGCAAAAATTTAGAATCTGAGTAATCCACAAACGAACTAGCAGCATTTAAATATTCACCAATAAGTTTATCTTTGAAAATTTACAAAAACTCTTATTAGTTTACGTAAATAAAAGTTCTTCTTAAGTTTATTTTGTATTCCATATGATTTGACAAAATGTTTGTTAAGAAAACAATGAAGCTGACTTTTTTAAGTTTTTAATGTTATTAAATGTTGAAAAAAGAGTTAATAAATGCATATTTTATTAGTTTTTAATGCATATTTTTATATTTTTAATGTTTATTTTATGTACATAAAACGCGATTTTAAATGCATGAAAATCCTTTCCCTAGTGATAACATAGAAAAAATGAAGAAACATTTGAAATAAAGAAAATAAGATCAATAATTTAGACAAAAATACAAAATGTAGAAAATTAAATTTTTTAATCAAAATTGGATTTTGAATATTTCGAAAAGTATTGAAGGTAGGAGAATATTTTTTTTTCAGTTTGCAAAGCTATACTATTGAAAAATATTAAAATGTTTCGCAATATATAATTTAATAATACTTTTTTCTTATTGGGAAAAATTGTGTTAGAAATATTTTGGCATTTTTAGAAAATCTCCTCTCCTGCCTACATTTATGTGTAGGATGTCAAGAGTTTCTTACAAGTTACTTACAAGAAGTTTATTTATAATAAAAACTAAAAAAATTACAAAAACGATTGTGCAATTTTTTTGGCACATCCGAAAATAAGATTTTTTGAAAAAAATTGCTAGTTTTCGACGAATGCTGCATGTAGGGTGCACCAACAAAAATCTCCAAAATTTATTTCACAACCTTTCTTAATGCCTCTTCTCTTAAAAACAATCAAAGTTTTAATCCAATACTTAATAATTTTTTAAAATATTGCAAAAAAAATTAAGAAATATTTTTTCCCCAAAATATATAAAATTTTCTCATATTTTTCGAAAATCCCAATTGCAAAATTATTCCTTGCTATAATTTTTGAGATACCAAAATTATTTTTTTTATATGAATTTGGATAAAGTTTTCTTTTAATAACAATAAAACTAAACAATTTCTGCTAAGTAATAAAGAAGCTATGTACTAACGATTAAAGAAAGTCATGGTCAAAAATTAAAAAAAAAAATTGAATGTTAAATATCTTGGAAACTGTAAGATATAAAATAGTGCTTTAACGTTGATTGTCCCGCTGAAAAAATTATTGACATCGGTCCATATTTACAAAAATTGCAAGCTCCGAAAGAATTTCGATACCCACAGTTTCCCACTTTGAGACTGTTTGGAGCTACCCTGTCTTACAACAGGGTGCCTCAAAATATGCTTTCTCAAAATTTCAACACTTCTACTTTCCAAAAAAGTTGGTTTCATCTAAATCGGTTGAATAGTTCAAAAGTTGCGGACTTTTTACCACTTTTTTTTAAATTCACGCCACTGTGCAGCGTTAAGAAACAAAAATAAGACGTGTCTAGAGCACGATCTTATCTCTTACAGTTTCCAAGTTATTTGATTTGAAAAAATTTGTTTTTAATTTTTGTCATGACTTTTTTTATTTTGTTACTACATACTACTACTACTTTATTCCTCAATAAAATCCTTTAATTTTTGTAGTTTTTAAAAGACAACTTCATTACAATTCATATGAAAAAAATCATTTTGATATATGTATCAACAATTGTAACAAGGAATAATTTTGCAATTTGGATTTTTGAAAATTATGGGAAAATTTGGTATATTTTGTGAAAAAAGTATTCTCATTTTTTTTGTAATATTTTAAAAAATTATTAAGTATTTGATAAAAACTTTGATTATTTCTGAGAGAAGAGGTATTAAGAAAGACTCTGAAATAAGTTTTAGAGATTTTTGATAGTGCACCCTACATCCAGCATTGGTCAAAATTTAAATATTTTTGTTGCAAAAAATCTAATTTTTGGAAGTGGCTAAAACGCACGCTCTTTTTGGTAAATTTTTGGTATTTTATTATAAATAAATTTGTAATTTGTAAGAAACTCTTGACATTCTACACATAAATGTAGACAGAAGAGGATATTTTCTAAAAATTTTAAAATTTTTTTAAAATTTTTTTCCCAATAATAAAAGTTTTATGAAATAATATATTTGGAAACATTTTAATTTAATTCAATAGTATACACTTAGTTTTTCAAATGATTTTTGTTAAGTAATAAAGAAGTTATGTAGTACCGATTAAAAAAAGTCATGACCAAAAATTAAAAAAAAAAATTTTCAAGTCAAATAACTTGGGAACTGTAAGAGATAAGATGGTGCTCTATGCATATTTTATTTTTGTTTCTTAACGCTGATTGTCTCGCTGAAAAATTTTTCAATACCACCAGTTTTCTACTTTGACGCTCTTTGGAGCTACCCTGTCTTACAACAGTGTGCCTCCAAATATATTTTCTTTCAAAAGTTCAACACTTCTTCTTTCCAAAACAGTTGGTTTCATCGAAATCGGCTCACTAGTTCAAAAGTTACGGAATTTTTACCACTTTTTTTATTTCACGTCACTGTGCCACGTCGGACTATCCAATATGCAAAATTCGTTTTATAGATTCGTTATTTTAGTACCCTTATTTACACGATATGCCTCGTTTCAAAACGTTGAAATTCTGATAGACGATAAATAACTCAATGAGAAATATTTTAAGCCTGGCAATTTTAGGAAGGCGCTGATTTTAAATTTACAATTGACGGATGTTTGCACTCTTCTGAAAAGTACAAATTTTCAATTTGGATAGTTTGACATGATAAGGACGATATGTTCGTCATGTATGTATTTTTTTTATATGTTCACCGATTTCTCCGCCATTTATGAAGCGATATTAAAAATTCTTCCTTTATACTCCACAGGTGGTCCCATTTTCACCAATATGCGATACGAGGAGGGGAATGGGTTTCTCCCATACCTTATTGTTCATGCGCGTAATCCAACGAAAAAGGTGTGGTGTAAGAGTAAGGGAAAGGCTCCCTTCAATACAAGGTAATCACTAATTATTGTATATTGATAATACTACATCAGCGAGCGTAAACAAAATTGGTGGTAGGGGAAAAGCTCCCTACCATACAAATTATAAATTATTACTGAAGCACTAAAAAGTAAAAAATAAAAACTAAAAAAAAAATTAAACCGACTTTGTGCACTAAAAAGTTAAAAATATATATATTATATGCGTTAACTACAAACTATTTGCAGTCGGTGCCAATAGTAACGTAACAGTGAATTAAAAAATAAATTAAATAGTTTAAAAAGTTTTTATTTAAAAAAATTAAATTTAATTCACTTTATTAAATTTATTTGTTAGACTAGCACTGGGCGTAGTGTTGTGAATCATAATTGAACATCCCTCCCCCTTGGCGGAAGAAAACATCTAGCTATAGATGTTTTCCAAGTATCCCAATTGGATCAAAATGCTTGTGTCTGAAATCTTAAATGTAGATCTATTCTGTTTATTATAAAATATTTAAAGAAGCGAAATGTAGGTAATCTATTCTATAAAATATAAAAGTAAGTGCCAGCGACTCACAACAGTAGACACAAATTAAATAAGCTTACTTATAAATGTTCTCCCATTATTAGCAAAACTATTTTTTGAATTTCTTCCCAAGTGTCCTCAAACTCCAAAAATTATGGTTTTATGGAGAGCTTATTCCTAAACTGTATGAATGTATTATTTGAATTCCCAAATATTCAACCATTTCTAGATATTCGTATTCGTTAAAAAAATATATAAAGTAATTCATAAATCCAAAATAAAATTTAAATGAATGGCACACAAATATTAGTTTGTAATAATTTAAGAAAATAAATTTATTTCTATTTTTTTGCTATCCGTTTTTCCGCCAAATAATCTGCTATAGTTTTCTGTATTGATGACTGAGCAGTATTTGAAACACCAAGATGAGAATTGTTATTAGCATCGCGGTCGCTTTCAATACTCTATAACAGGGACGGCATGGAGAATTTTAAAATTGTACCAAAAACTTTCAAAAAGTTTACTTTTTTGACATTAAATGTACTAAAAGATTTTTTTGATTCAAATTACATATTTTTATCGACTAAAATCTACTTTTTTCTGGCTACCGAATAGTTTTCATATGGTTACACCTGTTTCAGTTGAAATTTACAATATACAAATTAATAGCATGTGCTCTAGCATCCGAATTTAGAAGAAAAATAATTTGGAAATGGACGAGTTCGCATTTTTTAATTTTCTCTGGCTGCGTACTAAATTAGTCATTGGTGTACTATTGTACTCTTCGAGTTGGTATAGTACAAAAAAAGTACAACTGTACCAACTTTGCCATCCTTGGTCTATAAGTGAAGTCGTCGTGTATTTCAGAGAGCTGAATATAACTTCGTTTGGTCATCTTTAAATAAATCTAAAATGCGCGTGAAACTAAAAAAATTTATATCTTGGATCAATAAAGGTTAACATGATGAAAAATATTTAATTTTCTAGAAGAGAAAATTTTTTAACCAGTGCAGTTAGCGAGAAGGCTTTAAACATACACATTGTTGGGATGTTTTGGGATATCAAATGACTCAAAATGATGTGCATTACGAAAGATATGCAATTTTTCTTTTCTTAATTTTTGTCCTTCTGCAACATTACATTTTCGATAAATAATATTTGCCCATTTAAAAAATATTCCTTAAAATTACCTTAAAATTAGAGGGGCACGCAATCTATTTCCCAGACGCATTTCATTGTTGTTGTCTAAATATTTTTTCTTGTTCGGTTGTATAAAAAATTAAAATAATATCCTTATGAAAATACCCCTAGGTATTCAGGTTTCCATTAACACATTTCTCAAAACTTAAACATTATAGCCTCAAGTTGACCAACAAAAATTTTAAAACTCCATAATTTGATATTGTTATGTACATATATGGAAGAATATATTTTTTGAAAGGACACTTTTGTTGTCCATGAGAATTGCAAGAAATGTTTCCTAAACTTCTGCAAATACAATTTCCTTCTATGTATTTGGTGGATTTAATGTTAATATATGTTGCAGTTTGATATGGCAAGAAGTTTTTACGTACATGCATATGTATATTAAGAATATTTAAAAATGTAAATGGATAAAGATGAGGAATTGAGAACCATGTAATCAGTTTGACTACAATTTATTTAATCTATATATATAAAAATTAATCAAATTTTTTGGTACGACATCACGCGTGAATGGCGGGACCACTACACCCCATTCCTTTTTTGTTTTGTTTGTTATTATCTGGAGAAGAATATGGACGACAAAAGTTAAGAAAATTGCGTGGAACAGGGTAAAACGGGAAAATTTTTGCGGCTGGTATTTTTTTGTTTTTGATCAAATTAATATAAATTCAGTTTAAATTCTACTCAGTTTCTTTCTGGATGCGAACGGAGTCGCGGGGAAATTGTAGTTTATTATAAAAAAAAATCTTAAAATTTTCAAACGTTATTTAACAACCTTTTAATTTTTGGATAGTTTTCATAAACTTTTATGTACGCGGACAGGAGTATGAAGTTCTTTTCCATAAAAATTTTTATGTAGTTTGGCAGAATAAAATAGACCCCCAATTAAATGTCTATAAATTTCACATACAATAGATATTCGTAGTATATCAATGTTCACTGGTCTTGTCAAAAGCAACGAATACTCAGTGAATGGTGCGAATACTTATGTAGTATTGTAAACGTATACTCTTACATTCGTATTAATCAAACACGATATCGATTTGAAATGTATTTTATGTCAAATTTTATATGAAACATTTACATATTAAAATACATTTTAGATCTATTTTACTTTATCCAAATTTTACTATTTGTATTTTCCATTTTTCTAACAGCGTATATATCAGCATTAATTTTTTATAAAATTTACTCCCTCACACTGAATTTTTTAAATTATAACCATTAAAATTACTTAAAATAAACTTATTATTTAAAAGTGATGTTTAAAAGAGCAGCGAATGCTGAGTGAATGGTATGAAAGAAATCCATTCACTGCTTGCATTATAACGGCGTTGTAATAACAGAGTGCGTCTGAGCAATCAACAAATCACAATGAATCGTATCATTACAATTACATTTGCTATTGTTGTCAAATAAATGCATGGCAAAAGCAGCGAATTTAAGAATTGTTAGCAATTGTGAATGGTTTCATTCTGTACTCTGTCATGACGCTCTAGTACCTAAATTGAATCAATACACAGAGAAAAAACTGCCTAATAGAATCAAGAAGATTTTCTCTATGAAACATTTTTAGGCTAAGGGTTATCCCATCAGAAAGAAGCGAAGATTTTTTCATAGAGATTCCTTATTATTTGATGTGGTAAATCTTATTAATTTTATCAATAAGAAAACCACATAAAATTAAGAAGAAATCTTGTTATTCACACTTTTTTACTTAATTTATTTTTGGCACCAAAAAAACAATCCATAGAGAAAAACTTCTTGATTCTATTAGGTTTTCTTATAAATTGTAAACTATAGGGATTTCTAAATGTTTTATTAGGTTGCCTTATTGATTTTTTCAAAAATGTTTTCCTTATTGATTTCATTAAGTTGCTTTATTGATTTTTTCAAAAAGGTGTTCCTTATTGTTTTCATTTGGTTCCTATAAGAATATGTGTAAAGCATCTTTTTAATTTTTTTTAATAAGGAAATCTTCTTGATTTTATTAGGTTTCTTGTTATTTCATATATATAAATAAACATAGATAAAATTTTTTTCATGATCCTTATCTTTTTTGTATAAGCATGTTTGTACAATAATTTCAATGCGGATTCAGGCTGCCTGTTAGCATATTGGTTAGAGTGCTTGTCTATCAGTCAGAAGGTTGCGGCTTCAATACTTGTCTCGTCTCAAGTAATAATATGTATGTATGTATGGTGAGTTAATTAAGAATATAATATAATATGCATGTATATATGTATAAACAAATAACATATGCACATACTACATACATATATACATATGTATATGGTATAGAATTTAAATGAAAATATATAAGTTCAAAGAATAAAGACATAAACAATTTTTTTTATTTTTTATTAGGTCGTCTAATAAAACCAAGAAAAAAACCTTTTTGAAAAAATCAGTAAGATCACCTAATAAAACTACAAGATTTCTTCTTGATTTTTTCAAAAAGGTTTTCCTTATTAAATCAATAAGATTTCCTCATTGAAAAATTAACCATAGAGATATCTTATTAATTTTGTTCTATTTTATGAGGTAATTATTAGGCACTGTTTTCTCTGTGTAGGTAACCGCTTCTCATGTAAATCTGAATTGAATTCTTTTAGTTGTATGGATGTGTTGAACAGCTGTTAAAATACTAAAATAATCAAGTGCAATAACCTTATTTGAAAATATTAGATTTGGAAAATATAGAGTATTTCCAATATATTTACATTTCATCTATACTGATGGCTCGAAGACTTCAGATAATGTAGCCTTTGCTGTCGTGGATGAAAATGGACTACCAAAAGCAATCGTGCTTCTTCCCCAAAACGCCACAGTATTCGAAGCAGAAGCGGAAGCCATTCTTAAAGCATTAAATGTAGATCTTCAACAAATAAACACATAATTTGCACGGACAGCCGTTCTGTGTTCGAGGCAGCCTCAAACCCTAAAAATAAACAAGATACAATAATCTCAATCCAACGACTTTTGATACAAATAAAAGAGAAAGTTCAACGGCTATGGAATTTAAGTCACATTGGTATTATGGGTAATGAAGCCGCAGATAAAACAGCTAAAAGTTTCCGCTACATATATCAGTTCCTGACACAAAAAGTTTCATCTCCAGAAGTCTAGTTGCTAGTCTAAATGCTGCCTCTCTTAAAAACTGGAATAAATACGACCATCTCTATAGAATTATCAACCCTGATAAAAAAAACCTATAAACCTTCCAACTTCTAACAGCTGGTTAAAAAACAAATGCTTTACTAGATTGCGTCTAACATACTCCAGACTTACTCACCAATATCTGTTTTCAAGGGATCCACAACCAATATGCACATTCTGCAACAACTCTTCCATATCTATAACACATTTATTATCTGATTGCCAATCACCACACCATATTCGTATAAGTCTAAGTAATTCAAACAGTATTATAAATTTACTAATAACTCCTTCTGAAGAAAATATTAACAAAATATACGACTTTTTACAACAAAGCAATTTACAAAATGAAATATAATAGTTTTTTTCTTTTTCCTAACACTTACAATTTTAACAAATTTAACATGTATTAACGTTAACGTATTTTTCCATACAATTTAGCCGAAAGCTTTAGTGCTTTAGTCCTTTAGATTTATTATAATTTTAATTATAGTAAATAAAAAAATAAATAGGTCAAATATTTACAAATTACTAATCCCTCACCATCAGAAAAAAATTTGATTAATATGAAAGAAAAAATAACTCCAATATACAGTGTTGGAAAAAATAGTAAGAACGACTACCTGTACGATAATGATTTGCTATTTAAATTTAACGAGGTTGCTATTCTTTTAGTGAATACTGTTGGTTTTCACAAAATATAACAGTAAATCACTAAACATGTGCATTTCATCGTATCTTTTAAAATTTAAACTTTTATCGCATACATTTTTCAGCAAGCTGAGTTTTCTTTGGAAAAAATAACAAGAACACATATTAGTTTATAATAAGAAAAGCGAATTTCTGCTTAATTTATTCAACAAAAAGGTGAAAACAAAAAGTGTATGTGCAACTGTTTCGTTTTCATTAATTATTAGTGTTTTTAAATTTGCCTATTATTATTAAAAGTGTTAAAAATGGATATTGGTAAGCACTGCACACTAATTGAAAAAGAAATCATTCTGAAATTCAGGAATCAAGGCAAATCAATGTCCTAAATAGCGAAAATGATGCAGTGTTCAAAAATAAAGGTTTTTCATGCAATTCACAGTAAAGTAAAATCTGAAACAAGAGGTAGAAAACGAAAAACTAGATTTGATAAAATTTTAATTCGCAAAAGCAAAATGGACCCTTTTTTATCATCAGAAGAGCTAAGAAATAGTTTATGTGCACCAGTTTCGAGTCGTACCATCAGAAACAGGCTACAAGAAGCTGGATTGAAAGCTTACAGTGCCAGAAGAGTGCCATTATTGAGTAAACGAAACATCATTAAGAGGTTATGTTTTGCAAAGTAGCATCTACATCGGACAAATTGGAGTAATGTGATTTGGTCAGATGAAACCAAGATTAATTTGTTTGGTTCGGATGGTAAAACATTTGTACGCAGACCGAAATGCAGAGAATATGATCCTAGGTTCACTAAAAAGACTGTGAAACATGGAAGAGGCAGCCTAATGATCTGGGGTTGTTTTTCTTCTTCCGGGGTTGGACCAATTTATTGGATAGATAGAAAAATGTGCGCTGTAGACTACGTGAACATTCTTGAAAATCAAATGCTTCCATTTGCTGAGGAGGAAATGCCACTTAAATGGGAATACATGAAGGATAATGATCCTAAGCATTCCTCAAAGCTAGTAAAATTCTGGTTTCAACAAAAAAAGATCTCTGTAATGGACTGGCCATCTCAATCTCCTGACCTAAATCCTACTGAGCACCTTTGGGGAGTTCTAAAAAAGAAAATCGGACATTATAAACCAAAAAACAAAAATGATATGTGGAAAAAAATAAAGGAATCCTGGTACTCAATATCACCGGATATATGCGCAAATCTATTGGGAAGTATGCAACGTAAGTGTGAGGAAGTGATAAAGATGAATTGAGCTTCAACTAAATATTAATGTAAAATTTGGTTAGTAAAGTAATTGTGCGGAAAAATTAAACTAACTTGAAGAATTGTATCGTTCTTATTATTTTCTCCAGGTCGTTTTTAACAATTCGTGATTTCCACATCATGGTTAAGGAGAGCCAATTTAATTTCAACAATCTTTTTATATTCTACTGAAAAACCTTAAGTTTATATTTGAACTTTTTTAATACATAAACAATATTTAAGAAAATCATACTGAAAGCACTCGTTCTTATTATTTTTTCCAACACTGTATGTAAGAATTGTGAATAAAGTTATACATACTTATGAATATATGTATGTGTATGTTAGATGTAAGCTAACATAAATTAATTAACCATTTGCGTACCCGAAGTAACATCGATTAATGTTTATAGGTATGAAAAATTAATAGTATGAGCGAAACAGGACAGAAGATAAAATTAAATGTTCTTATGCTTGCAAAAGAAGTTTATATGTATACTTTATTCAATTGCCCAACAGTAAAAAACAAACGGAGGTGTATAATAGGTTAACAATTTATTTTGGAAACCACAACATGTATGTATGTATATATTTGATTTTATAACATAAACTTTTTATGCTTGTATTAAATTCAAAGAGCTTATTGCAATTATGTGATACATATTGTTGTATATCTTGGAGCAGGGAAGGGAAAAATTATAGGGAGTATAAACTGTTTTTATTATAACTAGTCCTTTTAAGAATATTTATCTCATCAAAGGGCTTTATTTAAACAATTTGATATATTTTGAAGTAAAAAAATATACGAGTTTCTTTCGAATATCACTTTGAATTTCCTCGCAGTTATAACTAAAGTCGGAAATGTGTCACAGACTTTACGGGACGAATTTGTCCCTCAAACTTTGACTAAGATTAATATCTACCGATTCGTGGGTAAGACGAACCATCTTTGATAAATAAGCTTTATTTGCTTTAATAATATTTTGTACATAGCAAGAAACAACAAAATAAAAAAACAAAAACCGCAAAGTGCCATTGAGAAATACTCTATATGAGTAACTCAAATAAGAAAAATTGTGAAGTGAGTTCTAACCGCAGGAATGCCTATTTTACTGTGAGTTCTGGAGCTCTGACTGACAACAATAAAAATAAAAAACCTGATAATAGTCTTTTTTAACGCCGAAGCCACTTTTTCGTCAGCGATCAACTTCGCTTTGTCCTATGCCAACTAGTGATTCGTTAACGTTACAGTTGCCTAGTACCTCATCATTTAAGCCAGCGACATCATCTGCTCCGGGCTCGTGCTCATCTCTTAACCAAATTATTTTTATTGATAACAGTAGCTCAAAACCCTAGGTCCAAGTCAGAATGGATAGATATATAACTGTTGTAAAGCGTGGGAGAAGCCCAAATTCTTCTAAAATTTCATCTGCTCCAAAGATGTCTAGCGATAATAGCGCATCCTCTACTTATCGTCAAAACCGTTTTAAAATTTTGCAAGATGACAATGACAAACCCGATGTATCCTCGAACAAAACTTCAAAGCCACCAGCAATCTCTTTGAGAAAAAAAAATTCAAACGCCCTTATTAAAAAATCAATCTCGATCATTGGTAAGAAAAAATTTCACATTGTTCCAATAAAACGTGGAAACATTGATGAAACGAAAATTCAAATTTATAAAGAAAAAGATTTTCGCAAAATGGTTGCTGAATTTGAAAAAAGTAAAACAAGTTTCTTTACTTACCAGCTTAAGAGTGGTAAAGGCCTGCAAATTGTACTGAAGGGCATAGATTCGTATGTTGTTCCCGAAGAAATAAACGATGCAGACAGAGAGAAGATCCCTCAATCTCTATTTCACTTTGAACTTGAGCCAAATAATATAAAATTGAGAAAAAACGAGACCCATCCAATGTATAGATTAAAATATCTTTTATACCGCAAAATAACAGTTGAAGAACCACACAAGCTTTCAGGACCCGTAAAGTGCTATAATTTTCAAGAATATGGTCACACAAAAACATACTGCAAATTAGCTAAAGTTTCTGTTATCTGCGGTGAATTGCACGGTACTGCTAGCTGCACTAAGCCAAGAGATCAAACAGTAACAAAATGTAGTAATTGTGGAGGTAATCACACCGCTAACAATAGGGGATGTCCTGTATATAGTTTCGTTAAACAGCCTATGGGACAAAAACCTAAATTAGCTCCAGCTCAATCAGCCAACGCTTACTTCGCCACTTTTCGTCAAATGATCCAACAAAATACTTCACGCATACGATACATGCCGATGCTGTTAAGACAAATTCTATTCCCGCACAAAAAGTTTCACCACCAAACAATTCGACAAACAAAAACTCTAGCTTTAACTTTAATCGCCTTGAAGCTACTATTGATAATATGGTGCAAACTATAAATAACTTTAAAACAAATTTGATTAGCATGACGCCAAAAATGCTCCGAATGCAGAATACTCTTCTTCAAGTATTAATTAACAAGCGATGAACACGTTAAAAATATGTTTCTGGAACGCAAACGGCATTCGCCAACACCAAAATGAACTCGAGCAAGTCCTTACGGCAAAAATAGTGATTAAATTTTCGTTTCTGCGACTCATTTGACTTCGAGAAGCCTTTTAACAATAAATGGCAACACCTTATATGATACAAAGAACCCGAGACGAAGAGCATGCGGTGGAGCAGCAATTCTAATAAAGTCGAGGCTCAAGCAATATATTCTTGACAACATATGTGTAGAACACCTAGAAGCAACAAATATCTGCTTTGAAAATTTATGTACAAATTTCGTTATATCATCAATTTATTCCCCTCCAAGATTCTCAATCACCGAGGAAGAATACGACGATTTCTACAAATCTCTTGGGCCTTGTTTCGTAGCAGCTGGAGACTACAATGCAAAACATACGTTCTGGGGTTCACGCCTTATTACATCTAGAGGAAGAGCGTTGTTCAACACAATTTCAAAAATAGGCTTGGACGTCAGTTCGAGTGGAGAGCCCACTGACTGGCCTACAGACATACAACAAATTCCGGATGTTATAGATTTTGGAGTCATGGAAAATATTTTTAGGGATTTAGTTCATTTCCAAGCTTCCCTAGATCTCTCCTCCGATCACTCTCCGACTATCGTTACAATCTATAACTCACTTAGAATTGATTTAACTAACCCATATGTGAAGATGATCAATCGTGTTAATTGGCTGAGATTCAAAAAATATCTTAGTAGTCATTGCACGGAAAACATAATGCTAAGAACATCCGATGATATTGAATTTAACATTGTGAATCTTAGCGAAAATATTAATCAGGGTACTGAACATGACACTACCTCCCATCCGGTCTAATAGAATTTATTCTACGGATATTGAACGTCTTGTATCTGAAAAAAGGAGAGCTAGAAGAGAAGGGCAACAACACAGATCACCCCTAAATAAAATTAGACTTAAGGAATGTACTAAACGACACCAAAAGTTGCTTGCATATGAAAAAACTGCATCTCTTAAATACTATCTGGAAAATCTCGATGTCACTCCAGCATCTAATTACCCCTTGTGGCGCGCTGCGAGAAAGATTAAAACATCCGTTGAGTTTAAATCACCTCTTCGCACGTCTACCAGAGGTTGGGCAAGAAGTGATACTGAAAAAGGTAACTTGTTTGCAAAGCATGTAAAATCCGTATTTACCCGAAACACATGTACTGATGCTGTTGATTTAGCGAGTGTAGGTGCTCTACCCCCTTCGACCCTTAAAGTTTAAGATGCGTGACGTATAGAAACTAATTACTGAACTCAACCCGAAGAAAGCTCCAGGTATTGATGGAATTAGCAACAAGATACTGATGAATATGCCTGGTATTGCAATTAGAATCCTTCTATTTATTTTTAATGCCATATTACGACTAGAGTATTATCCATACCACTGGTAGCTTGCCAAGGTCAAAATGATTTCAAAGCCGTGCAAAGACCTTACCAAGGCTGAATCGTATAGGCCAATAAGTCTACTATCAACAATGTCTAAACTTTTCGAAAAACTGCTTATGATAAAATTGTCTTTTATTGTAATTGTGGGTGCATCCCAGACCATCAGTTTGGTTTTAGGAGTCAGAATAGCACCATTGAACAAACGCATAGATTGGTTCAATTTATAAGAAGAACATTTGAAGAAAAGAAGTATTGTTCTGCCCTGTTTAATGAAGTTCCTCAGGCATTTGATAAAGTGTGGCATGAAGGCCTTATTTTAATATTGAAATCATATTAACCAATAAATCTTCTGAAGCTATTGGAAAGTTACATTACGGAAGTTTACGGTTGTTGAAGGAGACTTCATGAGTATGCCTGAATCTATATAATCCTGTGTGCCACCGGGGAGCATACTGGGGCCAGTGTTGTATTTGATTTAAACTTGTGATATACCTTTGATCAGCAATATCCATACATCTACATATGCCGATGATACAGCCTGCCTTAGTATGCACGAAAACCCTCACGAGACTTCCCGATATCTACAAGAACATATTACAGAGCTGGAACTATGCTTAAACTTATGGAGAATTACAGTAAACGAACAAAAGTGTGTTCAGGTAACATTTGACCTGCGAAGAGATACTTTTTCCCCAATTCGAATCAACAATCAAGTTGTTCCTCAACATTCACATGTAAAATACCTTGGTATATATGTACTTTGATCGACGGCTTACATGGAAACACCATATTGATTCAAACCTAACACAAATGAAACTTAAATTAACTCAGATACATTGGCTAATTGGTAGAAATTCAACACTCAGTCTAGATTGTAAACTTTTAATATACAATTCGCTTTTGAAACCAATATAGTACTACGGAATACAGCTATGGGGCACTGCTTCAGCTTCCAATATAGAGAGAATCCAACGAAGGCAAAACAAGATTTTAAGACTAATAACATCGGATCCATGGTACATCAAAAATTCAAATTTACATCGTGATTTAAATATGCCACTAGTGACTGAAGAAATTGCAAAATACGCAGGAAAATACTTAACAAAACTTTAGACATATCTTAATCCCCTTGCCCGTTACATCGAGAATTTTATTAGACACATCCGTTTAAAAAAGAGGGACACTACGGCTCTAATACTCAACACTCAGATGAAACTGCTTGAAAATATTTTTGTGCTTAATCGACATTTATGTGTTATTGATTACTATCACTAAGTTTATGCCTGACATTGGTTGGGCCTAATTATTATATCTAGATTTAAGGTTTGAGTATTAAATTATTGTTAGTACATTTTTTGAAGATACAATAAATAAATATAAGCATGTCAAAAAAATATCTTTTTCGGTACCAAAATCAAGGGACTATTGTTATTAGATTGGATTGGTTCAATTAAGTTATTCTGTATTAATTTTTTTACTTGCCTGTCAATTTCTTGATTTTGTGAATGAGGCAAACGATAATTTTTGATGTATACAGGAGAGGTGTCATTTAATCTAAGTTTCTCTTCGTAAAAGTTGTTAATTGTCATTCCGATTTGATATTAACGTTTTTTATACATTTGAAACTATCCATTACATTAACTATTCTTAAAATATGTTTATTTGAATCGATAATGCATCGGCTTGTAAAAACTCCTTCACAAATTTCTTGCGAATCTATAAGAACTGGTTTTTCTACATTTTGTATTTTGAAAAGCCTAAAAACTTCACACCTGGGAGGTATTACGAAATTGTCATCATTCAAGTCATGTACGATTGGAATTTTTACCTTGTCGTTGTAAAACCAAAAAGAAAGTGTCATTATTTCATAATCAATTTTGCACTTGTGTTGTTTTAGGAAGTCTTTGCCAATTATCCCATCTGATGGAATATTAAAGTCATTGTCGACAATTAACATTAACAGTTAAGATTAAAACAAATTCACCATTTTCTAATATACAGCTTTATTCAGTCGCCATTATGTATCGCTCAAATTCAACGAATAATGTAAATTACAATGTGTATTAGAGTTGACATGTATCAGTTTATATTTTGGAAATTCAGTGTTGTATTGTTTAACCCCAAACCTAACAGTTTTCCCCCCCTAAAGTTACTTTTACTGCTACATGGTCACTCTATATATGTACATATAATATCATTCAATGCTATAGTTTAATTCTAATTATAAATCAGTCTCGTATCTAAGTTAAGAATACATTATGTTATAATATATTATTAATATTAAATGTTATTAATATATTTTTGTTTTTTTTTTAATTGGTTTCAAAATCTTCTAAGTACTTTGGTTTCTGTCGGACTCTTACAGGGCGAGTAGGTCGTTCCATTCCGATCTCCTCCGGTGCGGTGTTACCGGCATCGAGTGGTGATTCTGCAGGTAAACACTTCGGTAAATCAATCATTTGTTCGTTTGTGTTAATGTCGGGTTCTATTACATTATCGTGGGTCGAACATTCCCCATCTTCCATCTCCGTGCGGTCAACTGGATGTTCGTAATTTTGCACCCTGTTTCCAATTCCCCGCATTTGATCTACATGCCGCTTCCACACCCGGCCATCATCTAACACTATCTCGTAGTTCAATTCGCCAACCTTTGCTTTTATTTTGCCAAATTGTTATTTGTTGTTCGATAAGTAGTCTCTCACCGCAACTCTACTTCCCTCCTCAAAATGTTTTGCTGCCGTATTTCCGTTTTCCTTGTCCTTATTGATTTCTCCGTTTTGGGGTAACAATAAGTCCAAACGGGTTTGTATCTGCCTTCCTAGCATTAGCATTGCTGGAGATTTTCCTGTTTTCATGTGAATGGAACGTCGGTAGGCGAGCAGAATTTTAGCCACTGCACTTTTCAAATTTGCTGCTGTGCAACTCAAGGATTTCAATTTATTTTTTAATGTCTGCACGAATCTCTCCGCTAGCCCGTTCGTCGCCGGGTGATATGGAGATCCTTGTTTATGTTTAATTCCATTTGTCTCCAAAAAATTTTGAAATTGCCTCGAATTAAATTGGGTACCATGGTCGCTTACGAAAACATTAGGTATTCCCCATCTTGAAAAAATATCGATCGTTGTCTCCGTCGTAATGTTTGGTATCACTTGGACTTCGGGCCACTTCGTGAAAGCATCTACCAGTACAAAGAGATATCTACCATAGATTGGGCCAGCAAAATCAGCATGTACTCGCTGAAACGGCTTGATTGTTGTATTCCAAACGGAAATGGGTTTTTGCTTAGTTGGTTCTGCTCTCGTCAATTGGCATTGCATACAATTGGATACTAATTCCTCTATATCAGTATCTAGTTTCGGCCACCAGCAATATCCTCTGGCTAAGGTTTTCATTTTGTTGATTCCGAAATGTGCCGAATGTAACTCGTCCAGTACCCGTTGACGTAAAGGCGCAGGAATAAAGACGCCTATTCCTCGCAGTAGGCATCCTTGTTGAATGCTAAACTCCGTTTGTGGGATACCATAGCGTTCTTTCACTGGGCACTGGCGACCATATTTTAAACACTCCTTTAACAACTGTATTTCCTTCTCTTTGGAAGTTTCTTTACTCAACTCCCTGACCGTTACAGGCAAATTTTGAATCCTTTCTACTTCCACAATGTTTACCTCATCGAATGGATCTGCGGTAATGTTCTCAGGTAATCTGGAGATTCCATCGGCATTGGCATTTTCTTTCGACCTTTTCACTTCTATCTCATAATCGAATGAATGGAGATATACGGCATAATGTTGCATCCTTGTAGCCGATAGTAAGGGTAAGCCTTTCGTAGGGGCAAATATCTGTGCCACTGGTTTGTTATCTGTTACTAAAATAAATTTGCGTCCAAAAAGGTACTGATAAAATTTTGTGACTCCGAATATTATGGCATACGCTTCTTTGTCGATTTTGCTGTATTTCTGTTGTGTGGCCGATAACGTTTGTGACGCAAACTGTATTGACCGCTCCGATCCATTGGTATACCTGTGGCTCAACACGGCTCCTACCCCGTACGGGCTGGCATCTACAGCTAAAACCAACGTTAATTTGGGGTTGTAATGCACCAGTATGGTATCGGACTGCATGTGCTTTTTTATCTCTCTAAATGCTTTCTCGCAACTATGGCTCCATACGAAGGGTATGCCTTTCTTTAACAAATTATTTATAGGGTACAATATCGTACTTAATTGTGGTATAAACCGGCCGTAATAGCTAATCATCCCCGTAAAAGCGCGCACTTCCTCAACGTTAGCTGGCCGCTTCATTTCCTCTATGGCTGAAATCTTACTTTTTATCTTGCCAATGCCCTGTTTATTAATGACGTATCCACAATACTCAATTTCATTTTTCATCCAGTCGGACTTTTCAACATTTATCCTCATATTGTGTACATTTAATCCTTTCAAAACTTCTTCTATTCTTTGAAGGTGCAATTCATCATTTTCTGCCGTGATTTTGATGTCATCCAGAAACACCGCCACCCCTGGAACATCCCGCAGTATCTGTTCAATGAACCGTTGCCATATTGCTGGGGCGCAAGATACTCCAAACATCATTCGGGTAGGTCTATACAGTCCTTTGTGTGTATTGATGGTTAAATATTGGCGATCTTCAGGATGCACTTCCATCTGTAAGTAGGCTTGACGCAAATCAATTTTTGTGAACTTATCGCCACCTGCCACCGCACTGAATAATTCTTCTATAGTAGGTAAGGGATGTTCGTCAACTATCATCATGGGATTAAGAGTTGTTTTGTAATCACCGCATATACGTACACGTGTATCTTTTTTTGGGACTACCACTATTGGAGTGGCCCACTCGCTCGAGTCCACTTTTTCTAATAACCCCATCTCTACTTGTCTATGTAGTTCTGCCTCTACCGAATCCATGAGAGAAAAAGGAATCCTCCTGGCTTTGAAAAATTTTGGAGTAGCTGACGGCTTCAAATTTATTCTAGCCTGGTAGCCGGTAATTTTTCCCATAGTCGGAGATTGTAGTAGATTGTATTTTTTTAATATTTTATTTAATTTAGCTCCGACTTCCATTTTATCCTCAGCCTGTACACTATTCACCTGTGATCCCGTCTTACCAAGTATAGTAGCCCAGTCCAATTGGATTGCTCTGAACCATTCGCGACCCAGTAATGGACTTCACTACATACAGCTTCAAAAGGGGCGTGACTCTATTTCCGGGTAGCTGCACGGATACTAACAAGTACCCCAAACATTCTATTGGCGTGTTGCAATAACTATAAAGCTTCGTATCATTTTTGAACATCTTTGATTTACCGAAATGCTTCTCCGCATCACCAACACTCAACAGAGTCACGGCTGCACCTGTATCAATTTCAAAATTTATTACTTTTTTATCAACTATCAAATCGTAAAATAATTTGGAGCGATCAGAGTGTAATTTATCTTCAACTTTTCCTACCACGCCCTCATAAATTTGTAACATTTCCTCTCTTTGGTCCTCCTCTTGCTCAACATCGATTTGATTCAACTGTCGTTTCCCTTTTAAACAGACTCGCTTAAGATGACCTTTAATGCCGCAATAATTGCAAACCGTGTCCTTATGCCTGCATTCGTTTGCTAAGTGTTGACTATTTCCACAGCGATAGCAGTTTCCCTTCAATAAAGGTTTCTGCACCCTATCCGCTTTCCTTTCTTTAGTTTTGTGGCTTCCAGTCACCAGATCTACAGTGTTTTCACTGAACGCGGCCTGCTGCAGCTCTACCCCGCCCTTTTCAGCACATTCATAAGTTTTTGCCGTAGCCAGTGCAGTCTCCAATTTTAGGTCACATTTTTCTAACAGTCTACTCTGTATTTTCTGATTTTTCAATCCAAAAACGAATTGGTTACGCAAAGCTGCGTTTAAATACGTTCCAAAATTACAATTTATGGCCATCTTCCTTAACCCGATCAAATATTCCTCACACGACTCGTCCTCCTTTTGTTTCCGCAAGTGAAATCGGTGGTAGTTTTCTAAAATTTCATTGGGTTTTGGATCGTAATATTCGGTCAGCATCGATTTAATTTCATCATAAGTTTTATTTTCGGGCACTTCCGGCAGCAGTTTGTCACATAGCAAATTATACGTGTGCATGCCCATGTAATATAGTAGGTAACACTTCTTTTTGGTTATGTCGCAGTCAAAGATTCCCAAAGCGGTCTCAAATCGTGTGACCCAGCGCGTCCACGTGGATAGGCTTGCATCAAACGCTTCCATACTGAACCCGGTGGCGATGGTGGTGGTAGATTGTCCGCTCGTAGTCGGCGTGGCCATTTTATATACTTGTGTATTTCCCTGTATTGTACGACTGCACGTGTACTTATATTTTTTTTTTATTTCCAATGTATGTACATATACGTCATATGTGTCTTCCTACATATGTATGTATATATCTGTATTTCGTTTTGAAATAAGTTTTCCTTTTTTCTTTTTTTTTATCCTCGTCGCCACTTGTTAAGATTAAAACAAATTCACCATTTTCTAATATACAGCTTTATTCAGTCGCCATTATGTATCGCTCAAATTCAACGAATAATGTAAATTACAATGTGTATTAGAGTTGCCATGTATCAGTTTATATTTTGGAAATTCAGTGTTGTATTGTTTAACCCCAAACCCAACAGTAATGTTTCTGGGATGAAATGGTTCTGGGTAATAAAGTTTGCATTTAAAATACCTAAGGTTGTAATGGTTTGGGTGGTTACTCCCGTAATGTTTTGTTGTTTCATCATGATTGAAATATGTTTCTCGTGTTAGAGAAGATTTTGATAGGTGAGATATCCGCTTGGGAATCTACTAAAAAGCATGCTGGTTTGTTTGTTTCTTGACAGTTTAGACAAACGAAATCTGAATAGTTTAAATTAAGACTGAAAATAGATTTTGTATGTGTATCTTTCATTTCTGTTACGAAATGTGTTTTATTTTCTGTTGCTAATATTGATTTACATTCCCCAGCTATTCCTGCTGAGGGACTTCTTCGTTTAAAGTCAGTTTCCTCTCATTTTTGTTTCTTGGGTTTCCCCTGTTACGGTTACTATTATTGAAACGAGTGCATCCACGGTTAAAATTTCTACTTCTGTTAGTTTACGTAACTGTTGCTATTGTTTCGTGAATGACTAGTGCCACGTCTGTGGCCAGTACCACGATTGAAGTTGCTTCTATTGAAATTATTGAAATTTGTTCTGTTAGAAAAACTAAACAAACAACTCAAATGTTGTTATGCGAATGAAATTATAAAATTTGTTTTTCACTAGATTCATTGGTTTGTTCAATCACCAATTTAGCTACAACGTCTTTCGGATCGGAAAATATTGTTGAAGCAAGGATCGATTTTACCCGATTAGACCTAGCGTTTAATCGGCATATGCTAACGGTCTGCTCAATTGAAATTTCGTGGGCGTTTTCCTTTGTTATACCTTCTATAACTAAAGATCTTTTGAGAGCATCTGCTAAATCTTCGACTTGTTTCGTGAAATATGCGTAATTATTGTTTTTTATTTATAAAGCAGCAATTTTACTTCCTACTACCTTTGAATTATCGGGTCTTATCTAATAAAATCATTTTTTATTTCTATAATTGTGCGAATATTTTCTGGTAACGCTTTACGGGCTTTGCTATCTAGCTTTTACTTTACGAACGCTATAAAAGTAGTTGCTAAATTATCATCTGTCAATTCTGCCATTAAATCGATTTTATCTAGAAATGATTCTAACCCCAGTGGGTTTCCGCCATAATTTTCCCTAGTTATGTTGGAACACATGTTAATAAAAGACTTCTTTTGATCCAGTGTTGCTATGTTTGGTTCTATACGTTTTCGTCACGAAGCTTGTTTTCAAAAGTAAGTTTTGCTGTCTTATAGTCTTCTTCAATTTTCCCGTTATCGCAGTCACTGTCTTGTTCTACTGTGTTATCGTTTAGCTCGGAATCAGATTCTGACATTTGGTCATTATCAACTAGTTCGAACGAAGAAATATTATGAGGTACCTTGATTTTACAATCGAGTTTCCCAAAGCATCTAACCAAAAGTTCCCTACAATATATTATTCTATTGTATATACTATTCGCGTTTATATCAATTGACAGTTCTGTACTATGTAACCTTGTGTATGACAAAATTGCATTATAATCATCAATCAGTAACCGGATATATTCGTTTCTTTTTAGTTCTTTAGATGACACAGGACGCTTTTGCAATATTCTTGTTTGACGTTATTAATTTTAGTAATAAGTTTATTAAATATTACTTTATGGAATTCTGACATCTGTTACTGATATTTTGTTTTATTTACTTCTTAATTTTTTTCATTGAAACAATAAGAAAAAAAAAATTAAATATTCCTAATAAATTTTTTTTATTTATTTATTTTATTTATTTATTTATCTGTATTGTTCCACACACAAGACTTTATGCCTTATATTTCAGTGTGGAACTGGATAAAAAGTTACTACAAAGTTACATATAATCAAATACTAAAATAAATTTTAAATCTTAATGACCTTATTCGTAAAAACACCCACAATCTAAAACAGTTCGATAGATCGAATTACAATAAAAAATTTGTTTCACAAAGCCATATAAACCAAACAAAAATTCCTTAAGAATAAGGTAGATAGTACATTTACAAGAAAATAATAATAATACTAACAATTTATAAAATAATAGAATAAAAATTAAAAAAAAAATAAAAAAAAGAGAAAAAAATTATAATTAAATGGTGTTATACCTATGTAAATCAAACTTTTAGCAAGCTGTTACGATGAAAAAAGTTTCATTATCTGTTTTTTTAAATTGTTGTGCATTACTTAAAACTTGACAGCTATTAGGGATCGAGTTCCAGAGAGATATTCCAAATATGTAAAAGTGCCATTTAGACATTAGGCTCTTGTATCCATAAGATCGTATTCTTTTACCTCTGCAGTTATCTGAGAAAGAGATGTATTTCATGCATAAAAACTAAGACTCTTAGATTAAGCAGATCATCAAGAGAAATTCCATACAATTGAGATGAAAACATTGATATTCTAGACCGTCTGTTCAAGCCGTACACGTAACGAATAATATTATTATAGGCAACATTTAACTTTCTCTTGCTTGAGGAGTCACAGCTAGAGAAAAGGTCACATCCATACAGTAAAGTAGGAATTAAATATGTTTTGGCAATAAGAATTCTTATCTTAATTGGCGTGCAGTACTGAGATGACCATATTGTCCTTAACATAGAGAAAGAACGTCCACAAGCATAGTTGATATGATCAGACCAGGTAAGGGATTTATTGAAGAAGACACCTAAATTTTTAGCAGATGTTACTATTTCAATTTTCTGATTATTAATATATATATTAGGTTTAATAACGGATTGTGTGAACCTTTTTTGAATAACAATACATTTAGATTTTTTTGGATTAATTCATATACCGTTTGCAGATGCCCAATTTTGAATACGATGTAATTGCTCATTTAATGAGATTATGCATTCATTAATTATTTCATTACCGCAACTTGTATAGAGTTGAACATCATCAGCGTACATTCTAATCTTGCATCTCGAAACTATGGATGGCAGGTCATTGGAGTACATAGAAAATAAAAGAGGGCCAATTATAGAACATTGTGGAACTCCTCTTAATACAGGTAGAGCTCGTGATGTTTTATTATGCGCTTCGATATACTGGTATCTTCTGAAAAGGTACGTTGACAATAACTGAGTGGCAGAAGAGGCGAAATTGAAATAACTACGTAATTTGTAGCAGAGAACTTTATGTTCCACAGTGTCAAAAGCCTTGGAGTGGTCTAACAGTACCAAGAAAGCAATGTTACCGTTATCAACTTCTCTCGTAATATCTTCGGTAACATCAACTAATGCTGTTATGCATCCATGGTTTTTTCTGAATCCAGACTGATTTTCAGTAAGCATATTGTTGCGGTTGAGATAACTGGTTATTTGGTTATGCATAATTCTTTCGAAAACTTTGGAGAGAAATGGCAATATGGCGATTGGTGAAAATTACTACACGTGAGAATTTTGTTAAAAATAAAAGTGTTAAAGGGAAGTAGCGAGGGTGGGATAACCTTCAGAAACTTAGGATGAATACCATCTGCATCTACAGAGTTAGATTTAATAGACAAAGGACTAGCTAGAACATCGCATTCATCTACAGCTTCAAATGAGAAAGATGGCTCATAGTTATTATGGGAGTAATTATCATAATAATGGGGATCAGCTTCCACCATTGGAATATTTAAAAACTTTTCATTTAAAACGTCAGCATCAATTGAACAAGGTTCATGGATAGTGGTTTTACCAATACGAATTTCACGTATAGTTTGCCATTTTTTCTTTGAGCTAAGCGCAGAAGAAAATTTTTCGGCATAAATTCAGATTTTGCCCTTTTTATCATATTGTTGACTTTCCTTTTGGCAGTGCGATAAGCTTCACGCAATTCAATAGTTTTAAATCTTTTCCATCTTTTATACACAAAATCTCTTTCAGTTATACATTCTTTGATTTCTGCAGAGAACCAAGGTTTTCGTGCTGTACTGAATATCTTAGTTTTGAGAGGTACTACCAGGTCGAGTAAATTATTAACATTGTACTCAAGGAATGCAAGCCGATCCTCCACCGAATTTAAATAATATATGTTAGTCCATTAAATTTTAATAAATTCCCGTTGCATTAATGTGAAATCCATATTTTTGAAATCCTTAAAAGTAATTGTCTGAGGAGGTGTAACTAAACGAAATTTGTAAGTCATGAATATTAGATCATGTTTTGAAAAGCAGGGTACGGAAAGCTGATCATAAAGTAGGACATTACATATATTGCTTACAAAAAAAATAATCTAAAAGTGTGTTGTTTGTGGATGTAAAATGCGTTGGAATCGTTGTGTTATGCGTTAAAAGACCAAGAGAGGAAAACTCATCTAAAAACATATTATCTTCAAGGATATTCGAACTGAAATCGCCTGCTATAATTAGATCGTCATACATAGCTGTGTATGTTTCCAGCGTACGAAGAAACAGTCTAGTATTAATGTTACGACTGGGTCGATAAACACTACCTACTAACATTTTTCTACCTTCGTTACTAGCCACAATAACAAGATACTCAACCTTATTTGTAGAATCTGTATTCTCAATATCTTCACAGTCATAGTTTTCTTTTGATGTGCATTTGATTTTAAAATGTATTCCTTTTCTTATATACATTGCAACGCCACCATATCCATCTTTTCTATCAACTCTGCGCAGATTGTAACCACCTAATGATACAGCTGAATCAGTTCTGTATGAATTAAACCAAGTTTCTGATACGCAAATGAAATCAATATTGAAGCTTTCAAAAATATATCTGAATTCATCAATCTTTCTTTTCAAACTTTGAGCATTAATATGACAAATTTTGATACCATGCTTCTGATTCGCAATAACCCTTAACATATTTGCAACATTATCCCTGGATAGTATTCTGTCAAGATTCATAAATTAATTTCGTGGAAGTAACGCACACAAAGTAAATTACGGTGAAACAGCTGATATGTAAATATACCAAGCTAATATAAGTTATCGAATGATTAAAGACAAAAATGGATAAAGATTTAAGTAGTAAGTCATAAAAGCTTGCTCTAAAAAACGAAATAATATAAATAAATTTAATTAAAAAAATACAACGGAAAGCATTAAATTTCCTGATATTGATTGGAGGCACAAAGGCAATTTTCATCAGAAGGTTCGGATTCTCGAAATAAAGTATTTAGATGGACCATCATCTCATCAATTTGAATTGCATTACTACCATCTGTTATTTTAACATAAACCACACCACGCATACTGAAGGCAGCATGGATATGTTTTTGATTTTTTAGCTTCATAACAGCACGAAGGATATTAAAGTTTGCTGAAGTCAAGTTTTCATTAATAAAAAATGTATTTTCATGCGATTCTCCGTTATGTTTTAGGCAGAAATTAAAGCTTTTATGCAGCTTACGATGGATTGCCAGAGATTTCAAGAAAAAGTTTTTGCAATTTTTATTATTATTTATACTTCCAAAAATTTTATTAGTATATTTGGATCATATGTTTCTTCTTTATTTCATTTGTTTCTCTTTTTGTTTGGTTTTATATACAGTTTGTCAAGAAAATGTTTTGACATAGCGAAAATCTTTTTAAATTTTGACTTGTATCGTAAATATTTGTTTACTTTTTTTGTATTATGAAATTTTTTGTTATAGATTTCATTTTGTTTACATTTAAGTGAACAAATAGTCGTAAGCTAAAAGCAATATTAAAAATGAGAGCATAAAAATTATATGGAAACCAAAAATACTCAAAAATTTCCTTGTCAAGAAAATGTTTTTACATCCTTGTATTATATAGTGAAAAAATAGGAAAGATTTTAATGTGTACCAAAATAAATATATTTTGTGACCGCCATTGGCATCAAATCGGCTTGTAAGACGACTTCTCATGGAGAAAATTGAGTTCTTATTTCAACTTTGTTATTTGTTGAGCTTCTCATTTGTTTAAATAAAAGTTTAACATAATAATAACTCTAGTTGTTCTAGGAAAAAATTACTTTTCCAAATATTCTACTGAGATTTTATCACATTCCTTTCGTATTACTGTTCTCAACTCCATTTAGTTCTTCAAATACCATTTGGAAATAATTTTTATCAAATAAACCCATAAATTTTCAATAGGGCATAGATCTGAACCTTCAGATGGAGTTTCCACAACTCCTTATGTTTGGTGTCATTAGATTGATAACAATTGGAAAATTGCATGTTTACCAGCAAATAAACCTAAACTTACTTGAGCTGTTAAGCAAAATAATATTTCAATATATTGAGGTAATGCCCCGCATTCATGGTATTTTCAATAAAATAAATTTATACCACCTAACAGCGTATACACCTCCAATCCATCAACCAAACTTTTTTAAATTTTACAGTTGGGCTTATGGTTTCACTTTCCAATATTTTAAAAGCCTTTTTGCCTCCATACTTTGTTAGATCCGTCATTATAATAAAGCAAAAGTTTGGTTTCGTAGCAGAAAATCACATTATCGTAGTAACTTGATGGCTATGAAGTATGCGTTTTCGAAAAAGACAATTATTTTTCCTTGTGCTGCACTCTAAGAAGCGGGGATTTCTTTTCTTGAAGTACAGTCTATTCTTTTGATCTTGGGAAACTGTTACTGAGCAGTACATCAATACGTTGAAATGGTTTTTGGTTGACAGCGTGAGTAAGGTTAACTTTATTGCTGGTAATTATAGAAGATTTAAATTTTTATTAATGTATTGACCTCAAACATGAGGCACTTTGGGTAAGAACATGGTGTGTTTTCAATTGCGGTGAAGTTGTGGATACTCTATCTCAAAGTCCAGAACTATGCCCTATTGAAAATTTATGGGTTTATTTGAAAAATAGTATTTACAAGTGGTATTTCAAGAACTAAACGCAGTTAATAACAGTCATACGAGGGGAATGTGATAGAATTTCAACGGAATATTTGGAAAAGGTAATTTTTTTCTATGAGAAGTCGTCTAACAAGCCGATTTGATGCCAACTGCTGCCACAAAAAAATATTTATTTTTGTACACGTTAAAATCTTTCCTACTTTTTACTATATAATACAAGGTTGTAAAAACATTTTCTTGACAAAGAAATTTTTGAGTAGTTTTGGTTTTCATATAATTTGTATGCTCTCGTTTTTAGTTTTGCTCATAACTTACGACTATTTGGTCACCTAAATGTAAACAAAATTAAATCTATAACAAAAATTTTCATAATGCAAAAAAGGCATAAAATATTTACGATAAAACTCAAAATTTAAAACGATTTTATCTATGTCAAAAGATTTTCTTGACAAACTGTATGTATATGCTAATTGTTTTGCAGTACTTTTATTTTCTTTTATTTATATAACATACGAGTACGTAAAAGAATTGCTATGAGTACATGCAGAATTGCAAGTCGATGCCTTCTTATCAACAAAAATTTTATTATTTTACAAAAAATGGTTTAATATAGAAATATGCAATTGTCGGCGGCGATGCCTATAGAAAAGTACTGGCGGCGTCGGGCGCCGATTTTGAGCCGATCGGCTTGTATTTCTTATCACATGCATATAATAGATATTATGGCCATAACCATAGCCAACAAAAAAGCCTACGTTTACAGTTTTAGAAAAAATGAACTTTCGACCTACCATAGACGAGAAAAACTTAACTTTAAAGAAAAAAGTCGGTTCTAAAGTTAAAACATGCTGAAGCTATTTTTAACTAAGTTAGCATCGACTCTGGCTTTTTACTTCAAGACAAAACCCATTAAAATAAAACAGAAAATTTAATAAGAGTTTTGAATTAGTGTAATAAAAGTTGATAAATGAATAAAAAATAAAACAAAAACAATTTGTGTTGTAATATAAGTGCACGTGTACGTATGTATATAAATGTATGTATGTATGTATTAAACGAACCGACTTTATTCTGTGGCTATGGTTATGGCCCATTGTGCTTACTTATCTGCCATTACGTTTTTGCTTGGGCCTTTTTTTCACTAAATTGAAATTATTAAATAGAAATATTTTAGGTTTATTTCATTTTAGTTTAAATTTTTATTCTCTCTTTATTTTATATGTCGTCATAAAGGGGTTTTATTCTTTAAATAAATCCTTTAAAGAGATTGTGTATTTATTGATAAAATGAAAATAATTTAAGTAGGTATAATATAGTAGGATATACATACATATACATAGGTATATAATTTTGGTGTTAGTTGCAGTGGCTGTCAAATATAAAAAGCATTTAATCATTTTATAAAAATAATGACAAAATACTAGTATTAGTGTAAATATGGTTGGTTTTTAAATTTTTGTAAAAGATGTGTAAACTGCTGTGTTTTCTCTCTTATGGTGTCGTATTAGGTTGAAAGTAATTTTCACCTTTCCCCTCAGTTGACAATACATTGGTTTTCGGTTTTGTGGCAGTATTGAGGAATTTTTTATTTTTTCTTGGATTAAATTGTTGTTGTTGTTTTTATTTTGTTTGAATTTGTTGTTTTACTATTTTTTTCAGATTTTCTTCTTTACTTTAATTTATGTTCTTGTACAAATTTGGGTGTTTAATTTTTTTATATTTCCTTTGTTAATTTCTGTTTTTGTACAAAAAATAATTAAGTTTTTTCATATTTTTAACACATTTCATATTTTTATTTTCTTTGAACTTCCACCAGTTTGTAAACTTTTTCGTAAACTGTTTTACTGTTTTTTTTTTCTTTGTGAATTTTCATTATGCTGTATTTTTAATTTAGATTTCTGTTCTCACCTTCTTTGGTCTGTCTTTATAATTAATTTAATTTTCTTCACGTTGTTTTTCTTTTACTGCATTTTTATTATGCATTGCTTTTCAGATTGACGTACTCTTTATTTTTTTGCCTTTTTATTTAATTTACTTCACTTTGTTTTTCTTTACTACATTTTTGTTATGCAGTGATTTTAAAATTCCATTTCTTATCTTCACGTACTCTTTTTTGACTTTTTATTTAATTAACTTCACTTTCTTTTTCTTCTCTCCATTTTTTATTATGTAGTGCTTTTCAAATTCCATTTCTTATCTTCACGTGCTCTTTTTTGCCTTTTTATTTAATTTAGTTCACGATGTTTTTCTTTTACTGCATTTTTTATTATGCAGTGCTTTTCAAATTCCGTTTATTATCTTTACGTGCTGTTTATTATTTTTTTTTGCCTTTTTATTTAATTTACTTCACTTTGTTTTTCTTTTACTGCATTTTTATTATGCAGGGCTGTTCAAATTCCGTTTATTATCTTCATGTGCTCTTTATTTTTTTCTTGTAAAAAGGTTGGTTGAGCAGATTTTTTAAGGACATTGTTTTGAGTTAAAATTATGACTTGCGACATTAAAAGCGAAAAAGATTTGGTCCGAAAGTTGATAGAATAGTAGTATTATAAATTATGTTTTTGTTTGCCAAATTCTACAAAACTCTTAGTATCAAACGCAGCTTAACGTAGTTATATATTGTAAGTGAAATTTATTTGCTGGTGGTTAAGCGATGTCTATATGCATTTCATTGTTGCTTTAACAAATCGTCGGTAGACTTCAACCACACATTCTGAACAGTCACAAACCTCTTATCCTATGCACAAACTTCCAAAAGTATTTGAGAATTCACAAATAATAATATTTTTGAAAATCACAAAAGCAAAATAAACTTAGTAGGCTTAGAAACTCATACAAAACGCAGTGGGTGGTGAGCAGAGCATTGATTCTCTCGACAACAGCTGTTGCCACCTTTTGTGATGGATACACAGCAAAATCTAAAAAATAAACGTTCCATGAATAATGATACAAGTCCGGAACCAGTACCACCGTCCAAACTGTGAACTATCAGATTTCCCTGCATACCATCACACTACTCTACAATTTTCTGCAACCGTGTGGTTACATTATCAATAATTTCTTCGCCTATAGAATAATGAACGCTTGCGTAATTGTTTGCAGCATCTCCTTAGCCTGTTATTAGCTGTTCGGGATGGGGAAAAGTACGCATAGGACTATTGCGCACGTAGTCAACGACTGTCGACTCCAAGTCCACGATCGAGGTATTTGCTTGCCAAAACCGGTTTCCGCAAAAAATTTCCTAACATCATTTGTAGCATGCGATGAACCTTCATTACCTATTGCACCGGCCGTACAACCACTAGCCAATATGTTCTCTTTGGTCTTGGCAGTACCATCACGATTGAGACTATGTTCTAGTAAATACAATTCCCAACAGACATTTCCAATATGAATGCCAGCTTAACCAACTTGAATGGAAATTAGTTCACGCATTCTGTTAATAGGTGTTCAAAGTAATCCTTATTTAAATAAAACTTTAAAACATATTTAAATAGCTAAACTTTCAAGTAATTTCTTTCGTCGTTTAAATATTTTAATTTTTGAATTACAGAAGAAATGTTCTGAATCAGGTATTTATTTTCTGTTCAATTGAAAGTCTGTATGTGTGGTTTGTGGTTAGTTTGTTGTGATATTTTGTATACAACTGAAATCAGTTCTATAGGTTGCCAGCTTGTTCATTGCACAGAAAAAGTAATTTCAAAATATTTTATGCAGAAAAGAACTGCACAGAATGACAACGAAAAGTAAAAACTAAGGAGGCCTTAAAACATTAACCTTTGGCGTAAATTATGCTCCAAATTTGGCCGTAAGGACTATATTGCAATTAGCTGATGATATTCAGTCGCTTTACCCAGAGGCTAGTCATATTCTACGACACTGTATGTACGTGGATGACGTTCTAGGTGGCGCTCATAATATTTCGGAAGCACGTTAAAAGAGAGATGAGCTTATTCTAGCTCCCAAATCTAGAGGTTTTTCCTTAAGAAGCTGAACAGTGAGTTTAAAAAATGTTTTTTCATATATACCACAAGATCATCTGCTTTCTCATGAATTTCTTGAACTTGAAGATAATAGTACAACAAAAACTCTCAGAATCCGATGTAGTGCTAAGAGGAAACTGCGCCGGAAATTCCAGAAAACTCGCACATAACAAAACGGCAAGTCCTTTCACATATAGCTAAATTGTTCGATCCCGCAAGATGGTTATCTCCATGCATTGTTTGGGTCAAAATTCTCATGCAAAAGATCTGGGTTGATGGTACTGGCTGGGATGAAGTTCTTAATCCCGATTCGCTTACTCAGTGGATTACATTCCAGAAAAACTGCCGATATATAAACAAGATCAAAATTCCTCGTTGGATTCATTATAATTATAATAATAATTATTATCCGGGTCGAAGGACCAAATGTTTCTCTCTTACAATTTTGTAAAGCTGATTAGGTGATAAATTACTAATTGGATGGAGGTAAATAAAACCGGTGAGCCAAACCAAATTCTCAATTGAATTATTATTCCAAAGTAAACAATGAAAAAATTTATGTTACCGAAATAAAACAAAGCAAGTCGAATTAGAATTTAAATATTGTTTATTGCTTAATATATGAAAGACTAACGATCTCACCACTAAAAAGGTAAAAGAGTCAAGCAAGAGTGTTTCTAGCCGAAACAAGTATAGCAAAGACACAAACCATATTGGAGATTTTTATTTTATCTTTCTTCTAATTTTACAGATTATTTTAAAATAGCATTAGCACTTAATGAGTTTAATTTGTATGTATCAGGATAAAAATTAATCGTAGACGCTGACATTAAATAATTTAGTACCTTAGTCGGGCTTAAGTTCAGTAATTTCAATTCTTGTTGAATGAAATATTTTTTATTAATTAATGTGAGTTTCTAAAGAAGAGAAGAAAAATTAAATTAGACTTTATTAGCTGCGGGAAATACCCATATTTTTCTGTGCAGCCAAGCACTTCATCAGCACCCAAGTCTATCTACTGGGGTAGAGATTGTTATTAAAATCAGCTATTTAACGCAAATTTTCTATTAAGCCCGACTAAGAAAATAATTTAGTACCGGCAACATTTCTGTTTCTTAATATCTTTTAGAGTAGTGTGGCAATCATACTATTACATGAAGATGGTAATAGCACAAAAATAAATATGTACACATGCAAAACTGTCTTCGCAGATGTAGCGAAAAATAGATACACATGTTTATATGAAAATGATTATATTGACGGCAACAATGTAACAGGCTACAGGGTGTTGTCGTTGTATCAAATTGAACTAATTTCTATCTTTGATTGCTACAAATCAAAAACAGGGTTGCCAATATAGCAAAATATGTAAATCAAATTTTTATGCTAATTAGAAACGTAATTATATTTCTATAAATCGAAAAAAATTATTATATCGCGAAAAGTTGTAAATTTTAAGGAAGGAAGGATTAAGAATTGGTTAAACTGTAAGGAATGCCAAAAATTTGCGAAAATTACAAAAATCCTGAAAAATTTAGTAACAGCGATATGATAACAAAATCTAATATTTTGGCTTACAAAGCGATACGAACTTTAGCCTGATCAAATCATAAATAAAGAAACAAATGAAGTTCCAACAATAATAATTAAAAATTAGTTAAAAAACTAATATTGCTCAAAAATCGGCAAAACTGTTAGGAAGCTAAAAAAAATTATTGCGAACTTTGCAAAAAACCGGGAGAATTTGCAAAGTTTTAAATAAGCCATAATATTGATTAAAAATCAATAAAAAGTACGAAAATTTGCAAGAACTTAATAAAGTTTAATATTGTTTTAAAATTGGCAAAACTTTTTGGAAGCTAAGAACATGCGAAAAGTCGCTTTTATCGCTAACTTTGCAAAAAATCGCAAGAAGTTAAAAAAATTTAAACAAGCCCTAATATATCAAAAATCAATAAAACTGTAAGAAATGCAAAAAAAAAAGAAAAGTATGAAACTTTGCAAGAACTTAATAAAAGCGGGACGATAACAAAGTGTAATACTGTTAAAAAAAGCGGCAAAACAGTTTGCAAACATTCGCGAGAAGTTTCAAAATCGGAAGCAAGCCCAGAAATTTATAAGAAATCGGCAAAGCCGTTAGAATAAACAAAAGTTTGGTAAAAACACGAAGAAAAAACACAAATAGCGAAAAATTACTAAATATTTTGAAGAAATTACTAAAACTGTAAATAGTAAAATTTGCAAATATATATTAAGATCGATCGATATTTTAAAAAGTTACAAGCTGCGAAAGAATTTCAACACCCGCAGTTTCCAACTCTTTGCAGCTACACTTTCTTACAATAGAGTACCTCCAAATGTACTGCCGCAAAATTTCAACACTTCTTGTTGTCAAAACAGTTGGTCTCACCGAAATCGGTTGACTAGTTCAAAAGTTGTGGGCTTTTTAACACTTTTTTATTATTTTACGCCACTGTGTGACGTTCTCTCTCATATTATATGAGAGTTCGTATCAGATATAGACGCCATGTTCAAGTCACTTGTGTGATGTATTTTGTAATACAAACATCAAAATGGGAAGCAAGTTAAAATTATTAATAATCACTGAAATATGGACTGCTTCAAGTAGATACCATTGAGAAAAAGATATCTAGTAAAAAAAAAACAGATGTGCTAAAACAATTTTTTAGCTAAATTATTTTTGTATTCCAGTGTTTTTATGTATTTTTAAATTATTACAATATTAATTAAACATAAAAAATACTATATGTACATATTTTGAAGTTTGAATAAAACATACTGGTACGACACTTTTATTTTTTCTAACCCTTCAGTAGATTAGTAATGGCGGAGATAGTCCAAGTTTGGGAATTCAAAACCGGGAAAAAACAAATTTTGTGGCAACCCTGTTACGAATGAGGGAATTTTGGTTATTTTTATACTGAGATTTCGTTAGGCTGGTTGTGTGTGTGTGGGTGTGAGTTTGATTCTTTATTTATGTGTATGTTTGTATACTTGTGTGTGCAGCTTTTGTTGTTATTGTAGAGAAATGTTGTGCTTACAGCGGATAGATCTATACATGGATGTTTGTATGTGTGTATGACAGTGTGTGTGTGTGTATGAGTATGTGTGTGTGTGTGTATTTACATGTTTGTTTGATGGTGTCCGATACTTTTGTTGTAGTGGCAGACAATCATTATTATATCCAGTAGGAAATGATGATGTTGAAAATATGCTGACTAGCTTTTCACTTTCACTTGTCACCAGTACTACTCTCTAACTATCCTCCGTACAATACTTTGTGCTATAGACATTTAGCATGTGCTTGTCATTGAAAATCTACTAGTAACACTAAAACAATTGATTAGGTAGTGACTAAGAAGCTCTTATGCAGTCATGAGACATACCAACCAGACAGTTAGTTACTAGTACATTTCTATAATTTACGTACGTGCAAATGTATGTATATTGACAAGTTATTGACAATTCCACCACAAATACACCATATCTGTTTTCTATCCTTCTTTTATACTGACGGATAGAAGAAAACTTATTATACCAAAATTGTTACTAGAATTTTAGTGTTGACACAAAGACACTTGCTTCCAGTCTGACTGCAGGGTAGTGACAAGAGATCTGTGTATTTGAGTGTATGTAGTGATTGTTATTTGATAGACTTTGGTTTGCTGAGTTATCGTTGCTATGCGTATGTAGGGTTATTGTATGTATGCATTTATGCTTGCGATCTCTGGGAAAATAATCTAATAGCTGCAGAGAGAGTGTCAATCCTGTTGGAAGTGGACAGGGAATGTATTTGGTAATGTATGTATATATTGTTGGATTCATGTATGTGATCGTATCTATTTTTGCTTTAAAGAATATCATTGCTTGTGTGAATTACATCAACACTTTTTCATGCATATTTACAAATTAATGTATATATGTTTTCAAAGCTATTGGAATTGCTATTCTTATGGAGATAGAAAATAATGTGTTGGCATAGGTTTTATATCTACAAGTGAATTTCAGATGTTAACTGTTTTGAGTCCAATCAGGTTGATACGAAGAGCTTTTGAAAAGGGGTAATGATATTTTTATTTCACTATATTTTACTTTAATGCAACAATTATAGGAAATAGCTTTTGGAGAAATACTGCAAAAACTTATAGAAACACATACTTTCACATGTCCCGATTTTTCTCGTAACTTTATATTGAAAACTGATGCTAGCGATTTTGTTCTGGGTGTTGCTGTGTGTATGAATTTCATCATATACCGTAATACAGAGAATTGTGGATATATATATATATATATATATATATATATATATATATTTATATATATATGTGTGTGTGTATATGAATTTCATCATATGTCGTAATAAATTAGATTCGATGACTACTACGCGATTCTCATATAAAGTATATAAGTAGAAGAAATAATATAAATTGTCATCAGTCTGCTCTGATATCTCAACAAGTGACAACCTATTTTCCCAACCAAAATTTCTAAAGTGATTGAAATCCAAACACTATATAAGTGATAGAAATAACTACTGTTTGTTAAACAAGTTTATAGTGTATAAAAAATAATTAAATAAATTGTTTATAACTAAAATAAATTGCTTATAAATAAAATAATTAAAAAAATTGTTTATAAATAAAATAATTAAATTAATTAATAAACAAATAAATAATTAAATAAAATGAATACTACAAGTTGTACCATCTGCAATAAAGTCTTTATGGCTCAAACAAAACTAAATCAAACGCACTCATATGCTAACCAATCGAAGGCTATGCTTGGAACTAGTAAGCTAAGTCTTCAAAACAAATATTGTGAGGATTGTGATGAGATGATCCCATTAATTGGTTATATGGCTCATGTCAGAACCACAAAACTCAAAAACAATTGTCAGCAAGAACGGATTGGAGATTTTCTCACTAAAAGAGCAAGCAACTTCAATGGGAGGATCGAGACATATATCTTCCTCAACAAAAATGTGGGTGTCTTGTTTCCGGAGGAGTTTCTGAAATCTACCAAGAGCTCCATACTACAACAACTCAATGAACGTAGTAGGATACATACTACATTTAAATTTAATATGGAGCTCACATGTGATTATATGAAGATGGTGAATGATGAGATGAATGTTTCCCAACTTGTACATATTTCGAAAATGATGTTGGTGACTTTGTCTGATGACATAGAGGCTATGTACAAGAAACAGACCGATGAGCTAAGAGCCAAAATGGAAGAGTTTCAAGAGAGGGATAGCGGCAGTGAAATGTGCATGCATAAATATCGAGAACAATGATATTTATTGCTTTAAATGGTGTCTCATTGCGGCTTTGTACACAAATAGCGGTCTGAATCCTAAACAACGGAAAAACTTTAAAAATTACAATATTACAAATATTTCTGATGAGAATATTAATACAGGGGAAATTGTATTACATTTTAAAGACCTAGAGTTTCCACTCCCATTGAAGTAGATAAAACAATTCGAGAATCAAAATGATGTGATCATAAACGTATTTGGTCATAATGGAACATCACTTATAGCACCATACTATATAACGAAAGGAGAAAAACACATTCATATTAATCTCTTATTGCTCCAGTACAATGAAAACTTCCACTATGTACTCATCAAGGATATATCAAAGTAAGTTTCATTTGTGCATTTATGAAAAATCCGCTTTCATCTCTATTTAAAAAGTTAGTTCTTATTGTTATATTTATTTATATCATATTGGTAGTTTCTATATTTTCTTAAGACTCCTTCGTTCCAGCATAACATCGCATAATCATAAGATTATGATATGCAACACGTGCCTATATCATACACATGATGATTATGTGTATAATCATCATAAAAATGTTTGTGTGAAAAAAGTCATCAGAATGCCAGAAGATGAATCTATTATCAAGTTTAAGAACTACTACAAACAGTTAGATGTACCATTCGTAATCTACGCGGACTTTGAGTCTATTTTAGAAAAAGTTGATAATGCTGTAAGTAAAAGTACCACAAATGTACAGAAACATCATGCTTGTGCATTCGGTTATTTTATTAATTGTAGTTTCAAGAGAGAAAATAATTTATATAGACATTATTTTGGTGAAGATTCGGGGAATATATTTATCAAAAAAATTTTTGAAGATTGTACAGATATTTATTTAAATTATTTACTTAAAGTTAAGAAAATGTTCATAACCCCAATAGAAATAGCTCAATATAATAATGCAAAAAATTGTCATATATGTAAGAAAATATTAAATAACGATAAAGTTAGAGATCATTGTCTTCTTACGGGCAATTATCATGGAGCAGCTCATAGCGAATGTAATTTGAATTATAAAACACCTCAGTTTATACCGGTTATATTGCATAATCTTTCCGCATATGATATACACCTATTTTTCGAAGAACTTTCTTCTATAAAATATTCTACAATAAAAGTGATTGCCCAGAACACAGAGAGTTATATTTCTCTTTAAATTTTCATCAGATTAGATGAAAAATATGGATTCGAAATAAGATTTATAGACTCGTTTAGATTTATGGCTTCGAGTTTAGATACGTTAGCGAAAAATCTTGATAGCAATGATTTTAATACTATTCGGTCATGTTTCGTTGATGAAGCTCATTTCAACCTGATTAGAAGAAAGGGTGTATTTCCATAGTCTTACATGGATTCCACGACTAAGTTTAAGGAAATTTAACTCCCTAGTAGAGAAGAGTTCTTCAATATTCTAACGAATGAAGAATGTGATGTAGTCGAGTATGAACATGCTCAAAAAACATGGAGAGATTTTAACTGTAAAACCCTCCTTGACTATACTGAACTCTACTTAAAGACAGATGTTCTTCTTCTAACCGACGTGTTTGAAAATTTTAGAAAAATTTGTAGAGATATATACGATGTGGACCCCTGTCACTATTATACAGCACCAGGCTTATCTTGGGATGCAATGTTGAAAACCACAGAAGTTGTAACGTGGTTTTTCTTTCCAGCTGAAGATCAGCGTTTAACCAACAAAGAACGGTATTAGAATCGGAGCAGAAAATTCGGTTTTCAAATTGAATGTTTAGATTACTACATATTGAATATGCTAAACGAATACCCAATACTAATGCCAACAGTTCCATATGTGGTATTGATAATGGTTGTTTCGGAGCAACTTTCACTTAAGCAGATACTAAAAATACATCCATCAATTTTATTATCAGATCTTATTCGAAAATATACAACAGCTGCGTATGCCAATTCGCTAGCATCGACAAATATATGTAATTGAATTGACGACTTAGGTTGGATTAAATACCACCGAGGAATTTTCACATTTTCAATATTTGGTAACAGTTTAACCCATACCAACCATTTTTCAAAGACATTTTCATTTACTTCATCTTTCCATCCTTCAGTCGTTCTCTAAAGCTCTTGAAGCAAAATTTTTAAATAAGCCACATATGCTGCTAGGAAGCCGAAAGGATCAAAAATTTACATAAGCGCGCTTAATATATCGGTTTTCGTAGGACGTTTTAACCCGAATAAAATATCTCTATTAACTCGATTTAGCTTTAAAGAGTACGTGAAATTATCATCGGATATTGAGCACCACATACCTAAAACCTTTTCAATAGTCATCTGATTTAAATCGCCACCAATCTGTATTTTGTTCTGCCCTTCTAATTCACTAAGACTTTCCATAACGACATTTGAATTTGATTTCCAATTTGGGATGAAGAAGCCTGCTTTATTGTGAATTAGTGCCACTTGCTTGGCTAATTCAATAGTCTCAATTTCAGTATCTGCACAATCTAGCAAGTCATCTATATAATGATGTTTAACAATGGAATCTACAGCCTTTGGGAATTGATCTTTAAATTCCATTGCATTCGTATTTTTAATATATTGTTCTGAACAATTTCAGAAAATTTACCTTGTTCCATCGATCAGAAAGTTTCATTTGAGAAAATTCCTCGCATGCATCCAACAAATCATATTTATTGCAAATAGCACATGGCTTCTTTCTTTACTGTTGCCTTCTCCATTTCATGTTCATTTACATTACCGGCTATCTTAGAAGAACTAGTTGGTAAGCTTACCTTAGCTACAGCCTCTGCAATATCGAAGAGCCATTTTGAGAACACTACGATGTCGGCATCTCGAACTGATATATACATTGCCCAATTAAGTTTCGTTTGGGCTGGCAACTTATCCACGAGCTCTTGAAGAAGCAGCGGGTTATTTTTGTGCTGCTGCAATCCAGAATCTTCCAGAGTCGAACATAGATTTCGGACTAAAAGATAATAATTTATTACCGTGTCAAGTTTATCTGCCTTTGGAGGTGCTTCTGATCTAATTTTATCCAAGAGCGAATTAATTATTATTTCTGGGCGACCAAACATCATTTTAAGCGTTCGTATCACTTCTGGCACGTTTTTTGGTAACAAAAGATGACAACTAACAACATAAAATGCTATACCTTTTAAAAATTTTTGCAACAGTAATAAATTTTGGGCGTCGAAATACCCACAAAGCTTTGTACTTTCCATAAAAGGGATGATAAATAGAAGCCACTCTTCAGCTTTTCCTAAAAAAATTGGTAAATCAGCAGAAATTGCCTTCCTTCTTTCCTAACAGTAAAATTTTCTTTGGTAATGTTTCCTCGTTGTTTGTATTCTGAAAACTAAGACGTAAATTATGTCTTGAGAGATCCATCTGATGTTGAGGAAAGGTTTGTAAATTGGAAACCCATTTCTTTGTACGAGACATGGCTTCGCTGCAAATGCTTCCTTCACACTCTTCCGACCTGGCAAGAATTTCAAATATTCTTTGTGATTCTAAGGCCTTCTCTTCATTCAGACGTTGAAGTTCTAGATTGAGAAGGCGCTTCTTCGACGATGCAGCAGAACATATTGACGCTGCCTTTGATTTAATTATTTTGCTTCCTTTACTGTGCATATAGAACATATCCAGTCATGGGTCTCTACGGAAGCGGATACATTTGCGCATCTGAAATGATGCCATTTATCGCATTAAACCATCACTTTGTTATCTACCATATTACATTTTCCACAACTATATGTTTTATCAGCCATTTCTTTCGAATTAGTTTAATTAATTTGGCTTGAAAAATCCATATTTCCAGCGTCCTTTGGAGGTATGAGAAACATAATTTAATATGTATGTACTAATTTTTGAAGAATGTTGGAAATAAAACTATTTGTTTGAGAGTAAATTTGCAATTTAAATTTTATTTTACTTTTGAAATAATTAAATTCAAAAATTAATAGTTTTATGAAGAGATATTTTTTCCAATTAAGTTTTTTTTTGTAATATCAAAATTAATTTCAAATTATAGATTTTTCAGAACTTGGGTAAAGTCATCAAAGTTTTGAATTGTTAAAATCGAAACTACTTGTTCATAATCGGAAAATCCGACAGCTTTTTAATGTTCTCCAAAATGTAGGGATTTTTTAGTCATGTCGCATTATTTATGAAATAAATGTAAACATACAGTTTTTTATTTTATGATTTTATCAGGCTAAAGTTCGTATCGCTTTTTAAACCAAATTACATGTGATAATTATTAATGAACAAATAACACCAAAGTTAGTTGTAAATATTCTGACAAACACGTAGTTGAACGGAACAACCGGCTGTTTTCGAAGGCCACTAAACCTTCCTCATCAGCGTTCTTTTGTGTTTGATCCACTGTGTGTAGTGTCAGTTGATGGAGATTTCTGCCTTATATACGCAACTTTTTATTGCAAATGGAATATGTGAATTGTTTTGATTCATTGTATTACAATTTGCTGAAAGCTTTTTTGTAATGAAAGCTCATTTTTACCATCTCTAAATTTACAACAGTCTTGCTATTGTCGTTTGTTCTTTACTAATTATGCACATGTTAATTAATTTAATTTTTTAGTAATATTTTCTTTTTCAAAACGGTTAAAAAATTTTCTTTTCGTTAAAATCGCTTAAAAATATATTTCCAGAGTTGTTTATGGTTTAAAAAGTTAGCGACACTAACATGTACATATGTATGTATATGCCCAGGCGAAATCATATACCAGGTGGTGTCCAGCCTGCAGCAACAAAATCTGCCTTTATTGCAATGAAAATTGACAAATCAAACTTCCTACAAATTATATTGCAATAGAATTTGATAAGCCAAACTTCCAAAAAAGCAGCTGTTAACTTGGCACCACCTGGTACATGAATTTACCTTGGTATATGCATACAAAAATATTATTTTTAAAATAACCTGTTTTTGTAACTGAATTGAATTTATCCTTTAAAATGTTATTTGAAAAGAACTATTCCAATTAATTTTTAAAAAACTTTGTTGTTTTAATTAAATTTAATTAAAATAACATATATATGTAGTATTATTTTTTTAGGTTTTTAGTAATTTTTTACTAAAGCTTTAATAAATATATATATTTTTTATAACTAATGGTTTTCAATTTTAATGACAAAAATGCGTAGAGATTTTTGTAGGGGAAATTTTTTCAACGTGTAGGGAAAAATCGGATCTTCTTACCATGTATGTGTATTTTTTCGAGAAATCTACTGGCAACACTGGTTGGGGGAGTACTACGGTATTTTTTCATGTCAAATAGTATCAAAAAAGTACGATTGTACCAACTTTCCCAACACTGGCGTACAAAATAGAATTAATAGTATGTTCACACGGTACGTGCTTCGCTCTGTATTCATGCTTCACACCCAGCGTTTCCACTTTCTGAGTAATAGTGCAAAATCTGTAATATTTAAAGTTATTTGTAATATTTTTACACCAAAAATTTTTTGTGTAATTTTGCTCTATTTGACTTTAACGGCATTTATATTTATATGTTTTAAAGTGATAACAGCATAAGTCGATTTCAGACAAAATCGAGTTACATCCCCATCTCTCTAATAAAGTTTATTACAAATATATAAACAAAACAATATTGCTGTAAGTCTTAATGAAAGTCCAATAAAATTTTTAATAAAGTGAGAAAATTTTTAATTTTTAGTTGAACTATAGTGAATTTTAATCAGAAATAATTTCTTAGTCAGGCTTAAGTTCAGTAATTTCAATTCTTGTTGAATGAAATATTTTTATTAATTAATGTGAGTTTCTAAAGAAGAGAAGAAAAATTAAATTAGACTTTATTAGATGGGGGAAATACCGATATTTTTCTGTGCAGCCACGCACTTCATCAGCACCCAAGTCTATCTACTGGGGTAGAGATTGTTATTAACATCTAATAATAAGATAATTAAATATCTACAAAATATTATATGGAGTTCCTTTCACATTCTCTTGGATGTTTAACTAATTTTAATTTAATGTTTTAAAGCGAATCCCTGCTTTTGTAAAAATTAAAAGGTGAAGTAATCCTAATTTTTTATTGTCTAATTACATAAAAGCCGATTTTGTTTAAACAAAATGAGGTATGAGGTATGAGTGAAATTTATATTAATTTAGCTGTTTAAAATACTGCTCAGATGCACAACAAAATGTAATGTATAAAGATTTTAGTAAAATGATTGCCGTAAATATGAACTTTTAGACCATAAAGACCTTAATCTATGCGATATTTAATGTTTTGAAATTTACTGATCTAAAATTTTTCAAATTAAAAACTGTACTGGCGACCGTACACTCCCTTTCTAAATTTAAAAATTGTGATATTACCATTCTTAAAAGCTTCTGTTGAAAGAGTACTTTTTAGTAAACTGAACTTAATTAAAACTGATACCCCAAAAATGAGTTATCAGATAATACAGAACATCGATTTTAAAATTGTTGTGCAAATTTTTAGCCTAAAATGATAAAAAGAAATTGGAAAAAAAAAGTTTAGTGTAAATATGTACATATGATTAAAAAACTTAAGAATGTAAAAGTATCGCTCAGTACTTCTAGTTAAATAAGTTTAAATTAAGAAAAGAACAAGTAGTAATTAAAAAAAAATTAAAAAACCGTACTGCGACCAACTTTGAGAAATAAGAAAAACTTAAAGATGATTTTAAAATACCTGTCGTTTCCAAATGCTTACAAACTCAATTTCAAACATTTTCCTTCAAAAATATTAATTTTTAAATTCAACTTGCAAAAAGCAAACAACGAATGGGACCACAAAGCATAAATTGAAAATACATTTGAGCACATGAACATTTGCACAAAATTAAATGAAGGAATTTGTGGTATTGAACTAAAACACAATGCGATAAGGATTATTAGTATTAATAAAGTGATTAAAATTTGTTTTCAAATGATTAGAGACTTTGTTTTAATTATTTTCGTTCGCAAATATTAATTTTTACCATTTATTTACAAAAACTAGGCTGCGAATGAGGCCACAAGGAATAAAATGTAATTACTTTAAAATAATACCACACGAAAGAAAAAGTAAAGAGGATTTGATTACAGTGTGAGCGAGACCTCTAAAAACACAATTATATTCCGTCCTGTGTCACCTCTGGTCTACTTTGTGATTCTGACGTATCAAAATTCAAACTAATATCATTCGGATGTCATCGTAAAAATCATCAGTTTTAATTGAATAAACAAATGAGTCAGTATCCATATAGTTGAGAGAAATGTTCTCTCCAAATTTAGGCTTCATGAAGCCATAATGGAAGTCATACATTCTCCACTTCGATAACTCCAGTACTGTGAAACCAACATATATGGGTTTATCATATAGTGGTTCCATTTTTTTAACTCTACCGCATACATATCATCAGAAAATTTTGTCAACTGCTTAAAATTTTGGTTTCGCAATTAATGCTCTGAGACCTAAATGATTCCTGTTTGTCGTTTGCTAAGATGACGTAATTCTAATGTCCCTACGTTTTTCAATGTTTTCCATTGTCTTCCCGTAAACAGCATTGTTTAAAAGTTTGAAGAAATCTTTTTCAAAATTATTTGTAGCATTTGTTCTATGAAATGTGTTTAAGTCAATATATTATTTAAGCCAAGGGGATTGCTTAAATCTGAGTATTCTATGGATTTGTTTTAAGATGAGGCCATTTGAAATGGCTTGTTTTAAAATTCTATAGTGTATTGTGTAATTTGTTTTTGAGTGTAATTCTGCAACTAATTTTTTGATTTTGGATCTCCCCAGCGCCTTGTTTTGGGGACAAAATGGCAAATCATTATGTAGATCATGCACTGAATCGGGATAAACTATATCCACTTCCAAAATGTACCCATACTCTTCAGTATCAGAAATTTTTTTAACATCAAAATCAGTATCACATACCCACTCAAATTCACCGCAAGGAAGATATTCCGACATCGCCCAACCATACAAGTTGTTAGCGTCTAAATATACAAGAAATTCTGATGGTTTTGATGCATCAAACTCTTCCAAATATTTGTTATTCGCCTTCGAATATCTTTGCGAGCATTGAACTAGTCCACCTCTAATTCCGTTTTGCATAAACATATAAATTTCGGAATCAGTGAACTGTTCCAGTGAAACTTCTGTGGTTTTCAACATTGCATCCCAAGATAAGCCTGGTGCTGTAGTGGCAGAGGTCCAAATCGTATATATCTCTACAAATTTTTCTAAAATTTTCAAACACGTCGGTTAGAAGAAGAACATCTGTCTTTAAGTAGTCAAGGAGGGTTTTACAGTTAAACTCTCTCCATATTTTTTGAGCATGTTCATACTCGACTACATCACATTCTTCATTCGTTAGAATATTGAAGAACTCTTCTCTACTAGGGAGTTAAATTTCCTTAAACTTAGTCGTGGAATCCATGTAAGACTATGGAAATACACCCTTTCTTCTAATCAGGTTGAAATGAGCTTCATCAACGAAACATGACCGAATAGTATTAAAATCATTGCTATCAAGATTTTTCGCTAACGTATCTAAACTCGAAGCCATAAATCTAAACGAGTCTATAAATCTTATTTCGAATCCATATTTTTCATCTAATCTGATGAAAATTTAAAGAGAAATATAACTCTCTGTGTTCTGGGCAATCACTTTTATTGTAGAATATTTTATAGAAGAAAGTTCTTCGAAAAATAGGTGTATATCATATGCGGAAAGATTATGCAATATAACCGGTATAAACTGAGGTGTTTTATAATTCAAATTACATTCGCTATGAGCTGCCCCACGATAATTGCCCGTAAGATGACAATGATCTCTAACTTTATCGTTATTTAATATTTTCTTACATATCTGACAATTTTTTGCATTATTATATTGAGCTATTTCTATTGGGGTTATGAACATTTTCTTAACTTTAAGTAAATAATTTAAATAAATATCTGTACAATCTTCAACATTTTTTTTGATAAATATATTCGCCGAATCTTCACCAAAATAATGTCTATATAAATTATTTTCTCTCTTGAAACTACAATTAATAAAATAACCGAATGCACAAGCATGATGTTTCTGTACATTTGTGGTACTTTTACTTACAGCATTATCAACTTTTTCTAAAATAGACTCAAAGTCCGCGTAGATTACGAATGGTACATCTAACTGTTTGTAGTAGTTCTTAAACTTGATAATAGTTTTATCTTCTGGCATTCTGATGACTTTTTTCACACAAACATTTTTATGATGATTATACACATAATCATCATGTGTATGATATAGGCACGTGTTGCATATCATAATCTTATGATTATGCGATGTTATGCTGGAACGAAGGAGTCTTAAGAAAATATAGAAACTACCAATATGATATAAATAAATATAACAATAAGAACTAACTTTTTAAATAGAGATGAAAGCGGATTTTTCATAAATGCACAAATGAAACTTACTTTGATATATCCTTGATGAGTACATAGTGGAAGTTTTCATTGGACTGGAGCAATAAGAGATTAATATGAATGTGTTTTTCTCCTTTCGTTATATAGTATGGTGCTATAAGTGATGTTCCATTATGACCAAATACGTTTATGATCACATCATTTTGATTCTCGAATTGTTTTATCTACTTCAATGGGAGTGGAAACTCTAGGTCTTTAAAATGTAATACAATTTCCCCTGTATTAATATTCTCATCAGAAATATTTGTAATATTGTAATTTTTAAAGTTTTTCCGTTGTTTAGGATTCAGACCGCTATTTGTGTACAAAGCCGCAATGAGACACCATTTAAAGCAATAAATATCATTGTTCTCGATATTTATGCATGCACATTTCACTGCCGCTATCCCTCTCTTGAAACTCTTCCATTTTGGCTCTTAGCTCATCGGTCTGTTTCTTGTACATAGCCTCTATGTCATCAGACAAAGTCACCAACATCATTTTCGAAATATGTACAAGTTGGGAAACATTCATCTCATCATTCACCATCTTCATATAATCACATGTGAGCTCCATATTAAATTTAAATGTAGTATGTATCCTACTACGTTCATTGAGTTGTTGTAGTATGGAGCTCTTGGTAGATTTCAGAAACTCCTCCGGAAACAAGACACCCACATTTTTGTTGAGGAAGATATATGTCTCGATCCTCCCATTGAAGTTGCTTGCTCTTTTAGTGAGAAAATCTCCAATCCGTTCTTGCTGACAATTGTTTTTGAGTTTTGTGGTTCTGACATGAGCCATATAACCAATTAATGGGATCATCTCATCACAATCCTCACAATATTTGTTTTGAAGACTTAGCTTACTAGTTCCAAGCATAGCCTTCGATTGGTTAGCATATGAGTGCGTTTGATTTAGTTTTGTTTGAGCCATAAAGACTTTATTGCAGATGGTACAACTTGTAGTATTCATTTTATTTAATTATTTATTTGTTTATTAATTAATTTAATTATTTTATTTATAAACAATTTTTTTAATTATTTTATTTATAAGCAATTTATTTTAGTTATAAACAATTTATTTATTTATTTTTTATACACTATAAACTTGTTTAACAAAGAGTAGTTAGTTCTAGCACTTATATAGTGTTTGGATTTCAATCACTTTAGAAATTTTGGTTGGGAAAATAGGTTGTCACTTGTTGAGATATCAGAGCAGACTGATGACAATTTATATTATTTCTTCTACTTATATACTTTATATGAGAATCGCGTAGTAGTCATCGAATCTAATTTATTACGACATATGATGAAATTCATATACACACACACATATATATATAAATATATATATATATATATATATATATATATATATATATATATATATATTTCCACAATTCTCTGTATTACGGTATATGATGAAATTCATACACACAGCAACACCCAGAACAAAATCGCTAGCATCAGTTTTCAATATAAAGTTACGAGAAAAATCGGGACATGTGAAAGTATGTGTTTCTATAAGTTTTTGCAGTATTTCTCCAAAAGCTATTTCCTATAATTGTTGCATTAAAGTAAAATATAGTGAAATAAAAATATCATTACCCCTTTTCAAAAGCTCTTCGTATCAACCTGATTGGACTCAAAACAGTTAACATCTGAAATTCACTTGTAGATATAAAACCTATGCCAACACATTATTTTCTATCTCCATAAGAATAGCAATTCCAATAGCTTTGAAAACATATATACATTAATTTGTAAATATGCATGAAAAAGTGTTGATGTAATTCACACAAGCAATGATATTCTTTAAAGCAAAAATAGATACGATCACATACATGAATCCAACAATATATACATACATTACCAAATACATTCCCTGTCCACTTCCAACAGGATTGACACTCTCTCTGCAGCTATTAGATTATTTTCCCAGAGATCGCAAGCATAAATGCATACATACAATAACCCTACATACGCATAGCAACGATAACTCAGCAAACCAAAGTCTATCAAATAACAATCACTACATACACTCAAATACACAGATCTCTTGTCACTACCCTGCAGTCAGACTGGAAGCAAGTGTCTTTGTGTCAACACTAAAATTCTAGTAACAATTTTGGTATAATAAGTTTTCTTCTATCCGTCAGTATAAAAGAAGGATAGAAAACAGATATGGTGTATTTGTGGTGGAATTGTCAATAACTTGTCAATATACATACATTTGCACGTACGTAAATTATAGAAATGTACTAGTAACTAACTGTCTGGTTGGTATGTCTCATGACTGCATAAGAGCTTCTTAGTCACTACCTAATCAATTGTTTTAGTGTTACTAGTAGATTTTCAATGACAAGCACATGCTAAATGTCTATAGCACAAAGTATTGTACGGAGGATAGTTAGAGAGTAGTACTGGTGACAAGTGAAAGTGAAAAGCTAGTCAGCATATTTTCAACATCATCATTTCCTACTGGATATAATAATGATTGTCTGCCACTACAACAAAAGTATCGGACACCATCAAACAAACATGTAAATACACACACACACACATACTCATACACACACACACACTGTCATACACACATACAAACATCCATGTTTAGATCTATCCGCTGTAAGCACAACGTTTCTCTACAATAACAACAAAAGCTGTACACACAAGTATACAAACATACACATAAATAAAGAATCAAACTCATACTCACACACACACAACCAGCCTAACGAAATCTCAGTATAAAAATAACCAAAATTCCCTCATTCGTAACAGGGTTGCCACAATTTTTGTTTTTTCCCGGTTTTGAATTCCCAAACTTGGACTATCTCCGCCATTACTAATCTATTCACTTCCTTTGAAGCCAACCAGTCACTTCTACATGAGGATGGCCTAGGGTTAATTGATACTTTGTGTACACCTTGTGACTTGTCATTGAACTATATTATAGGGACTTACTCTGTGTAGAATAATATAAATTATTTAAAAATATCATTCTCGCACTTAACTGTAACAGTGAAAACTTATAATTTTTATTATCGTTACAAATGCTATTGTAATTTATTTTTAACTTTCAAAAGTATAAATAACACTTAAGTTTACGTTATAATATCTAAGTATTGTTAGTGGACTGGTTCCAGATCCTCATTGAAGTGAACAATTAACATTAATTCTACACTATTTGATAGGTCCTGTATTCAACAAAACAGAATATTTTCCGTGCAGTTTATTAAAATACTAGACTGAGTCCCAATTGTATTGACTTAATATCAAGACGATACATCACGAAAATGGTGATCCGTTTACACGATAAGTATTTTTTTTCACCATACACTATTCCATAATTTTGGTAACACTCCCATTTTCGCAAGTCTTAGGACGAGTACATTTGGATCAATTGTTACCAAATTTACTGCAGGGTAAATATGTACATTCGTTTCTACATAAACTTAGTTAAGGTGAACAAAAATTTATTTGACTTCAATCTCTACATTTTTTACATACTTTATAAAAAATTATATTGGTATGCATACATTTAATAATAAAAATTAAAAATTTTAAAAACCCCCGATGCAGTTTACGCTGTAGCAAAATATAAAAACAGAAAAAATCTGAATAATATCACAGCCTTGTACACATTGAGCTTACCAGGAGGGTACACTCAAACCAAATAAGCCCATAAGTCTATGTTGAGACTATACAAGTCTTATTAATATACTCATCACTTTTTCTTCTTTGAATGGTTTTGTGTATGCATAAATGCTTTTTTAACCTTACGAATGAGAAAGCAAAGCGTATCGACAGTACATGAAGCTGAATAATCGTTCCTTTTCCCCTCGTCTCTCTCGAATATAAACTAGCAATCTTAAAAATAAGACTCTCACGTATGATCATAGACTAAGGCAGCTGTTTATTTCAACCAGCGATGCCAATTTGGCGGATTTCGCGCTAGATTTAGCGGGTTTTAACTATGCTAAATGCGCTGTTTTTCGTCTTAGCGCGTTTACTAAAAAAAGCGCTAAATTAGCGCGTTTTGAACAAAGTTATCATCACTTCAATTCAATATATTTTTTTACTTTTTTCCATAAATTTAACAATTTTCTAGTATTCAAAACTCAATATTTTCTTAATTGGTTAATGATTCAGCTGTCGCAAATAAAATTCCCTTGACTGTGGTTAGAATTAAAAATGCATTTTAATACTGTAAATGGCAAACATTTTGAAATTTCACAACTAAAAATAAGTACTCGTGACAAAAAAAAATTATTTGAAGTACAAAAAACATTTGAATCGCAAAACTATTCGACAATTTATATAAGTTGTTACAAAATTTGGCAAATAAAATTAAAATAAAAACAAAGGATTTCGATTATTTGGAAGCAATTCTGATTCTGTGTTGAATTTTAAAAAAAGAAAAGAGCTACTAAAAAAAATTAATTGTATTTACTAATGCACATGTACATACATCGAATTTTATTAAAATTTAATTTAGCCCGTAGGAAAATAAAGCGTTTTGGTTATAAATAGTTGACAACGCTGTAACTTAGCGCGTTCTTGCGCGTTTTGCGAAGGGGAACAGCGCTTTTGTGTTATAAATAGTTGTCATCGCTGATTTCAACTGTCAACCTCCTTATGAAACCAAAATAAACAAACAAAAATGTGTATACTCGTATATATGGAGCTTAATTGAAACCCTGCAGTCGGCGTAGTTAGCGAATGTCTAGCAGTCAATTCCCACCATATGCATTACCCTTGGTCAATGATTTCGCTAATGAATACAATTAATTTTTCTATTGATAAAACAATTACTTATTTACCCTTATCGGGAATAAAAGGCGAACGTTTTGTTCACGTGAAATGTTTTCCGTGAACAAAAAATGGTGAACAAAATGAAAGAATAGTATACTGGCACAACAACAACGTAAACATTGGCGATCACAATTTTAGGGAAAGGGAACACATTTCACGTAAACTTTTACTCCCGATAAGGGTGATTATAAATTTTTCAATTAAATGTTCTTTTTCTTTTTATGCAACGTTTTAAATGACTTCTGCTGCTCATTTTAACTTTCTAAAAGAAAAGCCCTTTTTCACTAAAAATTACACGTTCACTGACCACGAACTTCCAATTGTAACTGACGCCAACACAAAATCAAAATAATTGTGTACTTAAAATAATTTTTATTGTTGACTTTCTTTGGAATAACAGCATTTTTTTCCACTAGCAAAAAAATAAAATTTTGAGGTTAAAGGCATTAACATATCCATGAAAGAGAGAGTCAAAAGGCGAACTGCATTACTTGTGGCTAGCGTAGTAGCTAGTCGATTTTTCGTTACGATTTTGAGTCAATTTCTACTTTTCAAACTGGAGGGTAGTGTTGTGAATCACCATTAATCTTGTTACTTTTAAGCAAAACATATTCATTAAATAAATTCTTTAAGTAAATACCCTTATTATTTTTGTATATTAAGTGAATATCACTAATGTGCTCTCTAATTACCATTTGTTTTCATTGGTTGATAAACCATAAATTTTATACTTACTGTTTTGTAAAGTCAGCATATTTAATTCATATTAGTTTTTAAGCAACACTATTCTTATTGGCTAATACGGCCAAAATTTTTTAAAAGTATTTTTAAGCAGTTAGCATAATTTTAGTATAAATAATAAATTAACTTTAATTAAGTCGACAGATTGGTAGTTCTAGTGTGATAACGAAATAAAGAGGTCTGCGTTTCCGACGTGGACCCTCCAGGTTATATAAATAAAATAAAGTGTTTTTGATTTGATAATTACTAACTCAATAATTCCTGCGAATCCCACGGGACCCTCAAATATTATAACATTGGCGCAGCCGGTTAAAATTTTTTTTTTGAAAACGGGTTGAGTGTTAGTTTTTAACGGTGCAAAAAAGGACAGCCCGATAAAAGACTAAATTCTAGCTACCTTCGGTCTGTCTGATCCTGAATTGTTTGGGATATAGGACTTAACGCGCAGCAGTACAGAATAGACAGCCTGATAAAAGACTAAATTCTAGCTACCTTCAGTCTGTCTAATCCTGAGTTGCTGGAAATAAAGGACTGAACGCGAAAATCATAAAAATAATAAAAAAAAAATTAGTAATTGTATAAAACTGTTCATTGTTACGGCATTTTAGAAAAAAGTGAAAAGGAGATGCAACAGTTAAGCCTGCAAATGGATTATAACATTGGAAGGAGTGGTAGACGAAATAGAAACTTATAGGGAGGAGGCGGTTGCTCTAGAGTTATTAGAGAAAACTAAAATTGTTTTGAGTAAAGCAAAAAAGGCAGGCAGCAGAGGCTACACGACCGAAACTAGAGCAAGAAAATTAGAAGAGCTTGAACGGAACAAAGCGGAATTTAATATATTGGAAAAGACAAAAATATCCGATGTTGATATTATTGGGTAATTTTATAAATTAATATCAGATACAAAGAATTATTTGCAAACACAAACAGCCCCACCTAGACAAGTATTAAATAGGGAAAATATAGTACAACAAACAATCAGGATGCCAACTTTATCGGAAATTACTAAAGTAGTAAATAACATAGTGCCAACATTCTTTGACACTGATGGACCTGATTTATCATCTGAGGTCTTCAGATACATCCAGGTATGTAAAATGGTGGAAAGAGAAATTTTGTTGGGAGGGGATAGTAGCACACGGGATAATGTCATCGAATGCCTAAAATTACGCCTTATGGGTATGGCATATGCTAGAATCTCGCAACAGAAATTTGAATCCATGGATGCATTGTGTAACGCCATCAAGAAAGCATATTTGAAGAAGAAAAACCTGGATCAGATTAGGGAGCAGATATTAAGGTACAGGCAGAGCATCAGACAATCAGCAAGTGAATTCGGAGACAGTATTGAGGTCCTGCTCAATGCCGCAATCAACACAATAAAGGAAGAGTGGTCAGCAGACAGTATTGAGGTTATGATAAAGGACTTCAAAAGGATAGCTGTGAAGGGCTTAGAGATCAAGCTCTCAGAGCAAGATTTATTGGACAGGAAAGACAGGAACTGAGATCCCTCGTGACCATAGTAGAAGAAGCGGAGGAGTTGTTTGGAAAAAACCAAGGCACATTTAACACAGTGTTGGAAGCATCCCCATATAGGTTTTGCAACAAAAAGGACATGAGAGGTTAAATTGTAAGGAGCGATTAAATGCACTGTATTGCATTAACTGTGGGAAATATGGCCATGAAGTAGGCCCCCAATGCGGGAATAGGGAAAAATTGATCAGCACTTGCACTTACTGCAGAAATAAAGGACACTCCTTCGACAACTGTAGTAGGAGGTTATCATCGCTCTACTGTAGAACTTGTAGGATAAGCGGCCGCTGCGAAAATCAGTTTTGTAAACCACAACATCCCGAAAGAGTGAACCAAAGGCACAGATATGAATCCAATGATACGAGCCAAGCACAGGGAAGAAATGGAAATGGAAATATACCACAACATTCTAAGGGATCTCCACAGATGAAATGCTACAAATACAATCAAATAGGGCATTTTGCGCGTGCCTCTCAGAGCAGATTTGGCACAGGGAGAGAACCAAATGACAGAGATTTTACAAATAATAATAAGGTCAGGAATAAAGAAAATAGTACCGGTGACATTTTGGGAAACTTTATGCGGCCCGGCTACAGCCAATAGCCGGGGAACCAAAAAAAATGAACGAACTTAATTGGCAAAAAGATAACAAGGGCAGAATATGTGAGGACGATGAGAATCAGTATGAGGAATTAATAGAGACGGTGCAATATAAAAGGGTTGCGAATGGGTTAACGGAGAATATTGGAAAAGAGGCGCAAAAGGTGAAAGTGGAAGCAAAGGAAGTCAGAAAGTCAGATAGTGACTCGGAAGAATATGTACCTGTGCGAATAACACATAAAGCAGTGGTACATAGGGAAAGAGAGGAGAACTCTCCTCATAATCCTGGCCATGCATTTCATAGGGAAAATGCATCGGTAGAAGATGACACAGGAATTGTCATTGGAAAAATTTCACAACATATAAATATTAGCAACAATGGTACAGCACTAGCGGATACAGTTTTCATTACTATTCCTTGCAAAGAGGCCAAGGAAGGAAATTTCGTGTTGTTAGTGGATACTGGAGCGGACTCCAGTCTAATAAATGAAGGAGCAATGAAGACTTACCATAACAAGAGTTTCAGGGAAACAAAAACACTGAAGGGCGCATTTGGAGGAGCCACCACGACATTGTTTTCTTTGACGTTGGACATACACGCTAAAGAGGATATACAGTGGGATTTCGGTGTAGTATCTAATGACAGCAAATTCCCAGGGGATGGCATTCTCGGAAGGAATAACATTTGGAACAACAGTATAATAAACTCAGTGAATGGCACGTTGAAGCTATTCAATGAAAGCAGGCAATGGATAAAAACCTTCAAACTTCACAATGAAATGACCGATTTTACAACTTTAAATCAGAAAAAGTTGAGTGTCGGAGGAAGAACGGTGACAATAGTACCAGTCACAATACAAACAAAGAACAAGACAGTCGTTGTCCACAAACAAGAAATCCTTCCAGGGGTTTATATGGGAAATACGGTGGTCAACGTAAGGAATGGAAAAGCTGCAGTACCCATACTTAATTCGACGGATCACAAAGTTCCTTTGGAGAAAGAATTTGAAGTAGAGTTCTCAAATTTTAACCATTATACCGAATATAAGGGAACTAGATTATCAGAAAACACTTGTTTATAGAGAATACAGGAGTTATCGAATATGTTAGTCAAGGAAGATTGGAACAGGGTCGAAAAAGAATCAATCAACAGGATATGTGAACAGTACCATGATGTATTCATGTTGGAGGGAGATAAACTGCAGTTCACGTCACGAATAAAACATAAGATTCCGATTAGAGAAAATCAGCCGCCCATTAACCAAAGGCAATACCGTCTCCCACAAATCCATAAGGATGAAATCAACCGTCAGGTGTCAGACTTACTAGAAAATGGAATAATAAGCCCTAGTGTATCTCCATGGAATTCAGCTCTTCTATTGGTTCCCAAAAATCGCAGGATGGACAGAAAAAATATAGGATGGTCGTTGACTTCAGAAAACTAAATGAAGTCATAATCAAGCAGGTTTTCCCAATTCCAAGGATTGACGAAATTCTGGACCAGCTGGGGAATAGCAGGTATTTCATAACATTGGATCTGGCCAGTGGATACCATCAAGTGCTTTTGGACGAAAATGACAAAGAGAAAACAGCATTTAGCACTGACAAGGGACATTTCGAGTTTAACAGAATGCCTTTCGCTCTCACAAGTGCACCCGCAACTTTTCAAATGTTGTATATGTACATATGTATGTAAATTGAGATTACTATCACTCTATTTAATATACTCTTTAATATTGTATATACATATGTAAGTAGCAGTAAGCATTAATGTAAATTCATTATTGTATAATAAAGCAGTTGGTTATAAATACTTCATGGTGTCAGATGTGTGTGCCTAATAAACTCAAAATAAATTTTAAGGACAAGTGCAATTATAAAACTTCAAAACCAGTCAATAAATTTAAAGTTTGCCTAAAATAAAAAGAAAAGCAAGTGTATAACTGCAAAAAGATGGCAAATGATTCCGGAATAAATACATCAAATGTAGCTAGTGGTCTAAATCAACAATACATGTCAATAGCCACAACTATAGCACCATTAAATTTAAAGTCATCCAATCTTTCAGTAGAGTGGTCAAAATGGAAAACCCAGTTTACAATTTTTTTGCGAGCTTCGAATTTGGAAGAGTTAACTAATAAACGTCTTGTAGCTCTGCTTTTGCATCACCTTGGTAATGAAGTGATGGACATTTATAATTCGTTTAATGTCGATCTTGACACGGTTGATTATAAGATTCTAGTTGAAAAATTCGATAAATACTTTATACCAAAAGCTAATAAGGCAATAGAACGTCATAAGTTCTTCACAAGAAAACAAGAAACTGAAGAGTCACTTGATGAGTATATGACATCGCTAAAGAATCTTAGCAACACTTGCGAATTTGGCACTTTAAAAGAAGAACTCACTCGGGACATTTTTGTATGTGGCTTGTCCTCCAAATACACGCATATTAAGGAGAGATTATTGAGTGAAGGCGATATTCCTCTAGTTAAAGTTATGGAAATTGCAAAAACAATATCAATCGCAAAACAAAACTTAAACCAACTCAGCAATGATAGTAATAATAATTTCATTGGAGCTTTAAACTATCAGCCAAAAAACTTTTCAAAGATCAGAACATCCAAACCAAGTTATAATTATTCGTCAGTGGGCTCAACATTAAATTCAACACGTGGTACGCAGCAAAACTCTGCATCAAAAACAATTTCTTCAGGTAGCTGCAATCGTTGCGGTCAGCAGCACAGAAACCGTTGTCCAGCGCATGGTGTGATTTGTTATATATGTCAAAAGCCTAATCATTTCGCTAAAATGTGCAGCAATATAAAACAACAACCACAACAATCATCAAGTAAGTACATAAGACAAATCAATGCAGAAAACGGAGAAGAAGGCGAAGAAGACGTGGATTATGATCTTTTCATAGGAGTTTTACATTGTAATGAGATCAAAGAAAAAAGTAAAGAAATTAATAAAGAAAAAATAGAAACTGTTAATTCCGAAATATGTGAGTGGAACATTGAAGCTAAGATTAATGAAAAAAAAATTCTCTTTCAAATCGACACTGGAGCCCAGGCTAATATATTATCGATACATACTGTGAATTATTTAAATATTAATGTTTTTGATAATGTTCATATTAATGACACAAATATATTAACTTTCAGTGGTGAAAAGTTACCAATTATTGGCAGTGTTAATTTGAAAGTGAATTTTAAAAACAAGGAATATAATTTAAAATTTTTTATTTTAAACATGAAATGTAAAAATATATTGGGCTTAAATACAGCTATAAAGATGAATATTGTTCAGTACATAAATGTCTTATTTGTTGATAAAATTTTTAATAATTATAGGGAAATTTTTTCAGGACTAGGAGAGTTAAAAAACAAGTGTGAACTAAGTGTTAGGCCCGAAATCACTCCCGTCATTGATCCTCCACGAAAAGTTCCATTTAGTTTACATAATGATTTAAAGAAAGAACTGGACAGGATGGAAAATTTAAATGTCATTGTTAAAGTTAATGAGCCTACTGAGTGGGTTAGTTCAATAGTTATTGTGAAGAAACCAAACGGAAATTTACGTGTATGCTTGGACCCTAGAAATTTAAACAAAGCGATAATGAGACCGCATTATCCGTTTCCAAACGTAAACAACTGCAAAGCTCAATTGAGTGATTCCAAATATTTCAGCTCATTAGACGCTAACTGTGGGTTTTGGATGATACCGTTAACGGAAAAATCATCCAAGTTGTGCACGTTTAATACGCCATTCGGGCGATATAGATTTTTAAGATTACCATTTGGAGTTAGTGCTGCTCCTGAAATTTTTCATAGTGAAATGATGAAACTTTTTGGCGATATAAATGGTCTTATTATATATATCGATGACTTCTTAATTCATTCTTCTACAATTGAAGGTCATAATAAAATTTTGAAAGAAGTTTTAGATAGAGCAAAGCAAGTTGGTCTTAAGTTTAACAAAGAGAAATCGAAGTTTTGCAGAACCGAGATCAAGTTCATAGGACATATATTTAGTGAAAATGGAGTTACCGCGGACCCTGAAAAAATTAAATCTATTATTGATATGCCAAAACCTAAATGCGTTTCTGAATTACAACGCTTTCTTGGTATGGTAAATTATTTAGGCGCCTATATAAGTAATTTTTCGGCGAAGAATAAACATTTGCGTGATTTGTTAAAGCTTAATAGTGATTGGCAATGGAATGAAATTCATAGTAAAGAATTCGAGAACTTGAAAGATGAGCTAACAAAAGCTCCAGTTTTAACATTTTTTAACCCAAACAAGCCTTTCACACTTTCAGTTGATGCATCAAAATTTGCAGTGGGTGCCACTATTCTGCATGAAAACAATCCTATTGCGTACGCATCTGCCTCTCTTACAGACACTCAAAGAAACTATGCTCAGATTGAAAAAGAGCTTTTTGCCATTTTGTTCGGATGCACAAAATTTCATGAATACCTTTTTGGTTTAAAAGTTAAAGTTGAAACTGATCATAAACCACTTGTGACACTATTTACAAAGCCATTGTACAATATTCCTGCCAGATTACAAAGATTTATGCTACGTCTTCAGTGCTATGATCTAGATGTCCAATATAAGCCAGGAAAATATCTTTACATTGCAGATACTCTATCTAGGTCTCCACTTAAGGAAAATGCTTTACAGGAAGTCGATAAGGACTTATCACTACACTGTGATTTATTAATGAAGGGAATAAGTCTATCTGACAGTCTCATTAGTGAAATTAAAGAAGGAATAGTAAATGATCAATCACTTCAGAAAGTAGTTTCATATATAAAAAGTGGCTGGCCTTCTAACAAAAAATCAGTCGATAAATTAGCAATGCCTTACTTCCACATTAAAGAAGAATTATCTATTGTCAATCAAATTCTATTAAAAAATAATCGTATTATTGTACCGCACCAATTACGTCGCAAGATACTGAATACTCTGCATGAAGGACACATGGGTATACAGCGTTGTCAGAATTTAGCAAAAAATACAGTTTATTGGCCAAATATTAATCATGATATTTTTAATCTAGTATCCAATTGCGAAATTTGTGTCAAATACAGAAATTCCAATGGCAAGCAAGAACTGCATCCTCATGAATTCATAGATTTACCGTGGTTTAAAGTGGCATCTGATATTTTTGAATTTAATAAGAAACAATACCTTTTAGTTGTTGACTTCTACTCAAAGTATATTGAAATTGATATTTTAAATGCAGGCTATTGCAGTACACAGGTTGTTACAAAATTAAAATCTATTTTTGCAAGACATGGCATTCCAAAAATTTTTGTTTCAGATAATGGCCCTCCGTATAATTCAAAAGAGTTCAATAAATTTTGCAATGACTGGGATATTGAACACATTACATCTAGTCCACATTTCCCGCGATCGAACGGCATGGCAGAACGTTCAGTTCAAACTATTAAAAAATTATTGGTAAAGTGTAGGGAGACAAATTCAGATTATTACACAGCATTACTACACTATAGGACAACTCCAAAAGGTAATTTACCTAGTCCTTCAGAATTACTGATGTCGCGTCAGCTAAGAACGAAAATACCGACTGTGGATGAAAACTTCCGACCAAAAGTTGTTAACCTCAACAAATACAAAGTTCAAATTGACCAAAATACAAAGAAAATGTCTGAAAACTTTAATAAAAAATCTATAAAATTACAACCAATCTCACCAGGTGAGAAAATCATGTTCAAACGTACACCATTTTCAGTTTGGTTTCCTGCAACAGTAGTAGAAAAATGTAAAGAACCAAGGTCATTTTTGGTGAAGGATAGTGATGGAGTAATGTATCGGCGAAACAGAGAACACTTAATGAAATTACGTAGTTTTTCAAATAAAACAGATGAAGGAAATGACATTGAGACCGCAAATAATAGTCCTATTGTAAATCAAGATCAACCTGTAAGCCCAAATTGTTGTTTTTCAAATAAAACAGATGAAGAAAATGATATTGAGACCGCAAATAAAAGTCCTATTGTAAACCAAGATCAACCTGTAAGCCCAAATAGTAGTCCTACTGTAAATGAAAATTCAGATAACGCAGGAAATAAGAATGAAGTTAAGTATGTTACTCAAAGGGGAAGAACAGTAAGAGTTCCTAATAGACTTAACCTATGAAGATTAAGACTTATATACATAATATGTATGTATGCCTATGTTAATGATAAGTATCATGAATTATTGAAATTTCTTAACATTTACATTTATCATTAGATAAAAAAAAAAAAAAAAAAAAAAAAAAAAAAAAAAAAAAAAAAAAAAAAAAAAAGGAAGATGTTGTATATGTACATATGTATGTAAATTGAGATTACTATCACTCTATTTAATATACTCTTTAATATTGTATATACATATGTAAGTAGCAGTAAGCATTAATGTAAATTCATTATTGTATAATAAAGCAGTTGGTTATAAATACTTCAATGAATACAATACTAACCGGTCTACAGGGCATGGCATGCTTCGTATATCTGGATGATATCGTGGTCTACGGAAGAAATATAGCAGACGATGAGAGGAAAATATGCAATGTGCTATCCAGGTTACGCGGAAGTGGTCTTAAATTGAACACCAAAAAATGCCATTTTCTAAGAAGGGAAATAGTCTACCTGAGGCACAAATGCTCAGAAAAAGGGGCCCTTCCAGATCCAGCTAAGGTAGAGAACTTGAGAAAGTTGAAGCCGCCCAGAAATATCAAAGAAGTACAAGCCTTGTTGGGATTAATTAATTATTACCGAAAGTTTTTTAACGGAATGGCGAAATTAGCATTGCCCATAACGAGGTTACTAAAAAGGGACAGCAAATTCGTTTGGACACCAGAATGCGAGGAAGCATTGAATCATCTGAAAGAAAGTATATCTAATCCTCCCATTCTGATTTTCCCAGATTTTTCAGAGCCTTTCAGGTTAACCACGGACGTAAGCAATGTAGCCCTAGGGGCGGTGTTATCGCAGGTAAGAGATGGCAAAGACCACCCTATCGCATTTGCAAGCAGACCCCGAGTGACACGGAAAAGAGATACTCAACGATAGAGAAGATGTTGGGTGTGGTATGGGCAACGCATACGTTTCGACCATACGTTTTGGCTCGCCTTTCACCGTTTTTACAGGCCATCAACCTCTGAGAGGAATCGCTAATCTCAAAGACCAGACATCGAGGCTTGCAGGGTTTAGACATAAACTATCAGAATATGAATTTGATATCGTCTACAAGCCGGGGAAATCCAATTTGAATGCAGATGCTTTAAGCCTCCTGCCGGTGGAAGGACATCAAATACAAGTATTGACTAGGGCACAACAGAAATTATTAGAGAATACCAATGGTCAAAAGGGGGATACAAGGGACGAAAGTATAACAGAGCAGGATATTGAAGATACCGCTGTAAATCAAGAATCTACGGACACAGCTGTAACTTTAACTGACAATATAAATTTAAGGGTATGCTGAAGGAAATTAGAGGGTACATAAGACGATGTCCAAAATGCCAGAAAAACAAAAGTGGCGACTTGAACAAGGAGCCAATGGTCTTAACAGACACTTCAGGAAGACCTTTTGAAAAGGTTTATATGGACATGGTCGGGCCACTACCAACAACTACTGCGGGTAACAAGTATATCCTCACTTTTCAAGACGATTTGTCAAAATTTTTTATTTGCGCCCCGATGCAAGACGCGGAGGCAGAAACAGCGGCAAAAGTTTTTATAACGAGATCATAGCGAAATATGGTCTCCCAACTAAATTAGTTACAGACAACGGCACAAATTTTACCTCCAAACTTTTTGGGAGTATGTGTAAACCGCTGAAAATTGAGAAAAAACATATCACTCCCTATCACCCCCAGACTAATGGATCCTTAGAAAGGAGTCATCGGCCCTTGGCCGAGTACTTGCGAAGTTTCGCGAAAGAGGATGGCTGAAACTGGGACCAATGGTTGGCACCAGCAATACATGTGCATAATCATACAACGCATATGTCCACCAACCAGACGCCGTTTAAGGTACTGGACGGGTTTAACACACCCTTACTAGCAAACCTCAGAAACGGTACACCACTATACAAACAATATGATTATCCGAAGGCATTAAAACATCAAATCCAAAAAGCCTACGAGATAGCCAAGACATGTCAAAACAAGGCCAAAACAGCCGCAAAAGAAAGATATGACAGAAACAGTAAGCCAATAACACTTAAGATAGGGGGAAAAGTGCTTTTAAAAAATCAACTTCGGAAAAAAAGTTGTCACCTTTATGGGAAGGTCCTTATGAAGTTAAAAGCTTTCCCACACCAGTAAATGTCCAAATATTGGTAAAAGGAAGGCTAAAGACCTTACATCCTAACCTGGTGAAGCCCTACAAATAATAAAAATGATGGTAAGAAAGGAAGACTCCGGGAGGTACAATAATTTTTTTTATTTATTTCCAGGTTTGGATAACGATGGAAGTCTTCGCAAGGAAAAGCTTATATATGGAGAAACTACAAACGGACGATGGTTTTGTGGAAATTAACATAGGGGATGCCAGGGTGATTTGTAAATATAATTTCTCGCTCCCAACAAAGCCGCTAACATTCTCCAAGGAAAGAATATTAACATTTCAGGAGATAACCCTACAACAACAATATAACTTATCATGGCTACGGAAACATCCTTACCGCTGAAGTACGCAGAATGCCCGCAACAGAAAAACCTGGCGGATTGCGGGTTACATGTAGTAAGGAATGCGGATTTCTGTATCAGACAATTTTTCAGTGCTCAACCTTTGGATTGGCGTCAAACATACGACTCGAACTCACAACCCAAATCTGCAACAATTGATAGCCAGTTGTTGTCTAGAATCATGGCGAAGTAGTCTAAAAGGAATATGGGGGCCAGCGACAAAATTAACCCAAACGTCAATAACACAGTCCAGGTGGTTCTGCGAAACATGGAGGTAAGATGGACAAAGGGAAAGTATATGAGGAGAAATATAGAAGTGAATGACATTACTTACCGATTGACTGTTGACAGACAGGGGAATGGAACGGTAAGACCATTATAATTTCCAAATAATCTCATTCGGGTTGTTTGACAAAACCGAAAGTGACATTTTCACAGAGACAACCAAACTGGTATTAGCAAAGCATTGGTTTGGATTACATGTTGAAATCAAAACAAACTTCGAAATGTTAGTATTTTTGTGCAACCCAACAAGCGCTTCATAAAATCTTGTAAAGATTTTTATTTTGTTTAATTTTTTTTTACTTAAATAAAATACGTTATTGCTCAAAATATTGATCATTACTTAAGTATTTAATTTTCCTTTTTGCATTTTATAAAAAATTAAATAATAAAAATCAAATAATGATGAATTTAATTGATTTGATATGAAATGTTGGTTGGGCAAAGAAACAAAAACAAAAGGAAGTGTGTTCATATCATGGGCATGAAATATTTGTAAAGAATTATATTCTTTATACATACATACATATTTTGCATAGACAAAAATGCACCCATAAGCAAATGACATTTTTTGTTTCTTGTTTTTTTTAAAGCAAATTTTCTCATGAAAATAAACAACAATATATTGTTTCAAATTTTCAGACTGCAGCAAGCTTACTGAATAACAAGCTGTGCAACAAAAAAAAAATTTTTTTTAACAAAAAATTAATAACATACATTATGAGTATGTAATATGAGCTTTTCAAGGTTTTCTAGCGGTAGGTCAGTTAACAAATAAGCAGACGAAGCAAAATTTTGTACGAATACTTTTTAAGTTAGGTCAGTTATACAAAAAAAAAAAAATAATATAGACAATTAAGACAAGCTTCGTTTAAAGTTCCTCTAAGTTTGAAATTATATTAAATTTACGAATTTGTTGAAAACTTTAAAACTAAGTAATTAAAACATTACGCTAAAACAATATAGAAAGAAAAATTTTTTTTTTTAAATTGGTGGTGGCTATTGTAAAATTAGATTAATTTCACTGAAGATAAAATAGGTTTAAGTGAAAAAGAAACATATATGGAAAACCTTTAATACTTATTTCTTTGTGTCAGTTGAATATATCAATTCGAAAAAGAAAAAATTACTGACACCCTTAATTTTGATTTCTCATTTAAAAACAAGAATTAACATTTGGAAATATGAAATTGTAAATTGAGAAAGAAGGAAAAGTAATTATTAAAGAAAAAATTATAATAATAACAATATAAATTTTGCTTTTAAAGAGATGTAATAATAACCAAATAAATTTTATATAAAACAAAACTAAAATGTATATTGTTATAACTATGCTGACCATTACACTATAAAAATAAGTTCAACAACGGCTCAACGACAATCTCCAGCAACAACAGAAGAAACAGCAACTCACATCAAGAAGATTCAAAGAAATCTCACCAAAATAACATTAACAACAGAAGAAACAGCAACTCACATCAAGAAGATTCAAAGAAATCTCACCTAAACAACATTAACAACAGAAGAAACAGCAACTCACATCAAGAAGATTCAAAGAAATCTCACCAAAACAACATTAACAACAGACGACACAGCAACAACAGCAACTCAGACCAAAAAGTTCAAACAAATCCAGTCAAAACAACAGTCTAAAACAGCAACAACAATAGCCGTCGTCTAATGATGATAATACAAGGCGCCATGCATAGGCTTCTGAGACCAAAACGTAAGTCCAATGCTAAGCCACGACAGCAAATTCAGCACCATTTAAAACATCGGTTTTTAACTGTTGACAGCTTGCAGCGCTACTCGTTACGTGATAGCAAAGCAAATTCAACAATAAGAACACTTTAAACAACACCAAGTAACAGTGGTGCACAACGGGCGTAGCACTCCATGGATGACTGATAATGGACCAAGGCTACTCGTTAGCAGCATCGTTGATCACCATAACAGAACTCCCCACAGTCTGCCCAATCAGAGCAAGACAGGTCTCACTAACAATACAGAAAAAAATTATTGTATAAGAATCGTCTACGGAATCTCCGGTAGTTCGATATTCATCTATCTGTCTACTTAAGCGGGACGATACTGATTTCATTCATGCCTCTGCCCACTGTTTGGATACACCTGCACGCAGCGGTGATGCAGATTCTATTCCACGATCCTAATACTGCCACAGGAGAAATCGGAAACAATAAAGAAGGCTTATCGCAAAATCGCAAACATAAGGCCAGTAAAAACTACTGCGTATTTTCTTCTTTTGAAGGGGGAGGGATGTTGTGAATCACCATTAATCTTGTTACTTTTAAGCAAAACATATTCATTAAATAAATTCTTTAAGTAAATACCCTTACTATTTTTGTATATTAAGTGAATATCACTAATGTGCTCTCTAATTACCATTTGTTTTCATTGGTTGATAAACCATAAATTTTATACTTACTGTTTTGTAAAGTCAGCATATTTAATTCATATTAGTTTTTAAGCAACACTATTCTTATTGGCTAATACGGCCAAAATTTTTTAAAAGTATTTTTAAGCAGTTAGCATAATTTTAGTATAAATAATAAATTAACTTTAATTAAGTCGACAGAGTGGTAGTTCTAGTGTGATAACTAAATAAAGAAGCCTGCGATTCCGACGTGGACCCTCCAGGTTATATAAATAAAATAAAGTGTTTTTGATTTGATAATTATTAACTTAATAATTCCTGCGAATCCCACGGGACCCTCCAGGATTATAACAGTAGTTAGAGAATGTAAATGAAAGTGAGGATACATTGTTTCATCGATAAAAGTAAATATAAATCATTCTTTTAATATTAAAGATGACTGATAAAAAAAAGATGACAAAAAGAGGACACAAATATTATAGATGACAGCGAGTTAGAATAGATGATTGTCCTCTAAAAAAGAAGACGTATGGTCACCTTAACTTAGTGTATAATATAAAATGTAGATCCGTGTGGAATAAAACTTTTATTTTTATTTAGTTTGTTTAATTAACCAAGAAGTATATTTATAAGCATGCCTTGAAAGTTTGAACTGCAGTTTCCTTAATATACTTTTTAAATCAATAATAAACTTTTTTTTTATATGTACATACATATGTGTTTAAACAAATATACAAACATCTAAATTTATTTAAAGATTTTTTATATCTTAATGTACATATACTAAAGATTTTAGGCAAAAATACTTCCTTTTTTAAATAATTTAATTAAAAGAGAATTTGCGCTACATACACTGTCTGAATTAATAAACTTAACAGTAATACCGGTATATCGGTATTTTAGACTCGATGACGGTATGTACCGATAACAAGGATACCGAAATAAAAAAAAAACACAGTTACTGTTACCCATACTGACATTTAAAAAATAATTATACCGGTATCAATACCCATACCGTATTTGCATAGGTTTCCAACCTTCATAAATTGTAAGAGCTAGAGCAAATACTAGAAGCACACACACAAATATTTTTTTCTTTTTTTAAGTGTAAGCAGCGTTGTCAAATGTTCAGATTTATATGTTTTTCAAACAGTTGAGCAGTCGTGCAGTTTTTTCATTCATAAATAATTTGTTTAACAGTTTGAAATTTTTTTTGGATATTCACCTTCTTACTTCATATCATTTACAACCTCATTCAAAGCTTATAATAATAATAATAATTAAGTAATAATAATGAAATCTAAGTTAAATTAATAGGTATGGGCCAGAGTCAAAAATTAAAACATATACAACCCTATCGTGAATAACAAGTGTAATATTTGGTCACGTGAAATTTTTATTCCTTTCGAAGGGAAAAATGCTATCGTGTAGAGTTGTGCTGTAAAGAAACGAACTAGTTCAATTGGACGATTCCCTTAAGTGAACAATGTGAACTAGTTCAGTCTAGTTGTTCCTTTTTGTTCTTTTGGTCTTTCTTGTTCTTTCGTTCGTTTATTCTCTGTTCCTGCTGACCAATACACAAGCAAAACATTTCAATTAAAAGATTATAGTTTCCGATTTGCGTACTATTAAAAAGAGACAAAATAGTGTGCATATTAAATTTTTATGACAATAATCAATTTTTATGACAATAATCAAATAACAGAAAATGTATAAATATTTCGAGTTTTATTAAATTAAAAGAGAGAATTTGTAGTGTTGAATTAGAAACCACATTGTGAAAAAGATTATTTGAATTAAAAATGATTAAAATTAGTTTTAAACGGATTGCGGATTTCATTTTAAGTACTTTCTTTTAAAAAGTTTAATTTCCACCTTTTACTTACCACAAACTGCAAAAAGAAAATACATTTGCACAAGTTCACACTTACAAAATAAATAGAAAGGATTTGTTGTGTTGAATATCAAACAATTTTATAAAATTTACTTTCAAGTGATTACAGACTTCATTTATGCATTTTAATTTAAGAATATTAATTTTTACCATTTAATGTTTCTGGAATGCAAACGCCATTCGTCAATACAAACACGAGATCGAGCACTTCCTAGTGGAAAAAATATTGATATAATGTTGGTCTCTGAGACTCATTTGATCTCAAGAAGCTTATTTAAAATAAATGGCTACACTCCATGTAATTCAAAGGACCCGAGAGGAACAGCATGCGGTAGATCAGCAATTCTAATTAAGTCAAGACTCAAGCACTATGTTCTTGATAACATTTGTGCAGAACATCTACAAGCAACTAATATTTGTGAAGAAATTTTTTTTTACAAAAATCGTTATATCATCATTTACTCACCTCCCAGATTTTCAATCACTGAGGATCAATATGAGGATATCTACATTGATTGGACCTTGTTTCGTAGCAGATGGAGACTACAATGCAAAACATACATTCTGGGGTTCGCGCCTTATTACACCTACAGGTAGAACGTTGTTCAACACAATTTTGAAAATGAGATTGGACGTCATTTCGATTGGGGACCCCACTTACTGGCCTACGGATATACAAAAAATTCCGGATGTTATAGATTTTGGCGTCATGAAAAATATTTCTAGGGATTTAGTTCATTTGAAGCTTCTCTAGATCTCTCCTCCGATCACTCTCCCACTATCGTTACAATCTGTAACTCACTTAGAAATCTTTTACGTCACCCATATGTGAAGATGATCAATCATGTTAATTGGCTAGGATTCAAAAAATATCTTAGTAGTCATTGCACGTAAAACATAATACTAAGAACATTCGATGATGTTGAATCTAATATTGCGAATCTTAACGAAAATATAAAGCAGGCTGCTGAACATGCTTCTACCACCCACCCGCAGACTGGGTTCAATAGAATTTATTCTACGGATATTGAAAGTCTCGTATGTGAAAAAAGAAGAGCTAGCGGGAATGGCGACAGCACAAATCGCCCCATCATAAAATCAGATTTAAAGAGTGCACTAAACGACTCCAAGAGTTGCTTGCATATGAAAAAACTGCATCTCTTAAAAATTATCTGGAAAACCTCGATGTCACACCAGCATCTAATTACTCTTTGTGGCGCGCTGCGAAAAAGCTTAAAACACCCGTTGAGCTTAAACCACCTCTGCGCACTTGTACCGCAAGTTGGGCAAGAAGCTATACTAAAAAAGGTAACTTATTTTCAAACCGTGTAAAATCCGTATTTACCCGAAACACATGTAATGGTGCTGTTGATTTACCGAGTGTAGTTGCTCTATCCCCTCTACCCTTAAAGTTTAACCCGAAGAAAGCTCCAGGTATAGATGGAATTAGTCACAAAATGTTAATGAATTGGCTTCGTATTGCAATTAGAATCCTGCTATTTATTCTTAATGCCATGTTACGACTAGAGTATTACCCACACCACTGGAAGCTTGCCAAGGTCAAAATGATTCCAAAGCCGTGCAAAGACCTTACCAAGGCTGAATCATACAGGAAACTAAGTCTACTATCAACAATGTCAAAAGTTTTCGAAAAACTGCTCATGACAAAATTGTCCTTTATTATAATTGGTAGTGGGTGCATCCAGAACCATTAATTTAGTTTTGAAAGTCAGCATTCAACAAACGCATAGATTGGTTCAATTTATAAGAAGAACATTTAAAGAAAAGAAGTATTGTTCTGCCCTGTTTATTGACGTGCCTCAGGCAGTTTATAAAGTGTGACATCAAGGCCTTATTTTAAAATTGAAATCATATCTACTAATAAATTTTCTGAAGCTATTGGAAAGTTACATTACTGCCCGGAAGTTCGACGTTGTGGAAGGAGACTTCATGAGTGTACCTGTGTGCGACAGGGAAGCCTACTGGGGCCAGTGTTGTATTTGATTTATACTTGTGATATGCCTTTGAGCAGCAATATCCTTAAATCTTCATTTGCCGATGATAAAGCCTGCGGTAGTATGCACGAAAACCCCCAGGAGGCTTCCCGATATCTACAAGAACATATTACATAGCTGGAACTATGGTTAAACTTATGGAGAATTAAAGTAAACGAACAAAAGTGTGTTCAGGTAACATTTGCCCTGCGAAGAGATACTCGTTCCTTAATTGGAATCAACATTCAAGTTGTTCCTCCACATTCACATGTAAAATACCTTGGTATACACCTGGATCGACGGCTTAAAAGGACACACCATATTGACTCGAAGCTAACACAAATGAAACTTAAATTAACTCAGATACATTGGCTGATTGGTAGAAATACAACACTCAGTCTAGATTGTAAACTTTTAATTTGCAAGTCGCTTTTGAAACCAATATAGTACTACGGAATACAGCTATGGGGCACTACTTCAGCTTCCAATATAGATAGAATCCAACGAAGGCATAGCAAGATTTTAAGACTGATAACATCGGGTCCATGGTACATCAAAGCTTCAAATTTACATCGTGATTTAAATATGCCACTAGTGTCTGAAGAAATTTAAATTACGCAGGCAAATACTTAACAAAACTCGAGTCCCATCCTAATCCCTTTGTTCGTGACATCTTGAATTTTACTGGACACATCCGCTTAAAGAAGAGGGACAGTACGGCTCTAATACTTAACCCTCCAGATGAAACAGCGTGTATTATTGATTACTATCACTAAGTTTATGCCTGACACTGGTTTGACCTAATTATTATATCTAGATTTAAGATTTGAATACTTATTGTTAGTTAATTTTTTATTTTTTTTTTTGAAGATACAATAAATTAATTATATGCATGTACAAAAAAATTTACTTACAAAAACTACGCACTAAGTATAAAATGAAATTATTTTAGACTAGCAGGATTTGTTCACTGAATAAGTGAACGAAAAGAATGAACTAGTTCTTTTTTTTTTTTTTGTTGGGAACAAAAAAGAGCAATCTCGAAAAGGAACAACTATGCCCAACTGTAGTGTACCACACTTATGGTGGTGCACTGTAACATAAATTACTTGCATTGCTTTAATAGCAGTTCAATGCACAAGCATTGCAACATAATAAGAATGCTGAATGCAAGAAATTAAGTGACATACTTTTGAGTCATAATTTAATTACTTTTTAACAAATTCCGTTAATTTTGATTGGTTGTTTAAAAATATGCTTACTATTGTAATAGTGAAGAAAGGAACAAAAAATAATTGTAAATATGTAAACGTAAGTTAGAAAAGCTAATTAAGAATTGTAAAAATAGTATATAAGCAGAGCAAAATGTTAATAAAATCAGAATTTTTAATTGAACTCTCAAATCTTTTGCCACCTCTTTTGAGCGCCTACTGATAAGCTGGTCTCTCTGACAACTGTAAAAGCAAAACAAGAGACTATAGGGCTACACACGACACTAGGACCAAAACAATAGACTCTTCGAACTTTACATGGCGATCCTGCGGACAAAAACCTGAAAGTTGAGACCAATGCAACCACAATCCTGTGACAGAGATCCTTAGATCCTGAAACTACGATCCTGTGACCAAAAAGCTACAGCGAACTAACAGGAAGAATTTCATCCCGGCCATAAAACATTTACATACTTTACCTATAACCTGTGACTATAAACAAATGTCAAAATAAAAAGATTTCCGAGCTATCTTCAACAAATACAAAATATTATTGTAATTAAATCGCACTTTGTAATTGACGAAAGAAAATTAGTTCAACATCATCAGCACTCCAATGAGATTCCAAAACATTTATGAAGATGAATAACAATATTTTTAGTAATTAATATTAAATTTTTCATACATACATATATTAGAATAACTTATTCTTAAAAAAAAATACATGTACATTTAAAATATACAAATTAGTAATATGGGAGGAAAAACGTCCAAAATAGATAATCCAAATGCCAATGTAGTAAATAATGTAGAAATTGTAGACCACACTAGACAAATAGATTCAGTATGGATACTCATATTAGTATTAGTTATATTAAGCGCACTAAATATTTTGATTAAAATATACATTTTACACAAAAGATCCCTAAAAAAGAGATATGCTAGCCGTAGCGACAATCTAGACAAAATTTAAAATAAAATAAAAATATATATATAAAAAAAAATTTAAATAAACTTAAATTTTTACTTCAATGGAATGGCAAAACATTGTTAATAAAGTTAGATTAATAAAAGAAAATTTTGACAAGTCCTATAAATGCTTAAACACTGATAGAGTTACAAAAGACGAGACAATTGAAAAACATATACAGAATTTAATAAACAAATTTGAAGAAATACGAGTAATATTAAAAGTAAACTACAATCGACTAACAACTTCACACAAAGTCGCAGCCGACGCATTTTTCCTAGACATAAGAGACAAACTCTCAAAAATATCAACAAGAAAAGGATTAGAACTAGAAATACCAAACTCACTACATCAACAAATAATTAGAAAAATTTCAAAAAACTCAGATATGACAAACAACACTTCAAAATCAACTGCAACAATGACAATTGCAAAATTACTCCCCATCTACTCTGGTAGAAAGGAAGAACTTAACCCATTCATAGCCAATTTGGAATTAATTCAAGAAACCCTAGATGATACAAAGAAACCCAATTTCTTTCAATTCGTTTTCAAAACCAGATTAGATCAAAAAGTACAAAACAGAATAAAGCAAACTAGTATACCAAACAATTTAGAAGAATTAATAAAAGAACTAAAGAAAAATTATAAGACAAAACTAACACCAAATAGCATCCTAAATGACTTAAATAAAATAAAACAACAAGGTGACATACGAAAATTTGCAGACAAAATTGAAAGTTTAATTTCAGAATTAAACGAATTACAAATATCAAGCATAGGTGAAGAAAGCAGAAATGTAATAATACAATCAAACGGTATCATTGCATTTAACGCATTTAAAAATGGATTGGCCAATAGAAAAATAGTCAAAACAATAAAAGCGAGCAGAGTAAAAACATTTGCAGAAGCTTTAGAAATTGCAGAAGAATCCAACAATTCAAATGCCCAAGCACAGATTATGCATCAGAGAATTAGATTTAATAATAATAATAGAAATCAGAATAGAAATAATAGTAATTTTAACAACACAAACCGCATGAATAACCATAATAATAACAGAAATAATAATTTTGTTAACTTCAGAAATAACAATTTTAGTAGAGGAAACAATTTTAATAACAATAGAAACAATACAAATTTTAATAGAAACGATTATCCCAACACTAGAAATAACACCTTCAATAATAGAAATGGAAGCAATTTTAATAGAGGTAGACAAAATAACACATACAGAAATAACAACAACAGACATGTACACACCATACAAGATTCGGGAAACACATTAGGCTCGTAATACAGCGGTATTCCGGACAGCCAAATTTAAAAATACACAAAGTATCTGATAATAACACAAATTTCATAACTACTAAATACAAAAATAAAACTTTCACATTTCTTATTGACACAGGAGCCGACATATCACTTTGTGTAATGCAAAATGAATTCCAATATGAAATTTTAAATGAAGAAGAAAGATGCAAATTAACAGGCATTACTACAGAAGAAATCCATTCACTAGGCACAATAGAAATAGAACTTAATATATCAAATGAAGTATGCTTACACCCATTTTATATAGTAGATTCAGACTTTCCCATAGAAACAGACGGAATAATAGGTAGAGACTTCCTTAAGAAATATCTTTGCAAAGTAGATTACGAAACATTCACAATTTCAATATTTAAAAATAACACAACTATAACACTGCCAATGCATACAAAATCATTTACGTCACTACAAATAAAAATACCACCAAGAACAGAAATAATACAAGCATTAAAATTAAACTTAACTAAAGATAGCGTAATTTTTAACAACGAATTAAAGCCAGGCGTAATTCTAAGTAATTCAATAGCACCAAACGGCATGACTCATTTGAAAATATTAAGTACAACAAATGATGAAATAATTTTAAAAAGCATTAAACTCCAAATTGATCCACTTAAAAACTATGAAATATTAAATTACAATAATGTTAATAACCCCCAACGTTTTGAGCAAATACTAAATTACTTGCAAATAAATAATAATGACAATTATGCAAAAACAGAATTAATAAAAATTTTTAGGAAATATCAAAATGTTTTTCACCTCGAAGACGAAAAATTAAGCGTCAACAATTTTTACACACAGAAAATCATGACGTCAGACAATACACCAGTGTACATAAAAAACTACAGATTACCTCATGCACATACTGAAATAATAAACGAACAAGTACAAACAATGCTTGATGATGATATAATAGAACCATCAATTAGCCCATATAATGCTCCACTCCTCTTGGTACCCAAGAAAAACACGGACGACAAAAAGAAATGGAGACTACTAGTAGACTTTAGAAAACTGAACGACAAAATTGTAAGCTACAAATTTCCACTAACTAGATTAGAAGATATCTTGGACAAACTTGGTAGAGCCAAATGGTTTTCTACACTAGACATGACAAGCTCATTTCACCAGATTGAATTAAATGAAGAATCTAGGCCACTTACAACATTTTCTTCAAAAGACTCCCTTTTGGACTAAAAATTTCTTCAAATAGTTTTCAACGAATGCTAACAATAGCACTTTCCGGACTAGAATCCGAAGCATTTCTTTATGTAGATGACATAATAGTATATGGATGTAGCTTAAACCATCACAACCAAAATTTAATAAAAGTACTGGACAGACTTCAAAAATACAATCTAAAACTTAATCCAAAGAAATGTTGTTTTTTGAGAAGTAATTTACTTAGGACATTTAATAACAAAAGACGGTGTAAAGATAGACCCATCCAAATATGAAGCAATAAAAAATTATCCAATACCCAAAAACGCAGACGAAGTAAGACGATTCATTGCATTTTGCAATTATTACAGAAAATTCATAGCTAATTTTGCTGACATCGCTAAAGACCTAAACGCACTATTAAAGAAATCAAAAGAATTCAAATGGACAGAACAATGCCAAAATGCCTTCGAAACACTAAAAGAAAAGCTAATACCCAAATTTTGAAAAACCTTTCATAATAACAACCGACGCTTCAAACTACGCGTTAGGTGCAGTACTATCACAAGGAGAAATAGGACAAGATTTACCAATTTCATACGCAAGTAAAGCATTACAAAAACATGACATGAATAAACCAGTCATTGTAAAAGAACTATTAGCAATACACTAGGGAATAAATTATTTTAAACCATATCTATATGGAAGACAATTTATAGTAGTAACAGACCACAGACCTTTGATCTCACTCTTTTCACATAATAATCCTTCATCTAAAATGACAAAAATTAGAGTAGATTTGAGTGATTATGATTTTACAATTATTTATAAGAAAGGAAAAATTAACACTAACGCTGATGCACTTTCGAGAATAAAAATTGACTCTGACATATTAAAACAAATGATACCATTAGAAAACGATGAAAAAGAAAGAAAATTATTAGTAAATACAAGGGCAATGAAAAATAAAACTAATGAGGCAAATATAAAAGAAAATAATGAGGCAACTAACAATAATATAAATAAAAACCATACGCGCGCAACAGAAAGCAATATGGAAAAAATTTACTCCCAGAAGCCTGATCAACTTCAAATTTGGGAATGCATATCCATTAATGACATCAAAAATATGAAGAAATTGCAATTTAATAAATTTGAAAATATAAAAGAGGCCGACATAAATATTGAAAATAATATTGTGCACATTGGACGTTATGATAATTCATCGAAACCAGATTCGAATATGAAGAAATTGCGTACCAAAAATTTGAATATAGGATGTAATGATAATTCATCGAAACCAGATTCGACTATGAAGAAGTTACATACCAAACATATGAATAATGAAAATAATAAGCTAGCAAGATGCAGTGATAACTCAGCGAAACTAGATTCGATTCTGAGGAAACTGATATCTAAAATGAAGAAAGAAAATATAAAAGAATTAGCGCTATCAAATAATGATGAAATATTTAAAGTATATACAAAAGAAGAAATAAAAGAAGCATGTGCCAAGATAAAAATAAATAACAAAAGTCCTCAACTAAAAATATTAATATACAATGCCTCGACAAAAATAACAGATGCAATATTGCATTACAAACTAATTGACGAATTCCACAATGCCACACACGTAGGCCACTTAGGAGTTAGAAAAAATATCATCAAATTAAAACAAAAATATATTTGGAAAAACATGTCAAAGATGGTAAAGAAATTTGTGTCATATTGTGACAAATGTACGAAAAATAAACAAACAAAACATATTAAGGAACCACTTACCCTGACAGACACACCAAACAATAGTTTTGAAGTAATTTCAATTGACACCGTAGGACCTCTTCGTATTTCAAATGATTACCGATACATTTTAACCATGCAGTGCGAACTGACAAAATTTGTCGTTGCTCACCCAATGCCGACAAAAGATGCACTTACAACAGCCAAAACAGTTGTTGAACAATTTATTTTGAACAACGGACAATTTAAAGTACTTAAGTCAGACAGAGGAACAGAGTTTAAAAATGAAATAATGAGTAAAGTATGTTCATTGTTAGGGATAAGACAGAATTTTTCAACACCTTATCATCATGAAACACTTGGATCAATTGAAAGAAATCACAGGGTTCTTAAGGAATTTCTATTAACAACCGCAAATGATCATGAATGGGATAAGTGGATTCCACAACTCTATTATAGTGAATGTCCTGTGAAATTTTGCCCCACGATCAGTCTCAGTGAATGTAAAAAAGGGAAGAACATTTGCAATGCCTAAAAATTAATTGAAATTTAGAAAAATTTAAGTTAAATAAATAGATATACACAAATTTTGGGTTCCAAATGATTTTTTTAACTTTAAAGTTGTGTTTTTAAATATTCTAGGTGCAGTGGAGAAATATTATTTAGTACACTACCGCGGTGCACAACCATAAAATGTACTGTGTGTGAACCCAAGAGATTCATACTCCATGAAAAAAGGTGCTGTAGGGAATTATTGTTAAGAATTATGAACTTTACTTAATAATCTTGTCCTAAAAATATATACTTATAACTTTTAATATATAATTTAAAGGAAAACATCGAAACTATTCAATGCCTGCAAAAATAAAATGAAAAAATCTAAAGGAAAAGTGAAAAAATTAACGTGAAAAATATTATTCACGATAAGGGGAATCAAAACAAGGGAAACAATTTTAAGGGAAAAATTATTCACTTATGGAAATATTTCGCTGGAAAAATATTCACGATAGGGGTGATAATATACTTAGTAGTAACAAAAAAAAAGGTTTGTCTTAAGTAAGACAAAAAATAAGGAAATTAACTAGGTTTGTTACCCGTCCTCTTTTTCCCAGCCACTGTCCTCTTTTTGGCATCTCTGTCCTCGGAAAAAATTTGCGCCCGGGAAAGTCCTACTTTTTAAGGAAATTTTTTTGCCTTTAAATTACTTGACAAATGGTGTTTATTAAAAAACCAATCTAAAAAGGGAAATAATTAGTATTGGATGTCCAGCTTATCTTATAAATAACACTGCTCATCGGGATTGCGGTATGTTATTTTAAGGCGTAGAATTATTAAAATGTATTTAAAATATCGACGGAGTTGCGTTAAAAGGGCCAAAATAATATAGCACAGCTTTAAGCAAAAGTTCAAAATCTTTATTTTATGAACATTTAACTCAAACAATGAAAGTTTATTTAAGGTCAGTAGTCCTACTGTTAGAGATATTTGATGTGCAATCGATTGAACTTTAAATGATTTTGATTTTGGGTTTCACTTGACGAAGAAGTACCTTTTAACGAATTCTTGTATTGCAAAACTTTTTTGATATGTATAAACGACAAAAATATTAGTTTAACAAATGTTTCCAACATTTGAAATGATATTTGAAGTATTCTTCCTGTGCGTTTATGTACGAAAATATTCTCAAATGTGTAGTATAAAATTATGCAGGTACAATTTAATGTAAAAAAATTCAACATTCTATGTAAAATGGTGCTAGATCGACCCGATTTAAGCATCCCATACACGTTTCAATGCAATTGACAATTGAGTCGGTTGCTGTCCAAATCAAGGCGTGTATGGCTCTGTCAATTGACTAGTTTGGCAGTTGTCGAGTTGGTTGAAGAAAAATCAAAATATATTGATTTTTCAAGTTGATTAGTAAATCTTTCAATTTGATTGTGATGTGTGTGTTCGAGTCTCTTGATCAGCTGTCAAAATTTATGTTTGCAGTTTTATTTTATAAAGAAAAATGAACGAATACAATAGAAGTTTTTAATTTTTAAATATTTAATTGTAAAAAAATATAAATTTGACAGTTGAATAAAAATCTTTAAATTCCAGTTATGAAGTGTGTGGCCAAGAATAAATTCAATTAAAGGACTCAATTGATAATTGAATTGAAACTTGTATGGGATGCTTTACGCAACACCATTGATATGTATTTCAGATTTTATTGGTAGTAATATTATTGGAAAAAATTAATTTCGTTTTATTTTTAAGTCCTACTTTTTTAAGCACATATCCGCCTTTTTTCCCTATGCTGTTCTCTTTTTATTATTAACGCGATAACAACCCTTATAGTATGTTCACACGGGACCTGCTTCTCTCTCTCCAATCACGAACGAATCTACTTACTTCGCCGTACAAAATTATGAGAGCAAATCAAGTAGATTCAATATAAATCTACTTGTGAAGCCCGTAAAACTTTTATCTTCTCCAACTTTGATCGCAGCTTATCGCCAGTTTAAATGAAGTAGCTATCAAAACAAAATAGGTATATGTGCATGTGAGTGTTTGTGAACAAATAAAAAAAAACCACAAAAACAAAGATGTGAGTTTAAAATAAATGAATTTAATTTAGTTATGAATACTATAAAAAGGAAAAAGAAGAAGAAAATATAGGGATACCTTCAAAAACAAGATTTTGAATGAGTTGAATATATGTAAGTATGTATGCTTAGTAGATTGTTAATGGCGGTCTGAGTCCAAGTTTGGGAATTCAAAACCGGGAAAAATTAAAAACGATGGCAACCGTGTTTCAAATTGGGGATTTTGGGTATTTTTATATTGAGATTTCGTTAGGCTGGTTGTGTGTGTGTGTGTGTGAGTTTGATTCTTTCTATGTATGTATGTATGTGTGTATATATATATGTATTTGTGTGTACAGCTTTTGTCATTGTAGAGAAACGTTGTGCTTACAGTAGATGGATGTATCTGTGAGTGTTCGTATATGTGTCTGTATGTGTGAGTGCATATGTGTGAGTGCATATGTGTGCGTTTTTGTATTTACTTGTATGTTTGCCAGTATCCACTATTTTTGTTGTAGTTAGCGACAAACATTATACCCTGTAGGAAATGTTGATGTTGAAAATGTACTGACTCCCTTTTGACTTTGTAACCAGTACTACTCTTTAATTATTCCTCATGCAATGCTTCGTGCTATAGACATAAACAAGACATAGTGACTACTTAGTTCTTCTGGGAAAATGGAGACATACTAACCATACAGTAGAGCAGAGTTCTATGAATAGGGGTAATTATATTTTTATTTTAGTATATTTTACTTTAGCAAAAACTTATAGAAGGACCTGCACTCACGTGCCCCGATTATCATATGAGTTGTGGGGATGTGTGTATGTGTGTGTATACGAATTTCATCACATGTCGTAATAGACAAGTTTATTGTGTATAAAGAAAAAAATAAAATAATAATAATAATTAAATAAATTGTTTATAAATAAAATAATTAAATAAATTGTTTATAACTAAAATAAATTGCTTATAAATAAAATAATTAAATAAATTGTTAATAAATAAAATAATTAAATTAATTAATAAACAAATAAAAAAATTAAATAAAATGAATACTACAAATTGTACCATCTGCAATAAAATCTTTATGACTCAAACAAAACTAAATCAGCATATGGAAACGCACTCATATGCTAACCAATCGAAGGCTATGCTTGGAACTAGTAAGCTAAGTCTTCAAAACAAATATTGTGAGGATTGTGATGAGATGATTCCATCAAATGGTTGTATGGCTCATGTCAGAACCATAAACCACAAAAACAGTTGTAAGCAAGAACAGATTAACGATTTTCTCACTAGAAGAATAAGTAACTTCAATGGGAGGATCGAGACATATATTCTCCTCAACAAAAATGTGGGTGTCTTGTTTCCGGAGGAGTTTCTCGCATCTGCCAAGAGCTCCATAGTATTGGGTGTTTTTTATTGAGGTATAGAACTTTAAGTTGGCATCACTTTTTTAACTGGTGGCCATTTTGTCAGCTGTCAAGTGATTAATATTTAGTTTGGTTTGCCATTTCATCATGAACAGGTTGACAAAAGAACAGCGCTTGCAAATCGTGCAAATTTATTTCGAAAATAATGGTTCAGTTCGCGAAGTTTACCGCAAGCTCCGTCCATTTTATGGTCGACATAATCGTCCAACAGAGCAAATAATTCGGTTAACCATGGATCGTTTTCGCACTACGTTTACTCTATGTGATAATACGCATCTGCAGAGACGTCGAACAGTGCGCACCGAAGAAACAATTGCCGCTGTAGAGCAAAGTGTTGAAGAGGACCCGAATGAATCGATTATTTTGTTCCCGAATTAGATGGCATGAATGTGGATGAGTTGTGGTTCCAACAAGACGGCGCTACATGCCACACAGCGCACGTCACAATCGATTTATTGAAGGCAACATTCGATAAGCGCATAATTTCGCGGAATGGACCTGTCAATTGGCCACCAAGATCATTTGATTTTACACCATTGGATTATTTTCTTTGGGGATATGTGAAGTCGCTCGTCTACGCCAACAAACCAGAAACGTTAGGGGACTTGGAAGCCAACATTCGTGGCGTTATTGCCAACATACGGCCCCATATGCTCGAAAAAGTGGTTGAAAATTGGGCCTGTAGAATTGGCTTTATTCGAGCCAGCCGCGGCGGCCACATGCCCGAAATCATATTTAAACGTTAATGGCATAAAATTATCCTTCCAATAAAGCCAAATTGATGGACATTAAAACGATTTTCTTGTGTTTTATTTCAATTCGAAGTTCTATACCTCTAAAAAAACACCCTGTACAACAACTCAATGAACGTAGTAGGATACATACTACGTTTAATATTAATATGGAGCTGACATGTGATTATATAAAAATGGTGAATGATGAGATGAATGTTTCCCAACTTGTACATATTTCGAAAATGATGTTGGTGACTTTGTCTGATGACATAGAGGAGATGTACAAGAAACAAGCAGAGGAGCTAAGAGCCAAAATGGAAGAAGAGAGGGATAGCGGATGGACCTTGATTTCAATAAATTCTCTTGAAGTTAATATAAACAAGGCGTCCATAATAAGAGGATCGAATATTATCCCTCTCCCAAAAAATATTGCAGCCAAGCATGCATCCATAAATATCGAGAACTCTGATGTTTATTGCTTTAAGTGAAAAACTTTAAAAACTATAATATAACAAACATTTCTGATGAGAATATTAATTTAGGAGCAATTGTGTTCAATTTTGAAGGCCTCGAGTTTCCACTCCCATTGAAGCAGAAAAAACAATTCGAGAATCAAAATGATCTGAGCATCAATGTATTTGGCCATAATGGCACATCGCTTATAGGACATTACTACATAACAAAAGGGGAAAAACACATTCATATTAATCTCTTATTGCTCCAGTCCAATGAAAACTTCCACTATGTACTCATCAAGGATATATCAAAGTAAGATTCATTTGTGCATTTATGAAAAATCTGCTTTCATCTCTATTTAAAAAGTTCCTTATTGTTATATTTATTTATATTGTATAGGTATTTTCTATATTTTCTTCAGACTCCTTCGTTCCAGCATAACATTACACAGAAGTAGAAGATCATGATATGCAACACCTGCCTATGTGTATAATACACATGATGATTATGTGTTTAATCATCATAAAAATGTTTGTGGGAAAAAGGTTATCAGAATGCCAGAAGATGAATCTATTATCAAGTTTAAGAACTACTACAAACAGTTAGATGTACCATTCGTAATCTACGCGGACTTTGAGTCTATTTTAGAAAAAGTTGATAATGCTGTAAGTAAAAGTACCACAAATGTACAGAAACATCATGCTTGTGCATTCGGTTATTTTATTAATTGTAGTTTCAAGAGAGAAAATAATTTGTATAGACATTATTTTGGTGAAGATTCGGGGAATATATTTATCAAAAAAATTTTTGAAGATTGTACAGATATTTATTTAAATTATTTACTTAAAGTTAAGAAAATGTTAATAACCCCAATAGAAAAAGCTCAATATAATAATGCAAAAAATTTTCCTATATGTAAGAAAATATTAAATAACGATAAAGTTAGAGATCATTGTCATCTTACGGGCAATTATCGTGGGGCAGCTCATAGCGAATGTAATTTGAATTATAAAATACCTCAGTTTATACCGGTTATATTGCATAATCTTTCCGCATATTATAAAATATTCTACAATAAAAGTGGTTCCCCAGAACACAGAGAGTTATATTTCTCTTTCAATTTTCATCACATTAGATGAAAAATATGGATTCGAAATAAGATTTATAGACTCGTTTAGATTTATGGCTTCGAGTTTAGATATGTTAGCGAAAAATCTTGATAGCAATGATTTTAATACTATTCGGTCATGTTTCGTTGATGAAGCTCATTTCAACCTGATTAGAAGAAAGGGTGTATTTCCGTACTCTTACATGGATTCCATGACTAAGTTGAAGGAAATTAAACTCCCTAGTAGAGAAGAGTTCCTCAATATTCTAACGAATGAAGAATGTGATGTAGTCGAGTATGAACATGCTCAAAAAATATGGAGAGAGTTTAACTGTAAAACCCTCCTTGACTATACTGAAATTTTAGAAAAATTTGTAGAGATATATACGATTTGGACCCCTGCCACTATTATACACCACCAGGCTTATCTTGGGATACAATGTTGAAAACCACAGAAGTTTCACTGGAACAGTTCACTGATTCCGAAATGTATATGTTTATGCAAAACGGAATTAGAGGTGGACTAGTTCAATGCTCGCAAAGATATTCGAAGGCGAATAACAAATATTTGGAAGAGTTTGATGCATCAAAACCATCAGAATTTCTTGTATAATTAGACGCTAACAACTTGAATGGTTGGCCGATGTCGGAATATCTTCCTTGCGGTGAATTTGGATGGGTATGTGATACTGATTTTGATGTTAAAAAAATTTCTGATACTGCAGAGTATGGGTACATTTTGGAAGTGGATATAGATTATCCCGATTCAGTGCATGATCTACATAATGATTTGCCATTTTGTCCCTAAAATAACGCCCTGACTTACACTCAAAAACAAATTACACCATACACTATAGAGTTTTAAAACAAGCCATTTCAAATGGCCTCATCTTAAAACAAATCCATAGAATACTCAGATTTAAGCAATCCTCTTGGCTTAAAAAATATATTGACTTAAACACATTTCATAGGACTAATGCCAAAAATAATTTTGAAAAAGATTTCTTCAAACTTTTAAACAATACTGTTTACGGGAAGACAATGGAAAACATTGAAAAACGTAGGGACATTAGAATTACGTCATCTTGGGAAACGTCAAACAGGAGCATTAATTGCGAAACCAAATTTTAATCAGTTGACAAAATTTTCTGATGATATGTATGCGGTAAAGTTAGAAAAAATGGAACCACTATATGATAAACCCATATCGAAGTGGAGAATGTATGACTTCCATTATGGCTTCATGAAGCCTAAATTTGGAGAGAACATTTCTCTCAACTATATGGATACTGACTCATTTATTTATTCAATTAAAACTGATGATTTTTACGATGACATCCGTAGTGATATTAGTTTAAATTTTGATACGTCAGAATATCCTATATATAATCAATTTCGTTTACCGCTACTCAATAAGAAGGTTTTGGGAATGATGAAAGATGAAAACAATGGGAATATAATGACAAAGTTTGTTGGTTTAAGAGCAAAAATGTATTCTCTGTCGACTCTTCGCTCGGAATCTGTTAAAAAATCAAAAAGTCTGTAATTAAAAAGTTGTCCATTAATGATTACAAAAGTTGCTTATTCGAATCCAAAATTATCTCGGATGAAATGTTTTTGTTTAGATCTAAAACATATCAACTATATACCCAAAAACTACATAAAATAGCACTTAGCTTTTCTGATGATAAAAGAAATATAATGAAAGATAAAATAAAAACGCGCGCTTGGGGACATTACATAGACCGAAACAATGAAACAATGGATGTAGAATAGAATGATTCCTACTAAATTGCATGTAAGATGACAACGAGAATTTAATTTTGTACTAATTGTAGTTATTTATTAATGTATTTATTTAATTATTTATTATTTACTTATTTGTTTATTAATTTAAATTTGTACTAATTGTATTTATTTATTAATGTATTTATTTAATTATTTATTAATTTATTTATTATTTACTTATTTGTTTATGAATGTATCTTATTAATTTTAGTATTTTATTCACCCAAAAGCATGTTAAAATTGAATGGTTTAAAACTTTTATCTTTTTACCTATACCTAAATTATTTGTAAATAAAAATAAAATATTAGATTAATGATGTTTTTTTCTTTTTATATCTGTATATTTTTATTTATACATGAAATATATATTTCATGAAATAGTCAAATTGCTTTCTGTAGCGACCTCATTTAATTCATTATCTGTGCTTATATTCAAAATTCCATATTTATCCTTCCAACAATTTACAAATTTCTTAAACTTTTTTAAAATTCATATTACTGACTACATGATCCCTATAGACGTGCTTAATATTTTTCTCATCTTACTTAAACATTATAATAACATTTGCATTGGCTCTTATTAAATGCTTACAGCCGAATTCATAAAAATTTTAAACAACATTTCGAATGTTGTTTAAGCAAAATTCGCTAAAATTGTATTCCTAATAGAATTTTAGCTTAAAAACGTTTTTTAAACCTGGTGTAAACCACCAGATTTTAAAATTTACTGCATCCATATTTAAAATAATTTTGAGTTGAGCTTGTTATAATTTTGCTTCATGTTTATTTGCATTTTTAACTTTGCCTGTATGTATGTATGTATGTATGCATATGTGTATTAGGAATTATGCTATATAAGTTTAGCACAAGCAGAATGAGTCATCATTCTTATGTCACCCAATACAAAAATATACACGTATTGCTTCTCATGCGCAACAGCGTTAAATATTATAATTGAATCATTGAACCTTTAATTGATGAAATTAATTTCTTCAGATATTCACAAAAAAATTGTGAAGTGAGTTCAAATGGCAGAAATGCATATTTTACTGTGAGTTCTGAAGCTCTCAATGTTAACAATAAAAATAAAAAATCTGATGATAGTCTTTTTCTAACGGCAAAGCCACTTTTTCGTCAGCGATCAACTTCGCTTTGTCCAATGCCAACTAGTGATTCGTTAACATTACAATTGCCTAGTACTTCTTCATGCAAGTCAGCGATATCATCCGCTCCGGGCTCGTGTTCATCACTAAACTAAGTTATCACTACAGATAACAGTAGCTCAAAACCAAAGGTACAAGTAGGAATGGACAGATATATAACCGTGGTAAAGCGTTTGCGAAGCCCAAATTCTTCTAAAATTTCATCAGCTCCAAAGATGTCTAGGGATAACAGTGCATCTTCTACCAATCGTCAAAATCGTTTTTCATTATTGCAAGACAAAAACGACAAGCCCGCTACATCATCGCAAAAGTCTTTTAAGCCACCACCTATTTATTTGAGAGAAAAAAATTCTAACGCGCTTCTAAAAAAACTTCTGTCGACCATTGGAGAAAATACTTTTCACATCGTTCCAATTAAACGAGGTAATATTGATGAAACTAAAATCCAAATATATGATGAAAAAGATTTTCGAAAAATTGTTAGTGAATTCGAAAAAAATAAAACAAATTTTTACACATACCAACTTAAGAGTGCTAAAGGCCTACAGATAGTATTAAAGGGCATAAGTAGTAGGGAACTCCCAGTACTGGGACAATTAAAATTGTTAAATTGTGGCTGAAATTGTTAAATTGTGGCTAAAATTGTTAAATTTGGGTAATTAAAATTTTAAAATTCTTGGAAATTTGATACCTACGAGGGTGGTTCAATAAGTCCGTCCGATTTTTTGTTTACATAAGGAGTTTTTTGTTTACATAAGGAGTTTTTTGTTTACATAAGGAGTTTTTTTATTATTACTACATACGAGGGCGGTTCAGTAAGTCAGGTTTTTTATGACCGTGGGAATTTATATGTATGTATGTTTGTGGGGTGGATTAAGGGGTTTCATAAGATTAATATTTCATAAGTATACATGTATGCCGACTGGAAAATCATGAAAATGATTTTTCCTAATACCAACGGGAAAATCATGAGATGATTTTTCCTAATACCAACGGGAAAATCATGAGATGATTTTTCCTAATACCAATGGAGGGAGTTGTGAAACTTAATTTTTTCTAATGCCTACGGCAATGCATGATTATTTTTCCTAATGCCGACGGCAATGCATGATTATTTTTTTCAAATGCCGACTGCAAAACATGATTATTTTTCCTAATGCCGAAGGCAATAATGATTATTTTTTTCAAATGCCGACGGCAAAATATGATTATTATTTTTTTCGAATGCCGACGGCAATACATGATTATTATTTTCCTAATACCGAAGGGAAAATTTCCAGTGTTGCCAGACAGTATAAATTTGTTATCGTAATACTATATCAGTAATATCAGAGAAAATAGATTTGATGAATACTAGGCGATTCTCATATGAATCGTGGGAATGTGTATGTGTGATTTCCTCACGCTAATAAATTGTTTATAAATAAAATAATTTTTTTATAATAATAATTAAATAAATTAATTTAATTTATTTAATTATTTTATTTATTTATTTATAAAATGTTCTCATGTATGTGAACACCCCTAAAATGTTCTCATGTATGTGAACACCCTAAAATGTTCTCATGTATGTGAACGCCCTAATGCTTGTGTGTGGGTGGTCCAGCTTGATTGTCGATGGTAATTGTATATTGTGTTTATTTGTTTAAGAAATATATTTGTATGTATGTATGTATGTATGAATGTATAAATGAATGTATGCATGTATGAATGTATAAATGAATGTATGAATGTATAAATGTGCGGTCGTGGGAACTTGTGTGTGGAATATTTTGTGCTTGTGTAGAATACATATATATTTTGCAAAGTAGTCATTTTCTTTGTCTTCAATTCTTTTAAAGCAGAGGATTTTCAACTAAGTACAGTCATCAGCAGAGAAACAAAAAGTAAAAATTTGCAAGTAAGCAAAAAAGTTAACTTCTCCTCCTCCCCACTTCCTTCTATTCTCTTTATGTAGTTTGTATTTGAAATAAGAAAACACTTTTACATTTTTTTATTTTGTAAACATTTATTGTTTAAAATTTTATAAAATTTTATAATAATACATACAGTAATATATTCTTAAGTATAAATATTTTAAAAAGTGAAAAAGTTCATTTAAAACAAGATATTTCTTTGGAGAGTAAAATAGCATTTCTTAATGCTATTAAAATTATGATAATTACAATAAAAATATTCTGGATACTTGATTTCCATTTGTTTAAAGTTGATGCAGCCTATATCCTCAACGTTAGAAATTTTTCGGTGTAACATTTTTTCCAACCATAGTCTTTTTTCTTCACCTTTTACGTAAATTTTAGAACATCTTACGTTGGCTTTTAAAAAATTGCAAACGCTATGAAATGAAACTGATCCAGCAGTCCAGCTTAGGTGATGATAGTTTTTTTTTAGCCACTTTGCTTCTCTTTGCTCTTTTATTCATAAGCATTTAAAATCAAATGGTGGTTTTATAATGAAGTTGTTATATTCATAATTGTTGAAAATAATCGCTACTTCTTTTGCGATGAAATCGTTTGAATTAGTTTTGAAACCTTGTACGTCTATAAAAATTATGTTATTTTCCATGTTATTCAATTTATAACACTTTTCGAACTTGTCCTTTGATGGGTATATATTCTATTATACGATCATGAATAAGAATGCAGTAAGCTGATGTCTTTGGTGCAATATTAGTTGCTGTTTCAAATTCTATTTTTATATCAATCGGTCCATTATTGAGTGATTCATTCTGATGACTGACATCTACTACAATAATAGGAGCTTTTGTCTTAAACTCTGATGCAGTTAGAAGCGGTTGAGATTCTTTCATATAGTAGCTTTGTTGGAATCTTAGATACATATCATATAGAATTGCATAACGTTCATTTTTGAACTTTATGTTAAGATCATCATACGGGTATGAGACTGAATTTAAATGTACTTTTAAATTAGTCAAATCACAATGAACAAATTTATTTTCTTGTTGAAAAGCAATCAACACAAAACGGGGGCGTTCTCTATTTGCAGCCAGTTTAACATTCCAAATATGGCTAGTTCCTGTGTTTAATTGTGGATTAATATGACAATCCCAACTGCGAAATGCCATGGGTATAGAAGCACCATTGTTAATAATTTTAATCATATTCAATTTGCTAAGGTCAGATAATTGAACATGAGGTATTCTCCATGAGATGAGTGAAATTGTAAGTTTAGCTTTTTCAGTAGAAACACTCGAGCGTACAAGATCTTCGTCGTTCTTATTGCGGAGGAGTATCAGTTCATGTTTTTCATTTAATATAACTTTGTTGTAGTCTTCAGCGAATCCTAGAAGCATTTTTAGAGGTACATAGAAATTGAAAAATCCATTTGCAAGAGTGACATCGTCAATTTTGTTCCATCCAGCATTTTGCATCACATTGCTTTCTTTTGGTGATAGAGAAACCAAGTTCTTTATGGTGCTCTTGGCTCCTAAATATCTTGTATGATCAATTTCAATTCCATTGAGCTCATAGCGAATTTCATCAAATAGATATGCTACAAAGTTGTTTTTTAATTTAAAGTTCTCTGAAGAAGAAGAAGATTTAGGGCTATTATCATCGGCAACAAACCCCTCTACATAAATGTAGCTCTCACTGGGTAGCACGTATAAATCTTGATTTTGTATTGAAATTCTGATTTCTTCATTATTGTTGTAAGATTGTAAGTATGGTACATATGTATGATAGTCCTTTTTGATTATATTCTCATCCGACAAGGGTTTATCTAAGACATCTATTATTGAACTCATTTTGTCTTCAATTTAAAATTCAAGGACTTTAGAAAATTTTTATTTAATGTTGTTAGTGCTTTCTGTTGAAGTGGTCGCATTAATGTTCTTTTTGTTCTTACTGCTTTATTTTTCAATGTATTTGTGTTGTATATTAGCATTATTTAGTTGACCTCAAATGTATTCGTATTGTAATTTCCTCTCCTCGAAAATTAATTAAATCACCGTGTTGATCAACTACTCGCAGCGTTAGTGAACTTATCTCTCTGGTGTTCACAGGTAAATAGATGAGATTTCTTGGAACCTCATCTATTTTATAGCCTGGAGGCACATTAATCGGAAATTCATGAAGTGTATGCGATTTGGAGTTATTCATATATGTGTTAATAGCGATACTACTTTCAATTCGCAAGAGATTCACTTTAAAAATATTAACTGGAAGATCTGAGTAATAATATTTGTTTGGTTTTAGGATTTTGCTATTGAATCCTAAAAGTTTTCCAATTGTGTTGTCTTTATTAAAATATACAGGATCTTTGGAACTATTAACTTTAACTTGCATTGTATTGTTATTGGCTTCAATAAAAATCTTATTTTCTGGACATAGTCTTCTGTATTGCTCTTCTATAAAATCTACAATATCATTCAATTCGTAAGATCCAATTGGTATTTCAATTGTATGTTCCCCTATATGAAACATATTGTTGTAGGTGTCTACATTTGGAATGCTGTTGTATGAATGAAAATCAGTTAGAGCACACTCATATGCACCATGTAATTCAATAGGAGGAAAGTAACTAGCAGATAATTCTGATGAGTTAGAGCTCAGAGTAAGTGTTATTGACATTATAACTGTCTGATTACAATTAAATAAAGTTTAGTACAACATATGGTTTATAAGCATGATTTACATATTTATTTCATTTTCTTATTTTAAAATTAACATTAGTTTCTTAATATTACTGCTATTGTTGTTGATGATGTTATTCAGCTATAATATTTCGTTCTTACTTATCCAAGAATTGTGTTGATTAGAAAATCCCAACCATTTAACGTATGCCTCCTTTCCTTTAGTTTTAAGAACCTTTTCAACTAGATATGTATTTGGATATCTAGTTTTCGAAAGTTCTTCAGTATAGAATCCACCTTTAATAGGATTACCAAGATAATCTTCTAATATGAATGTTGTAGGATTTGTATTTTGAACTCTTGTAATTGTGAAAATTTCTGTACTCCAATTTGGAGTATAACCTTTTTCAAATGTATGCTTATATTTGCTCATGCGTACATTATCTCCAACATTAAATTTCGACATTTTGTACATCTTCAAATGACTGTATACTGTATTTAGTAGCTTTTCCTCATTTGTTGAGTTGACTTTAATCGGAGACATTTTAATGGTGCGATGAACTTTTCTATTGTATGCATTAATTAAATCTTTGTATATATCAATCCACTTATATGAACCATTAAAGCTAAATTCTTTCCACATCATTCCTTTCAATGTTCTGTTAAATCGTTCTACTATTGATGCTTTCATACTGCTATATGTTGAGTAGTGATTAATATTGTATTTATCCATTAATTTTCCAAAGTGTTTGTTGAAAAATTCTTTACCATCATCTGTTTGCAAGTTTTTTGGTACTCGTCCTAATTCGAAAATATTTTCCATCGCCTTGGTTGTTTCGAGTGCAGTTTTAGTTTTTAGTGGTACTGCCCATGCAAATTTTGAAAATGTGTCAATTACAGTTAACAAAAATCGATAATTTCTGTTTTCTCTAGAATAGATCCCCATTTCAACTAAATCAGCTTGCCAAAGATCATCTATTCCTTTCATTACAACTCTACGACGCATAAAAACTTTGCGAGCTTGCTTATGCAGTTCGTTTACTAAATTTCTTTTTGAAGACATTAAGTTGTTTTACAGATTTTTTGGAGAGTGTTGTGATCTACTTGACGCACTTTCAGCTATTGATACAAACATGTAATTTTCCAATCTATAAATTTTCTCATTAAGCTGTTCAATTTGTTCTTTAAAGGATGTCTTAATTTGTAGAATGTGTTTTTGAATTTTATAATTTTCTTCTATATCTAATTTTGTATCGCGTTGTAGCTCCTCAATTTGCATTTGAATATCTTCTTGAATTATAGTATTATCTTCCTTAAAGTATGTTAATAATTTCTCTTCTAATTTTTCGATTTGAGTTTGCAGAAACAATTTATTGATAACATCGTTTTCCTCCAGAGCTTTTGCAACATTTTTGATTCTTTTGTTTTGGACATCAATGTTGTTGTTCGTATCCATAAAGAACCCCAGCAGTTTAGGTGCATTTTTCAAAGAAATTATGCTGCTAGTATCGTTTAAATAGTGTCCAAATTTATCAACAGACATGCTTTATATACTTTATTAAAGTTAATGTATTATATTTGCTTCACGTAGTTCTTCAATAATTGATACAATCTCGTTATTGTGATTAGTATGACCTGCACCTTGTGATGCAAGCAGTAGTCGAAGACGATCTACTAACTCATTTGGATCGTCCCAGTATATATAGTTTGGCTTATGAACGTTAAATTCCATCATTCCATCACCTAAATAACTACCTTTTGACTTAGATCCTGTTGATTCGTTTAAATTCTTCTGGTTTTTCTCGTCAATAAATTTCTTAATAATATGTTTGTATTTATATCCTCTAGTACCCTTAATTTGACCATCAGGTTTATAGTCCCTTCTATATGCATTAGTAGTAATTAAAATCTTTTTATAGATTTCGAGTTCAAATTTATCATAATTTTTTGGTATTTTATGAAACATTAGAGAAAATAGTCCTGGTGTTAGAGCCCATATTTGACCACCAACTTGTATTTTATCTTCATTAAGTTTGAGGTTACTATCACCAAATTTCCATTCATTATTGAAATCTTTATGTGGACCATAGTTTGTATCTAATTCATTTCTTCCTTCCAAGGCTGATAAGTCAGTATAAGTATCTTCTGTATTGGTAGTCTGTGAGTAAAAATCATCTTCATCATCGTCATCATCATTCACAGTATTAGCATCATTAAACAAGATGGTATTATCGAATATTGTTCCTTCTGCTAGTTTCTTTGGTGTACTTGTCTCTATCTTGACTGATGTTTTTTCAGGTTTTAAACTTGTATTATTTTCAACTTCTATCTTCATTTTACCTTCTTCTTTTATGGGAATTCTTTTAATATTTTTAGAACTATTTATGAATTCTTTGAGTGGTTCTGTTATAGGTTTAAATGTATCTCTTAGTTGTTCAAGTGTATCTATTTCACCAGTTTTTATACTACGAAGCTTTTTCTTCAAGACATTTCTTGTCAACACCAACTGTTTTAAAATTTTCTCATCCATGTTTAATAATAGTAAATAACAGGTATCAGCTATTAGATCAGGTATCAGCTATTAGATCAGGTATTAGCTTATCAGGACCTGGTCTGGTTTTCAGATCAGCTTATCAGGACCTGATCTGGTTTTCAGATCAGCTTATCACGACCTGATCTGGTTTTCAGATCAGCTTATTAGGACCTGATCTGGTTTTCAGATCAGCTTATTAGGACCTGGTCTGGTTTTCAGATCAGCTTATTAGGACCTGATCTGGTTTTCAGATCAGCTTATCAGGACCTGGTCTGGTTTTCAGATCAGCTATCAGGACCTGGTCTGGTTTTCAGATCAGCTTATCAGGACCTGATCTGGTTTTCAGATCAGCTTATCAGGACCTGGTCTGGTTTTCAGATCAGCTTATCAGGTATCAGATGAGGTTATATCAAATAGATGTATCAAGTTTAAAGTTAGATTAATAACTAGAGGTAATTTTTATGAGTAGTTGCTTATATAGTTATGAAATAGTCAAAGTGCTTTATGTAGCGATCATCGTTTAATTCGTTATCTTTGCTTATCATCAAAAATCCATATTTATCCTTCCAACATTCTCGACAAATTTCTTGAAACTTTTCATAGCTCATATCGCTGGCAACATGATCCTTATAAACATGCTTCATATTTGTTTCATCTTGCCTAAACATTATAATAACATTTGCATTGTCTCTTATTAAATGCTTACAGCCGAATTCATAAAAATTTTAAACAACATTTCGAATGTTGTTTAAGCAAAATACACGAAAAATTTTATTCGTAATAAAATTTTAGCTTAAAAACGTTTTTTAAACCTTGTGTAAACCACCAAATTTTAAAATTTACTATATCCATATTTAAAATAATTTTGAGTTGACCTTGTTATAATTTTGCTTCATGTTTATTTGCATTTTTAACTTTGCCTGTATGTATGTATGTATGTATGCATGTGTGTATTAGGAATTATGCTATAAGTTTGACACAAGTAGAATGAGTCATCATTCTTCTCTCGCCCCATACATAAATATACACGTACGAGTACATATGAATGAGAATTATTCTAGTTTTCACATGCAACATCAGCAAATATCATAATTAAAATGCTTTAAGCTTCATTAGGAGAAAAAACGGTTTCATTAACGATAAATATATAATATCCCATTCTTTTAATTATGAAATTAACTTCTTCAGGTATTCATATTTGGCTTGATATAGATAACTTGAGTATAAATATATGTTTTCAAACTTGAGATAGTAGTAGGGAAATAGCGGTTCTGGGTCAATTAAAATTGTTAAATTGTGGGCTGAAATTGTTAAATTGTGGCTGAAATTGTGAAATTTGGGTAACTAAAATTTGAACATTTTAAAATTCTTGGAAATTTGATACCTACGAGGGTGGTTCAATAAGTCCGTCCGATTTTTTGTTTACATAAAGTGTTTTTTGTTTACATTAACTGTTTTTTGTTTATATAAGGAGTTTTTTTTATTACTACATATGAGGGCGGTTCAATAAGTCAGGTTTTTTATGACCGTGGGAAAAACGTGAAAATAAATATTTTTGTAATGCCGACGGGAAAACCATGAAAATGATTTTTCCTAATGCCAACGGAAAATCATGCCAATTATTTTTCGTAATGTAGACAGGAAAAATGTAAAAAAAAAAATATTTATGTCATGCCGATGGGAAAAACGTGCAAATAAATATTTTTGTAATGTCGACGGGAAAAACGTGAAAATTAATTGATTCTAAAGCCTACGAAAAATGTTTTGTTGTCTGTCTGTCTGTGGGAATTTGAGTCTGTCAGTGATTTGAAGTGTGTAATAATTTGCGGGTGTCCTTTGTCGGAGTTATGGGTAATTCAACTTTAAAATTTTAATCTAGGCCGAACCGCTAGTTCCCTACTACTATCTCAAGTTTGAAAACATATATTTATACTCAAGTTATCTATATCAAGCCAAATATGAATACCTGAAGAAGTTAATTTCATAATTAAAAGAATGGGATATTATATATTTATCGTTATTGAAACCGTTTTTTCTCTTAATGAAGCTTAAAGCATTTTAATTATGATATTTGCTGATGTTGCATGTGAAAAGTAGAATAATTCTCATACATATGTACTCGTACGTGTATATTTCTGTATGGGGCGAGAGAAGAATGATGACTCATTCTACTTGTGTCAAACTTATAGCATAATTCCTAATACACACATGCATACATACATACATACATACAGGCAAAGTTAAAAATGCAAATAAACATGAAGCAAAATTATAACAAGGACAACTCAAAATTATTTTAAATATGGATATAGTCAATTTTAAAATTTGGTGGTTTACACAAGGTTTAAAAAACGTTTTTAAGCTAAAATTTTATTACGAATAAAATTTTTCGTGAATTTTGCTTAAACAACATTCGAAATGTTGTTTAAAATTTTTATGAATTCGGCTGTAAGCATTTAATAAGAGACAATGCAAATGTTATTATAATGTTTAAGCAAGATGAGACAAATATGAAGCATGTTTATAAGGATCATGTTGCCAGCGATATGAGCTATGAAAAGTTTCAAGAAATTTGTCGAGAATGTTGGAAGGATAAATATGGATTTTTGATGATAAGCAAAGATAACGAATTAAACGATGGTCGCTACAGAAAGCAGTTTGACTATTTCATAACTATATAAGCAACTACTCATAAAAATTACCTCTAGTTATTAATCTAACTTTAAACTTGATACATCTATTTGATATAACCTCATCTGATACCTGATAAGCTGATCTGAAAACCAGACCAGGTCCTGATAAGCTGATCTGAAAACCAGATCAGGTCCTGATAAGCTGATCTGAAAACCAGACCAGGTCCTGATAGCTGATCTGAAAACCAGACCAGGTCCTGATAAGCTGATCTGAAAACCAGATCAGGTCCTAATAAGCTGATCTGAAAACCAGACCAGGTCCTAATAAGCTGATCTGAAAACCAGATCAGGTCCTAATAAGCTGATCTGAAAACCAGATCAGGTCGTGATAAGCTGATCTGAAAACCAGATCAGGTCCTGATAAGCTGATCTGAAAACCAGACCAGGTCCTGATAAGCTAATACCTGATCTAATAGCTGATACCTGATCTAATAGCTGATACCTGTTATTTACTATTATTAAACATGGATGAGAAAATTTTAAAACAGTTGGTGTTGACAAGAAATGTCTTGAAGAAAAAGCTTCGTAGTATAAAAACTGGTGAAATAGATACACTTGAACAACTAAGAGATACATTTAAACCTATAACAGAACCACTCAAAGAATTCATAAATAGTTCTAAAAATATTAAAAGAATTCCCATAAAAGAAGAAGGTAAAATGAAGATAGAAGTTGAAAATAATACAAGTTTTAAACCTGAAAAAACATCAGTCAAGATAGAGACAAGTACACCAAAGAAACTAGCAGAAGGAACAATATTCGATAATACCATCTTGTTTAATGATGCTAATACTGTGAATGATGATGACGATGATGAAGATGATTTTTACTCACAGACTTCCAATACAGAAGATACTTATACTGACTTATCAGCCTTGGAAGGAAGAAATGAATTAGATACAAACTATGGTCCACATAAAGATTTCAATAATGAATGGAAATTTGGTGATAGTAACCTCAAACTTAATGAAGATAAAATACAAGTTGGTGGTCAAATATGGGCTCTAACACCAGGACTATTTTCTCTAATGTTTCATAAAATACCAAAAAATTATGATAAATTTGAACTCGAAATCTATAAAAAGATTTTAATTACTACTAATGCATATAGAAGGGACTATAAACCTGATGGTCAAATTAAGGGTACTAGAGGATATAAATACAAACATATTATTAAGAAATTTATTGACGAGAAAAACCAGAAGAATTTAAACGAATCAACAGGATCTAAGTCAAAAGGTAGTTATTTATTTGATGGAATTTAACGTTCATAAGCCAAACTATATATACTGGGACGATCCAAATGAGTTAGTAGATCGTCTTCGACTACTGCTTGCATCACAAGGTGCAGGTCATACTAATCACAATAACGATATTGTATCAATTATTGAAGAACTACGTGAAGCAAATATAATACATTAACTTTAATAAAGTATATAAAGCATGTCTGTTGATAAATTTGGACACTATTTAAACGATACTAGCAGCATAATTTCTTTGAAAAATGCACCTAAACTGCTGGGGTTCTTTATGGATACGAACAACAACATTGATGTCCAAAACAAAAGAATCAAAAATGTTGCAAAAGCTCTGGAGGAAAACGATGTTATCAATAAATTGTTTCTGCAAACTCAAATCGAAAAATTAGAAGAGAAATTATTAACATACTTTAAGGAAGATAATACTATAATTCAAGAAGATATTCAAATGCAAATTGAGGAGCTACAACGCGATACAAAATTAGATATAGAAGAAAATTATAAAATTCAAAAACACATTCTACAAATTAAGACATCCTTTGAAGAACAAATTGAACAGCTTAATGAGAAAATTTATAGATTGGAAAATTACATGTTTGTATCAATAGCTGAAAGTGCGTCAAGTAGATCACAACACTCTCCAAAAAATCTGTAAAACAACTTAATGTCTTCAAAAAGAAATTTAGTAAACGAACTACATAAGCAAGCTCGAAAAGTTTTTATGCGTCGTAGAGTTGTAATGAAAGGAATAGATGATCTTTGGCAAGCTGATTTAGCTGAAATGGGGATCTATTCTAGAGAAAACAGAAATTATCGATTTTTGTTAACTGTAATTGACACATTTTCAAAATTTGCATGGGCAGTACGACTAAAAACTAAAACTGCACTCGAAACAACCAAGGCGATGGAAAATATTTTCGAATTAGGACGAGTACCAAAAAACTTGCAAACAGATGATGGTAAAGAATTTTTCAACAAACACTTTGGAAAATTAATGGATAAATACAATATTAATCACTACTCAACATATAGCAGTATGAAAGCATCAATAGTAGAACGATTTAACAGAACATTGAAAGGAATGATGTGGAAAGAATTTAGCTTTAATGGTTCATATAAGTGGATTGATATATACAAAGATTTAATTAATGCATACAATAGAAAAGTTCATCGCACCATTAAAATGTCTCCGATTAAAGTCAACTCAACAAATGAGGAAAAGCTACTAAATACAGTATACAGTCATTTGAAGATGTACAAAATGTCGAAATTTAATGTTGGAGATAATGTACTCATGAGCAAATATAAGCATACATTTGAAAAAGGTTATACTCCAAATTGGACTACAGAAATTTTCACAATTACAAGAGTTCAAAATACAAATCCTACAACATTCATATTAGAAGATTATCTTGGTAATCCTATTAAAGGTGGATTCTATACTGAAGAACTTTCGAAAACTAGATATCCAAATACATATCTAGTTGAAAAGGTTCTTAAAACTAAAGGAAAGGAGGCATACGTTAAATGGTTGGGATTTTCTAATCAACACAATTCTTGGATAAGTAAGAACGAAATATTAAAGCTGAATAACATCATCAACAACAATAGCAGTAATATTAAGAAACTAATGTTAATTTTAAAATAAGAAAATGAAATAAATATGTAAATCATGCTTATAAACCATATGTTGTACTAAACTTTATTTAATTGTAATCAGACAGTTATAATGTCAATAACACTTACTCTGAGCTCTAACTCATCAGAATTATCTGCTAGTTACTTTCCTCCTTTTGAATTATATGGTGCATATGAGTGTGCTCTAACTGATTTTCATTCATACAACAGCATTCCAAATGTAGACACCTACAACAATATGTTTCATATAGGGGAACACACAATTGAAATACCAATTGGATCTTACGAATTGAATGATATTGTAGATTTTATAGAAGAGCAATACAGAAGACTATGTCCAGAAAATAAGATTTTTATTGAAGCCAATAACAATACAATGCAAGTTAAAGTTAATAGTTCCAAAGATCCTGTATATTTTAATTAAGACAACACAATTGGAAAACTTTTAGGATTCAATAGCAAAATCCTAACACCAAACAAATATTATTACTCAGATCTTCCAGTTAATATTTTTAAATTGAATCTCTTGCGAATTGAAAGTAGTATCGCTTTTAACACATATATGAATAACTCCAAATCGCATACACTTCTTGAATTTCCGATTAATGTGCCTCCAGGCTATAAAATAGATGAGGTTCCAAGAAATCTCATCTATTTACCTGTGAACACCAGCGAGATAAGTTCACTAGCGCTGCGCGTAGTTTATCAACACGGTGATTTAATTAATTTTCGATGAGAGTAAATTACAATACGAATACATTTGAGGTCAACTAAATAATGCTAATATACAACACAAATACATTGAAAAATATAGCAAGAAGAACAACAACAACAAAAGCTCTAACAACATCAAATAAAAATTTTCTAAAGTCCTTGAATTTTAAATTGAAGACAAAATGAGTTCAATAATAGATGTCTTAGATAAACCCTTGTCGGATAAGAATATAATCAAAAAGGACTATCATACATATGTACCATACTTACAATCTTACAACAATAATGATGAAATCAGAATTTCAATACAAAATCAAGATTTGTACGTGCTACCCAGTGAGAGCTACATTTATGTAGAGGGGTTTGTTGCTGATGATAATAACTCCAAATCTTCTTCATCTTCGGAGAATTTTTTATTAAAAAACAATTTTGTGGCATATCTATTTGATGAAATTCGCTATGAGCTCAATGGAATTGAAATTGATCAAACAAGATATTTAGGAGCAACGAGCACCATAAAGAACTTGGTTTCTCTATCACCAAACGAAAACAATGTGATGCAAAATGCAGGATGGAACAAAATTGACGATGTCACTCTTGCAAATGGATTTTTCAATTTCTATGTACCTCTAAAAATGCTTCTAGGATTCGCTGAAGACTACAACAAAGTTATATTAAATGGAAAACATGAACTGATACTCCTCCGCAATAAGAACGACGAAGATCTTGTACGCTCGAGTGTTTCTACTGAAAAAGCTAAACTTACAATTTCACTCATCTCATGGAGAATACCTCATGTTCAATTATCTGACCTTAGCAAATTGAATATGATTAAAATTATTAACAATGGTGCTTCTATACCCATGGCATTTCGCAGTTGGGATTGTCATATTAATCCACAATTAAACACAGGAACTAGCCATATTTGGAATGTTAAACTGGCTGCAAATAGAGAACGCCCCCGTTTTGTGTTGATTGCTTTTCAACAAGAAAATAAATTTGTTCATTGTGATTTGACTAATTTAAAAGTACACTTAAATTCAGTCTCATACCCGTATGATGATCTTAACATAAAGTTCAAAAATGAACGTTATGCAATTCTATATGATATGTATCTAAGATTCCAACAAAGCTACTATATGAAAGAATCTCAACCGCTTCTAATTGCATCAGAGTTTAAGACAAAAGCTCCTATTATTGTAGTAGATGTCAGTCATCAGAATGAATCACTCAATAATGGACCGATTGATATAAAAATAGAATTTGAAACAACAACTAATATTGCACCAAAGACATCAGCTTACTGCATTCTTATTCATGATCGTATAATAGAATATATACCCATCAAAGGACAAGTTCGAAAAGTGTTATAAATTGAATAACATGGAAAATAACATAATTTTTATAGACGTACAAGGTTTCAAAACTAATTCAAACGATTTCATCGCAAAAGAAGTAGCGATTGTTTTCAACAATTATGAATATAACAACTTCATTATAAAACCACCATTTGATTTTAAATGCTTATCAATAAAAAAGCAAAGAGAAGCAAAGTGGCTAACAAAAAACTATCATCACCTAAGCTGGACTGCTGGATCAGTTTCATTTCATAGCGTTTGCAATTTTTTAAAAGCCAACGTAAGATGTTCTAAAATTTACGTAAAAGGTGAAGAAAAAAGACTATGGTTGGAAAAAATGTTACACCGAAAAATTTCTAACGTTGAGGATATAGGCTGCATCAACTTTAAACAAATGGAAATCAAGTATCCAGAATATTTTTATTGTAATTATCATAATTTTAATAGCATTAAGAAATGCTATTTTACTCTCCAAAGAAATATCTTGTTTTAAATGAACTTTTTCACTTTTTAAAATATTTATACTTAAGAATATATTACTGTATGTATTATTATAAAATTTTATAAAATTTTAAACAATAAATGTTTACAAAATAAAAAAATGTAAAAGTGTTTTCTTATTTCAAATACAAACTACATAAAGAGAATAGAAGGAAGTGGGGAGGAGGAGAAGTTAACTTTTTTGCTTACTTGCAAATTTTTACTTTTTGTTTCTCTGCTGATGACTGTACTTAGTTAAAAATCCTCTGCTTTAAAAGAATTGAAGACAAAGAAAATGACTACGTTGCAAAATATAAATGTATTCTACACAAGCACAAAATATTCCACACACAAGTTCCCACGACCGCACGTTTGTACAGTCATACATTCATTTATACATTCATACATGCATACATTCATTTATACATTCATACATACATACATACATACAAATATATTTCTTAAACAAATAAACACAATATACAATTACCATCGACAATCAAGCTGGACCACCCACACACAAGCATTAGGGCGTTCACATACATGAGAACATTTTAGGGTGTTCACATACATGAGAACATTTTAGGGGTGTTCACATACATGAGAACATTTTATAAATAAATAAATAAAATAATTAAATAAATTAAATTAATTTATTTAATTATTATTATAAAAAATTTATTTTATTTATAAACAATTTATTAGCGTGAGGAAATCACACATACACATTCCCACGATTCATATGAGAATCGCCTAGTATTCATCAAATCTATTTTCTCTGATATTACTGATATAGTATTACGATAACAAATTTATACTGTCTGGCAACACTGGAAATTTTCCCTTCGGTATTAGGAAAATAATAATCATGTATTGCCGTCGGCATTCGAAAAAAATAATAATCATGTTTTGCCATCGGCATTTGAAAAAAATAATCATGTATTGCCTTCGGCATTAGGAAAAATAATCATGTTTTGCCGTCGGCATTTGAAAAAAATAATCATGCATTGCCGTCGGCATTAGGAAAAATAATCATGCATTGCCGTAGGCATTAGGAAAAATTAAGTTTCACAACTCCCTCCATTGGTATTAGGAAAAATCATCTCATGATTTTCCCGTTGGTATTAGGAAAAATCATCTCATGATTTTCCCGTTGGTATTAGGAAAAATCATTTTCATGATTTTCCAGTCGGCATACATGTATACTTATGAAATATCAATCTTATGAAACCCCTTAATCCACCCCACAAACATACATACATATAAATTCCCACGGTCATAAAAAACATGACTTACTGAACCGCCCTCGTATGTAGTAATAATAAAAAAAACTCCTTATGTAAACAAAAAACTCCTTATGTAAACAAAAAATCGGACGGACTTATTGAACCACCCTCGTAGGTATCAAATTTCCAAGAATTTTAAAATTTTCAAATTTTAATTACCCAAATTTAACAATTTCAGCCACAATTTAACAATTTCAGCCACAATTTAACAATTTTAATTGTCCCAGTACTGGGAGTTCCCTACTACTGGCATAGATTCATATGTTGAGCCCGAAGTAGTAAAATGTGCACTTGTTGACCAAGGATTTAAGGTAAAAAATGTTACCAACATAATTAACAGAGAAAAGTTACCTCAATCCCTATTTCGGGTCGAACTGGAGCCGAATGACATAAAATTGAAAAAAATGAAACCCATCCAATTTATAGCGTAAAGTATCTCTTACACCGAAAAATCACAGTTGAAGAGCCACGTAAGCGTTGAGGTCCCGTAGAGTGCCATAATTGCCAAGAATATGGTCATACAAAAACTTACTGCAAATTACCTACAGTTTGTGTTATCTGCGGTGAATTGCATGGTACTGCTAGCTGTACTAAGCCAAAAGATCAATCAGAAAAAAATGCAGTAATTGTGGAGGTAATCACACCGCTAACTACAGAGGATGTCCTGTATATTCTTTCGTTAAGCAGGCTATGGGTCAAAAACCCAAATTAACTCCAGCTCAACCAGTAAACGCGAACTCCGCCACTTTTGCTCAAATGAGCCAACCAGTTACTTGACGTCTATCGTATGCTGATGCTGCTAAGACTAGTTCTATTTGCACACAAAATGTTCCACCGCCAAATAATTCAACGAATGCAAACTCAAGCTTTAACTTTAGTCGCCTTGAAGCTACTATTGAGAATCTGGTGCTAACTATAATCAACTTTACTACAAATATGACTAATATGATGCAAGAAATGCTGCGAATGCAGAATACACTGCTTCAAGCATTAGTTAACAAACCATGAAAACGTTAAAAATATGTTTCTGGAACGCAAACGGCATTCGCCAACATAAAAATGAACTTGAGCACTTCCTCATGGAAAAAAATATTGATATAATGTTGGTTTCTGAGACTCATTTGACCACAAGAAGCTTATTTAAAATAAATGGTTACACTTTATATGATACAAAGGACCCTAGAGGGAGAGCATGCGGTGGATCAGCAATTCTAATTAAGTCAAGACTCAATCACTATGTACTTGACAACGTTACTAAAGAATATATGCAAGCAACGAATATTTTCGTAGACAATTTTTGTGCGAATTTCGTGATATCATCAATTTACTCACCTCCCAGATTTTCAGTTACCGAAGATTAGTATGAGAAGTTCTACAAATCGCTTGGATCTTGTTTCCTGGCAGCTGGTGACTACAATGCAAAACATACGTACTGGGGCTCGCGTCTTGTTGCACCTAGAGCTCGAGCGTTGTTTAATACAATTTCAAAAATGGGCTTAGATGTCATTTCGAGCGGGGAGCCTACTTATTGGCCTACTGACGTAAGAAAAATTCCATAGATTTTGTGAAAATGATTAATGGGGTCAACTGGCTAGGATTAAAAAAATATCTTAGTAGTCACTGCGTAGAAAACCTTCAGCTAAGATCATCTGATGATATTGAATTTAACATTGCCAATCTTAACGAAAATATTAAACAGGCTGCTGAACATGCCACTACCTCCTATCCGCAGACTTGCTTTAATAGAATTTATTCTACGCAAATTGAACGTCTTGTATGTGAAAAAAGGAGAGCTAGAAGAGAATGGCAACAACACAGATCACCCCTAAATAAAATCAGACTTAAAGAATGTACTAAACGACTCAAAGAGCTGCTATCGTCGGACGAAACTGCATGACTTGAAAAGTATTTAGATGGTCTTGATGTAACGTCAGCATCTAATTACTCTTTATGGCGCGCTACTAGAAATCTTAAAAGACCCGTTGACCTTAAATCACCACTGCGTACTTCGACCGGAGGCTGGGCGAGAAGCGATAGTGAGAAAGGTACTTTATTTTCTGAGCATTTAAAATCTGTATTTACTCCCAATACATTTACGGGTGCTGCCGAATTACCGAGTATAGTTTCTCTACCCCCTCGTCCCTTAAGGTTTAAGTTGCGTGAACTACAAAAAATAATTGCTGAACTCGACCCGAAGAAAGCTCCAGGTATTGATGGCATTAGTAACAAGATGCTAATGAACTTGCCTCATATTGCAATAAGAATCTTGCTATTTATTTTTAATGCTATTTTACGAATGCAGTATATTCCAAATAACGGGAAACTTGCCAAAATAAAAATGATTCCAAAGCCGGGCAAAGATCTTACCAAGACTGAGTCATATAGGCCTATAAGCTTACTATCAACAATCTAAAAGCTTTTCGAAAAGCTGCTCATGACTAAATTGTCCAAAATTTTAGCTGATAATGGGTGCATCCCGCACCATCAATTGATTTTAGAAGTCAGCATAGCACCATTCAACAAACGCATAGATTGGTCCAAGTTGTAAGAAGAACATTTGAAGAAAAGAAGTATTGTTCTGTTCTCTTTATTGATGTTTCTCAGGCTTTTGATAAAGTATGGCACGAAGGCCTAGTTTTAAAATTGAAGACGTACCTAGCAATAAACATACAAAAGCTTTTGGAAAGTTATATTATTGATAGGAAGTTCACTGTTGTGGAAGGAGAGTTCACGAGTGTGCCCGAATCTATATCTTCCGGTGTGCCACAGGGCAGTATTCTGGGGCCAGTCTTGTATCTAATATATACTTGTGATATGCCTGTGAGTAATAACATCCTAACTTCTACATTTGCCAATGGTACAGCCTGTATGAGTATACACAAAAACCCTGATGAGGCATCCCGCAATCTCCAAGAACATATTACCCAGCTTGAAATATGGTTGAACTTATGGAGAATTAAAGTAAATGAACAAAAGTGTGTCCACATAACGTTTACCCTAAGAAGAGATACTTGCTCTCCCATTCGAATCAACAATCAAAGTATTCCTCAACATTCTCAAGTGAAATACCTTGGCATACACCTTGATCGAAGGCTTACATGGAAATATCACATTGACTCTTAGTTAACTCAAATGAAACTTAAATTAACGAAAATATATTGGTTAATTGGTAGAAATTCAACACTCAGCCTAGACTGCAAACTTTTGATATACAAGTCGCTTTTGAAGCCAATATGGTGCTATGGAATTCAGCTATGGGGCACTGCTTCAGCTTCAAGTGTTGAGAAAATCCAACGAAGGCAAAACAAAATTTTACGTTTGATAACATCGGCTCCATGGTACATCAAAAATTCAAATATACATCGCGATTTAAATATGCCACTAGTGACTGAAGAAATTGCAAAATACGCAGGCAAATATTTAACAAAATTCGAGACACATCCTAATCCGCTCGCTCGTAATATCTTGAACTTTACTGGACAAATCCGCATAAAAAGAGGGACAAAAGGGCTCTTATTCTCAACACTCCAGATGGGACTTCTTGAAAATACGTTTATTTTTATTTTTTTTTTTCTTTTTGATTATCACTACTTATGTATTATTTATAACTATCACTAAGTTTATGTCCGACACTGGTCGGGCCTAATAATTATATTTAGATTTAAGATTTGATTACTTATTGTTAGTTCATTTTTGAAGATACAATATATAAATATATGAAAAAAAATAAAATAAAAAAAAGATATTCATATTTGACTTGATATAGATATTTTAAGTATACATATGTAGATATTTTCAAACTTGAGTTAGTAGTAATGAACTGGGCGTACGGCATAGATTGAAATTTTAAAGCTTAATTATCCATTACAACGACAAAGGACACCCATGGAAAAATCAATTTCATGATTTTTAATCCATTACCACAAAAAAAAAATCACCCGTTCACATGCAATTAATGTCACCACAAAAAAAAATCACTCGTTCACACAACAACTAATGTAAAATTTCATAATTTTAATTGGGGCAGTACGCCCATTTCACTACTACTAACTCCAGTTTGAAAATATCTATTTACTTAAATATATACATATACTTAAAATATCTATATGAAGTCAAATATGAATGTCTGAAGAAATTAATTTCATCAATTAAAGGTTCAATGATTCAATTATAATATTTAACGCTGTTGCGCATGAGAAGCAATACGTGTATATTTTTGTATTGGGCGACATAAGAATGATGACTCATTCTGCTTGTGCTAAACTTATAGCATAATTCCTAATACACACATGCATACATACATACATACAGGCAAAGTTAAAAATGCAAATAAACATGAGCAAAATTATAACAAGCTCAACTCAAAATTATTTTAAATATGGATACAGTAAATTTTAAAATCTGGTGGTTTACACCATGTTTAAAAAACGTTTTTAAGCTAAAATTCTATTAGGAATACAATTTTAGTGAATTTTGCTTAAACAACATTCGAAATGTTGTTTAAAATTTTTATGAATTCGGCTGTAAGCATTTAATAAGAGCCAATGCAAATGTTATTATAATGTTTAAGTAAGATGAGAAAAATATTAAGCACGTCTATAGGATAAATATGGAAGGATATGGAATTTTGAATATAAGTAAAGACAATGAATTAAATGAGGTCGCTAAAGAAAGCAATTTGTTTTATTTCATAACTGTATAAACTACTGTTCATAAAAATATACTTTAGTTATTAATCTAACTTTAAACTTGATACATCTATTTGCTATAACCTCATCTGAATCAGATAAGCTGATCTGAAAACCAGACCAGGTCCTGATAAGCTGATCTGAAAACCAGACCAGGACCAGACAAGCGATATAAAAACAAACAACAAAAATTTGCAAATAAACAAAAAGAAAAATTTTTTGATCTAGTGAAGTAAAGCCCATAGATAAGCAAAATATAAAAATGTAGACATTTGTAGTTAAAATTTCTATTTAGTAAATTTAAGCTGAAATAAAAACCATTTACATATTTTATTATTTTTTCAGTATTTTATTTAACAGTTTTTCTTAAAAATCTTAGTACTAATACAAATTCAACTCTATGTATAAATACAAATATACCGATATAAAAAGAAAAAACATCATTAACTAATATTTTATTTTTATTTACAAATAATTTAGGTATAGGTAAAAAGATAAAAGTTTTAAACCATTCAATTTTAACATGCTTTTGGGTGAATAAAATACTAAAATTAATAGATACATTCATAAACAAATATATAAACAATAAATAAAGAAATAAAGAAATAAATTAATAAATAAGTAAAAAGTAAATTAATAAATTAATTAATAAACAAATAAGTAAATAATAAATAAATTAATAAATAATTAAATAAATACATTAATAAATAAATACAATTAGTGCAAAATTAAATTCTCCTTGTCAGCTTACATGCAATTTAGTAGGAATCATTCTACATCCATTGTTTCATTGTTTCGGTCTATGTAATGTCCCCAAGCGCGCGTTTTTATTTTATCTTTCATTATATTTCTTTTATCATCAGAAAAGCTAATTGCTATTTTATGTAGTTTTTGGGTATATAGTTGATGTGTTTTAGATCTAAACAAAAACATTTCATCCGAGATCATTTTGGATTCGAATAAGCAACTTTTGTAATCATTAATGGACATCTTTTTAATTACAGACTTTTTGACCCCTTTTGATTTTTTAACAGATTCCGAGCGAAGAGTCGACAGAGAATACATTTTTGCTCTTAAACCAACAAACTCTGTCATTATATCAACATTGTTTTCATCTTTCATCATTCCCAAAACCTTCTTATTGAGTAGCGGTAAACGAAATTGATTATATATAGGATATTCTGACGTATCAAAATTCAAACTAATATCATTACGGATGTCATCGTAAAAATCATCAGTTTTAATTGAATAAATAAATGAGTCAGTATCCATATAGAGAAATGTTCTCTCCAAATTTAGGCTTCATGAAGCCATAATGGAAGTCATACATTCTCCACTTCGATAACTCCAGTACTGTGAAACCAACATATATGGGTTTATCATATAGTGGTTCCATTTTTTCTAACTTTACCGCATACATATCATCAGAAAATTTTGTCAACTGCTTAAAATTTGGTTTCGCAATTAATGCTCTGAGACCTAAATGATTCCTGTTTGTCGTTTCCCAAGATGACGTAATTCTAATGTTCCTACGTTTTTCAATGTTTTCCATTGTCTTCCCATAAACAGCATTGTTTAAAAGTTTGAAGAAATCTTTTTCAAAATTATTTGTAGCATTTGTTCTATGAAATGTGTTTAAGTCAATATATTTTTTAAGCCAAGGGGATTGCTTAAATCTGAGTATTCTATGGATTTGTTTTAAGATGAGGCCATTTGAAATGGCTTGTTTTAATATTCAATAGTTGATGGTGTAATTTGTTTTTGAGTCTAAGTCTGCAACTAATTTTATGATTTCGGATCTCCCCAGGGCCTTGTTTTGGGGACAAAATGGCAAATCATTATGTAGATCATGCACTGAATCGGGATAACCTATATCCACTTCCAAAATGTACCCATACTCTGCAGTATCAGAAATTTTTTTAACATCAAAATCAGTATCAACATACCCACTCAAATTCACCGCAAGGAAGATATTCCGACATCGCCCAACCATACAAATTGTTAGCGTCTAAATATACAAGAAATTCTGATGGTTTTGATGCATCAAACTCTTCCAAATATTTGTTATTCGCCTTCGAATATCTTTGCGAGCATTGAACTAGTCCACCTCTAATTCCGTTTTGCATAAACATATACATTTCGGAATCAGTGAACTGTTCTAGTGAAACTTCTGTGGTTTTCAACATTGCATCCCAAGATAAGCCTGGTGCTGTATAATAGTGGCAGAGGTCCAAATCGTATATATCTCTACAAATTTTTCTAAAATTTTCAAACACGTCGGTTAGAAGAAGAACATCTGTCTTTAAGTAGTCAAGGAGGGTTTTACAGTTAAACTCTCTCCATATTTTTTGAGCATGTTCATACTCGACTACATCACATTCTTCATTCGTTAGAATATTGAAGAACTCTTCTCTACTAGGGAGTTTAATTTCCTTAAACTTAGTCATGGAATCCATGTAAGACTATGGAAATACACCCTTTTTCTAATCAGGTTGAAATGAGCTTCATCAACGAAACATGACCGAATAGTATTAAAATCATTGCTATCAAGATTTTTTGCTAACGTATCTAAACTCGAAGCCATAAATCTAAACGAGTCTATAAATCTTATTTCGAATCGATATTTTTCATCTAATCTGATGAAAATTGAAAGAGAAATATAAATCTCTGTATTCTGGGGAATCACTTTTATTTTAGAATATTTTATAGAAGAAAGTTCCTTGAAAAATAGGTGTATATCATATGCGGAAAGATTATGCAATATAACCGGTATAAACTGAGGTGTTTTATAATTCAAATTACATTCGCTATGAGCTGCCCCACGATAATTGCCCGTAAGATGACAATGATCTCTAACTTTATCGTTATTTAATATTTTCTTACATATCTGACAATTTTTTGCATTGTTATATTGAGCTATTTCTATTGGGGTTATGAACATTTTCTTAACTTTAAGTAAATAATTTAAATAAATATCTGTACAATCTTCAAAAATTTTTTTGATAAATATATTCCCCGAATCTTCACCAAAATAATGTCTATATAAATTATTTTCTCTCTTGAAACTACAATTAATAAAATAACCGAATGCACAAGCATGATGTTTCTGTACATTTGTGGTACTTTTACTTACAGCATTATCAACTTTTTCTAAAATAGACTGAAAGTCCGCGTAGATTACGAATGGTACATCTAACTGTTTGTAGTAGTTCTTAAACTTGATAATAGATTCATCTTCTGGCATTCTGATGACTTTTTTCACACAAACATTTTTATGATGATTATACACTTAATCATCATGTGTATGATATAGGCACGTGTTGCATATCATAATCTTATGATTATGCGATGTTATGCTGGAACGAAGGAGTCTTAAGAAAATATAGAAACTACCAATATGATATAAATAAATATAACAATAAGAACTAACTTTTTAAATAGAGATGAAAGCGGATTTTTCATAAATGCACAAATGAAACTTACTTTGATATATCCTTGATGAGTACATAGTGGAAGTTTTCATTGGACTGGAGCAATAAGAGATTAATATGAATGTGTTTTTCTCCTTTCGTTACATAGTATGGTCCTATAAGTGATGTTCCATTATGACCAAATACGTTTATGCTCACATCATTTTGATTTTCGAATTGTTTTATCTGCTTCAATGGGGGTGGAAACTCTAGGTCTTTAAAATTTAATACAATTTCCCCTGTATTATTATTCTCATCAGAAATATTTGTAATATTGTAATTTTTAAAGTTTTTCCGTTGTTTAGGATTCAGACCGCTATTTGTGTACAAAGCCGCAATGAGACACCATTTAAAGCAATAAATATCATTATTCTCTATATTTATGCATGCACGTTTCATTGCAATATTTTTTGGGAGAGGGATAAAGCTCGATCCTCTTATTATGGACGCCTTGTTTATATTAACTTCAAGGGAATTTGTTGAAATCAATGTTCATCCCCTATCCCTCTCTTGAAATTCTTCCATTTTGGCTCTTAGCTCCTCGGCTTGTTTCTTGTACATCTCCTCTATGTCATCGGACAAAGTCACCAACATCATTTTCGAAATATGTACAAGTTGGGAAACATTCATCTCATCATTCACCATTTTTATATAATCACATGTCAGCTCCATATTAAATTTAAACGTAGTATGTATCCTACTACGTTCATTGAGTTGTTGTACTATGGAGCTCTTGGTAGATACGAGAAACTCCTCCGGAAACAAGACACCCACATTTTTGTTGAGGAGAATATATGTCTCGATCCTCCTATTGAAGTTACTTATTCTTCTAGTGAGAAAATCGTTAATCTGTTATTGCTTACAACTGTTTTTGTGTTTTATGGTTCTGACATGAGCCATACAACCATTTGATGGAATCATCTCATCACAATCCTCACAATATTTGTTTTGAAGACTTAGCTTACTAGTTCCAAGCATAGCCTTCGATTAGTTAGCATATGAGTGCGTTTCCATATGCTGATTTAGTTTTGTTTGAGTCATAAATACTTTATTGCAGATGGTACAATTTGTAGTATTCATTTTATTTAATTTTTTATTTGTTTATTAATTAATTTAATTATTTTATTTATAAACAATTTATTTAATTATTTTATTTATAAGCAATTTATTTTAGTTATAAACAATTTATTTAATTATTTTATTTATAAACAATTTATTTAATTATTATTATTTTTTTTTTTTTCTTTATACACTATAAACTTGTTTCTCAAACAATAATTAGTTTTAACATTTTTATAGTTTTTTTTTATTGTTTTCAAACACATTATAAATTTGGTTTGGTAAATAGGTTGTGACTTATTGAAATATCAAAGTAACTGATGACAATCTACATTATTTTTTCTACTTATATCCGTTATATGAGAATCGCGTAGTAGTCATCAAATCTAATTTCTCTTATGGTATTACGACAGATGATGAAATTCGTATACACACACAGACATACACACTTCCCTACAATTCATATGATAATAGGGGCACGTGAGTGCAGGTCCTTCTATAAGTTTTTGCTAAAGTAAAATATACTAAAATAAAAATATAATTACCCCTATTCATAGAACTCTGCTTGTCAACCTGATGGGACTTAATATATTTAATATCTGAAATGTACTTGTACATATAAATCCTATGCCAACACAATATTTTTCTATCTCATAAAGAATAGCAATGCCAATAGCGTAGAAAACATATATACACATATATGTAAATATGTATGAAGAAGTGTTGATGTAATTCACACAAGCAATGATATTCTTCAAAGCAAAAGTAGATACGATCATATACATTAATCCAACAACATAAACATATCTACATACATTACCAAATACATTCCCTATCCCCTTCATTCCAAACATCTATCAGGGTTGCCACTACCTACAGCTTTTATATTATTTCCCCAGAGACCTCAAAAATAAATGTATACATACAATAATAATCATACATACGCAAAGCAACGAAAACTCAGAGGAGCAAACCAAAGTCAATCAAATAACGATTACTACATACACACAAACACAAAGATCCCTTCTTACTACCCTGCAGTCAGACTGGGACCAAGTGCATTTGTGTCAACACTAAAATTCTAGTGACAATTGTTTAAGAAATTTATTATTCGACATATTGTCATAAGTTTATTTTATTTAAATTTCAAATTAAAATAAACTTATGACAATATGTCGAATAATAAATTTCTTAAATGTTAAATTTAGATTTTATTTTTCATTTTGCCTTATAAATACTTTTATTGTTATCCAATGGATTTCTAATTGTATAAAGGTGTGGAAAAATAAAATAGATTCATATCGAATATAAATTATTTGCTGGGATTTTGTTATAGTTTCTATGCCTATTGCTTGTGTTTCGCTTGTGATTTTCAGAAATATTATTATTTGTGATTATTATTTGTGAATTCTCAAATAGTTTTTGAAAGTCTATGCATAAGATAAGAGGTTTGTGACTGTTCAAAATGTGGTTAAAGTCTCCTGATGATTTGGCTAAGCACCAATGAAATATATAGACAATGCTTGACCTCCAGCAAATAAATTTCAAATTAAAATAAACTTATGACAATATGTCGAATAATAAATTTCTTAAATGTTAAATTTAGATTTTATTTTTCATTTTGCCTTATAAATACTTTTATTGTTATCCAATGGATTTCTAATTGTATGAAGGTGTAGAAAAATAAAATAGATTCATATCGAATATAAATTATTTGCTGGGATTTTGTTATAGTTTCTATGCCTATTGCTTGTGTTTCGCTTGTGATTTTCAGAAATATTATTATTTGTGATTATTATTTGTGAATTCTCAAATAGTTTTTGAAAGTCTATGCATAAGATAAGAGGTTTGTGACTGTTCAAAATGTGGTTAAAGTCTACTGATGATTTGGCTAAGCACCAATGAAATATATAGACAATGCTTGACCTCCAGCAAATAAATTTCAAAGTGACAATTGTAGTATAATAAGTTTTCTTCTATCCGTCAGTATAAAAGAAAGAAAGGAAACAGGTATGAAGTCTTTGTGGTGGAATTGTCAACAACTTGTCAATATGCATACATTTGTATGTACCTAAATTATAGAAATGTACCAGTAACTAACTGTCTGGTTGGTATGTCTCCATTTTCCCATAAGAACTAAGTAGTCACTATGTCTAGTTTATGTCTATAGCACGAAGCATTGCATGAGGGATAATTAAAGAGTAGTACTGGTTACAAAGTCAAAAGGGAGTCAGTATATTTTCAACATCAACATTTCCTACAGGGTATAATGTTTGTCTCTAACTACAACAAAAGTAGTGGATACTGGCAAACATACAAGTAAATACAAAAACGCACACATATGCACTCACACATACATACACATATACAAACACTCACAGATACATCCATCTACTGTAAGCACAACGTTTCTCTAAAATGACAAAAGCTGTACACACAAGTACATATATACATACACACATACATACATACATAGAAAGGATCAAACTCACACACACACACACAAGCAGCCTAACGAAATCTCAGTATAAAAATACCCAAAATACCCCATTTGAAACACGGTTGCCATCGTTTTTAATTTTTCCCGGTTTTGAATTCCCAAACTTGGACTCAGACTGCCATTAACAATCTATGCATGTACATATATACACACGTGCGTATGATACGTATGCATGTGTGAATACACATAACAAAATGCCATACGAACAGTGATGCCAAATTATTCAGAGCAAAAAACACTAAATGCAATAAGTATATTTGTATGCACATACATAGCTATATTTTTATTTTTTTATTTATTTATTTTCAATACAGAGAAAGCCCACATGGCCAATTATATAGGTATTGCATGAGTAAAAATTAGAAACTTAAGCTAACTACAATTTTAAATTTACTACATTTCATAGATTTTTGTAATAATTTCAATTACGAGTACATCTAGCGTTGTTTCGATTTTACTTATACATAAGTAGAATATGAGTAGGAAAATAATTCAAGTTCATTTGGCAAGACACTCCAATTATGGTGTATTATTTTACCAAAAGAGTATTCAACGAGAGATGTACTGCCTAAAGAAACAGATATTTCAGAAACAACTGCATTTTATTTACAGGATAAAGATTTCAATTAAAATTTGATTTGTACTTTTTTATATAACTGCCTAAATTAAATCATTCCGTATAGACGAAACATCAAAACACTTGAATAAAATTTACGTGGAAATATTTTAGGATTTTGGTCGAAAACGATTCCTTCAATTTGTTACTGGGGGTACATTGTAACTCGAATCGAAAGAAAATGCATTCTGCGTGTAATTAGCATACAAATCGAAAAAATTTTCGTCGTTTCATCGTTTTCCTCTGGCCATAAAACTGTTTTAATAAGTTAATTAGATTTTTTAGGCGTTTCATCTGAATTAATTTTTACATTCTGAACATAATTATTTTCTTTTTAGACCGTATTTAATATGAATTAAGCAATTCGATGTATTAAAAATTCATTATTGTATTTCGAACTTACTTATAGTTATTAGCCCTAAAAGTTATTTCCACTTCAGCATATGAACATGGTAATGTTAATAGTCCTAGAGAAAATATTGACAGTTTTAGAAATAGATTATCATTAGTTGAATTTCTATAAATATAAACCTCGATCCAAAATTGATCAGTTCTGAGTTAATTTTTCCATTTATGTAGCTTTGAACTTCTGATACTTCGTTCTATCTTCAACTTCACCATCCCAGCAAAGTTACCGCTTCTCAGAAGAGTTTTTATAAGCCAGCTAGAAGCAATACCTCCAGCTTCCAAAAAGCCATTAATTTTTTGCCTTACTTATAGAAGTAATAGTGTATAGTTTGTGTGTACTCTGATGCAAAAGCTTCTGGTTTACATGTTTTTTACTTTACCGACTTAGCATTCTCTCATAATTTTCTGGCAACACTGGTCAGTTGATGAAGATTTCGGCTTTATATACTCAGCTTTTATTGAAAATGGAATATGTGAATTGTTTTGATTCAAAATTTGCTGAAAGCTTTTTTGTAATGAAAGCTCAATTTTACCATCTCTGAATTTAAAAGAGTCATGCCATTGTCGTTTGTTCTTTAATAATTATGCACATGTTATAATGTTATAATAACATATAAATTTTATAGTATGTTCAGACGACGGGTTGAATCACCTACTTCGCTCTCTGAATCTTGTTTATGATTATGTTCACATGGTTCATTCGTGCTTCGTGTGCAGCGAGCCAATTTAGTGCTTTTCGCCCTCGACTTAGTGCTTTTCGCACTAGATTTATTGCTTTTTAATTCATAAGTGTGGAATTTTTTAACTTGGGGTTTTTTTAAAGGCACTAAACTAGTGCTTTTTTACCTTTGATTTTAGTGCTTTTAGTGCGTTTTCAAATCTACTAAATTTATAAAAACACCAAATAAGAGCTTTTCACTTTTCAGGAACTATGTGATTGCACTCCTTTTAGACACGCAAAGTTTCCTTTGCAGAATGTTAATTTAGCTGGGTGAAACACAGAGGAAGAAAAACTTTCTCTTTCACAGTGAGAAAAAAGAACATATTTCTAGAAATTACAGAGGATACCATACAAGCTATAAAATAACATAATTATAATAATCCCAGCAACAGAATTCTGATTTAGAAGCACTAACAACTGAGAGAAGCAATGTCGTACTTTCTTGATAACGAAAAATGCTTCTGAAAAGCACTAATGTAAGGCGGGCTGTCTAACAAACTGAAAATAATTTAAAAAAAATGTAAACCAGTAACTTTTGCATCTGAGTCAATGATGTCCAAAAATGTAGTACAGTGTGCTTACGATAAGTAAGCACAAAGATTTTATTTAAAATTTAATTAAAACTAATTGTTTTGTTTATCAAAAAGAAAATAGAGTGCAGTTCACACTGAGATGGCTATTTGTTGACTATATTTAAAATTTAACTTTTAAAAACAAAATATATTGAAAATTTTCCGACTTTATCATATAAAGAAATAGTAGATTCCTTAATAAAAACCCCATCGGTAAGCTGTCTACTTTACGTATCAATATACATATAAGGGCGCTACGCTTAAAATTTAATTTTTTAAACTAAAATCCAATATTCTTTCATTATTTTTTTTCCCACTAACCCTCGCTTTAATTTTTCCTCATCATTATACCTAATCATATTGATATTAAAAGGATAATAATGTTTCTAAATAACATTTTATAATGCCTCTTATATGTTTAATAACATAAAAACATTGGACATTATCAAAAATATTATATATCGAAAAGTATTTTCTTAGGTCTATCATATACTTTACGCACTGTATTTGAAAAATCTCAATACAGCCGCTACGTATGTTCACTCGTTTCTGTCTCATGAACGACTAAATTAAAGAGCATAAAATAAAATGATGTGTGGCTTCTAAACAATTGCTTGATGAAATGGCAGCCATGATCTGAGTACACATAAACTATACATTATTACTTATGTGAAACGATTTAGTACGGCAAAAATTTAATGGCTTGTTGGAAGCTGAATGTACTGCTTCTTACAGAAACTCTTCTGGGAAGCGGTAACCTTTGCTGGGATGGTGAAGTTAAAGAAATAGAACGAAGTATCAGAAATTTAAGGCAATATAAATGAAAAAATAAGTTCAGAACTGATCAATTTTGTATTGAAGTTTATAATTACAGAAATTCAACTAATGATAATACATTTCTAAAACTATCTATATTTGCTCTAGGACCATTAATCGTAATTGAAATTATTGCAAAACCTATGAAATGTAGTAAATTTAAAATTATATTTTAAGTTTCGAATTTTCAATACATTTGTATATAATTCGCAGTATGGGCTTTCTCTGTATTGAAAATAAATAAATAAAAAAAAATAAAGAAATAAAAAATAAAAATATAGCTATGTGCATACAAATATACTTATTGCATTTAGTGCTTTTTGCTCTGAAATAATTGCCTCACTGTTCGTGTGGCAATTTTTATGTATACTCACACATACATACGCACGTACATACACATAGGCATACATACTTACCCGTCGGAGAACGTGTGGTTGACTACAAAAATAGTTAACTTATAGTTAACTTTTCTTAGACTGACTAAAAGCTAACTGAAATGTCATCCAGAACAAACACAAAATTAATTATTAAGTTGAGTACGTAATCGAATTTGTGAGAGCCAACAAATTTATTCTCAGCTACTTTGAAACTCATTTCAGTTTTATATTAACATTTTGCTGTTATTATTTTAAATGGTACCTTGGTTGTTTAGCGCGTTGAGTACACAACGTGTGATGATACATGTTGGAACCCCAGAAAAAATGTTTAAATTTACTGACTACCAGGTGATTTAAAAAAGCCAACTTTAATTTAGCCTCAAGTAATGCAGAGTGAGACAATTGACTACTGCTTCGGACATCGCAATGTTAAAATAGTCTGTTGATTACATTGAAAAGTAATCCAAGTACCAGTCAGTTCTAGTTGCGAAATAGTTAGTTTAAAGTTAGTTTAAAGCTAACGGAATTTCCGACAGGGTACATATATTCAACTCATTCAAAATGTGGTTTTGGAAGGCATCCCTATATTTTCTTCTTATTTTTCTTTTTTATACTATACATAATTTAATTAAATGTATTTAGTTTAAACTGACAGCTATGTTTTTTTGGTTTGTTTTTATTTGTTCACAAACATACACATATACCTATTTTGTTTTGATAGCTAGTTCAGTTAAACTGGTGATAAACTGCGATAAAAGTTCGAGAAGAAAGATTAAAATGTAGCCATATTGAACAAAAAGTAGAAAGGGACTAAAAGAGCTAAAAGATAATTGTAAAAAGTGCTAGATTTTCGCGTTTTTTAGTTTGGGTTAAACCTAGCCCGAAAAGGGCGAAGTTGGCATCACTGCATCAAAAAGATTTGTCAAAACGAACCACGAATGTGTCGTTTGAACGGCTTGATTCGCAATCCTGGTTCAGAGCACAAAGTAGACCAGAGGTGACACATGACAGAAGATAATTGTGTTTTTGTAGTGTTTTTAGAGGTCTCGCACACACAGTCATCAAATCCTCTTTACTTTTTCTTTCGCGTGGTATTATTTTAAAGTAATTACATTTTATTCCCTGTGGTCTCAATCGCAGCCTAGTTTTTGTAAATAAATGGTAAAAAGTAATATTTGCGAACGAAAATGCTTAAAACAAAGTCTCTAATCATTTGAAAACAAATTTTAATCACTTTATTAATACTAATAATCCTTTTCGCATTGTGTTTTTTAATTCATTATCACAAATTCCTCCATTTAATTTTGTGCAAATGTTCATGTGCTCAAATGTATTTTCAATTTATGCTTTGTGGTCCCATTCGTTGTTTGCTTTTTGCAAGTTGAAGTTAAAAATTAATATTTTTGAAGGAAAATGTTTGAAATTGAGTTTGTAAGTATTTGGAAAATAATTTTAATCACTTTTATAATACTAATAATATTTAACACATTGTTTTATTTAGTTCAATACTGCAAAATCTTTCATTTAATTCAATGTTCAATTGTTCATTTCACTAAGTACACATTTTCTGTTGTTTGCTTTGATAATTGTACTAAAAATATTTAATAACAAACACACTATATTCATCCGTTTCTAACAGTGATCAAATCAGCGGATTTTAGCTTTTTTCATGTCACTTTCTACAACTCTGGTCTACTTTGTGGTTCAGAGAGCGAACCAAGTGGTTCATGTTGCCGTCTGAACATAGTATTATGTTTGTATTGGTGGTTCGTTTTTTAGTGTAATATATTTGTCTCTTATTACATCATATATATTTGTAAAACTCTAATTCGAGTAAATTTCTCATGTTCACAAAGAGAGTAATGGTAAATTTGATGTGTTTTAAATCGTATATAATAAATTAAATTTATATATGATCTTTCAAGCTCTAAAAAATGGAAACCCTTGAAATTAAACTTATATAACTAAATAATTGAAAATCTCTGTTCCAAATGGAAGTGTATGGCTACCATTAAATATGTAGTTAATAATTGGTATTTTTTGGAATTGTTGCAATAAAGTTTAAAAAAAAGTTTTTAACGCACTAATAATCCCAAATTATTATTTTACTTATTCAGCAAAATATTTTTTATTACAAATTCATTAGCTGCATTCCACTGTTGCTAGTTCAGATAATCATGGATCATGAGAAGAATCATCTATACTGAAAATGTTATTTTAACAAATTAAAATTATTTATCATCAAAAAATTTTGACAGAAAAGCCAGAGCTGGCAGTGAAAATGCTAAAATGGTAGCAATGCAACTGACACCACACATGTTCATTAATAATTATCACATGTATTTTGGCTTATAGAGTAATACGAACTTTAGCCTAATCAAAGCATAAATATAGAAACTAATGAAGTTCGAAGAATAATAATAAGACTAACTAAAATAAAATTTAATTATTCTCTCCAGAGTTGAGTAAACAAGATACAGATCGCCGGGTTTCTTCTTAAACTACGTAAGAGCCAACAACTTATTTTTCAGGGAACGAAAGAACCTTAATAACTTTTTAAATATGGGTTTAAAAACGATTTTTTCTTTTACAAAACATGGATTTGCGACTCTGTGAAGGATGTAGAAATATATTTAAAAAAAAATTTTTACTTACAAGTAACTCTGTACAAATTTGTCGTTTACGTGTTTTTGGCGCAGACAGCAATTTGCAAATTGTGTCGCTTACGAGATTTTTCTAGCAATAATAAACATAAGTTTCAGTTTGAAAATTGGCATTTATTCTTATATTTAAGAAAAATTTATATATAAAATACATACAAAGAAACTTATTACTATTTATTTCACTCTTGATCTCACTTAAAAATTCAAATTTTTTTGCCCTATGAAGATTCTCGAATCGACTCGAGAGTTTGGAGAAAAATACTTTTTGTACTACAAACTCTCAAGTCGATTCTATAACTGCAATAAGGTCCATTGTGACGCAGAAAAAAAGATAACAAATAAATAATAATGCAAAAGTTATATTGGTAAATAAAAAAGTTCATGTAAAAAGAGCTTTTATTAAACTAGTTAACTGCAGCTAAAACCACGACGTCAATTATTTTGTAATTTAATTAACAAACCGGATTTCTCTCCTTAAATTTATTTCCTATACATACCCAGCAAAAAATAAAATGAGTACTTCTTTAGAAAGCAATTCTTAATTACTTCCAAAGTATGTTATGCATTTTATGCTGGTTTAACGACGTTATTTTTAATCACATATCTAAAGTAATATTAAGTCACCTATTTTATTATTATTATTCTCTAAAATAAAAACCCAGTAAAAAAGTGATGAAAAAAGTAGAGTACTGAGTATGAGTACTTCTTTAGAAAGCAATTCTTAATTACTTCCAAAGTATGTTATGCATTTTATTCTGGTTTAACGACGTTATTTTTAATCACATATCTAAAGTAATATTAAGTCACCTATTTTATTATTATTATTCTCTAAAATAAAAACCCAGTAAAAAAGTGATGAAGAAAGTAGAAAAAGCACCACAACTACTGATACGAACTTCAAGCTCGGAGCAAGCCCCTAAGCTAATGAAATTTACTTATTGATTTAAATGCTTAAAAGTACAAATTCTTCAACTTCTTTCAACAAATTTTTTAATGAGTATAATGCTCTTAGAAATTAAAAGGCTTTCCAGGTGGGTTAATAAAAAAGTGAATAAGCACCACTCCCTAAATCATAGATTTAACTGCTTTGGAAAAGTGGTTAATAACCACATACTAAATGTAAAAATATATTGGATTTACTTCACCAATAAAAAATCACACCTTATTTTAGAGTTTTTAAAGCAAATAAAAAGTGAATTTAATTTGCTCACGGGTTGGCAAAAACAAACCACTTCGCTCCAATGACACGCTAATGTAAAATTCACTACTTTTTGCTCGGAGTTTGGAGTACTTCGTATTAGTTGTTGTGGTGCTTTTTCACTTTTTTTTCATCGCTTTTTTTGCTGGGTACGTATAATTATATATTTAAGTTGTTTTTAATTTTATAATATTTGCTAAAAATTTAAATCATGGGTTATTATGTATATCTATTCGAAAAGGAAATCATTCCTACATTTATACTTATACATAGTATTTCTAAAATGTTTTCTTTGGAATCGTAAAACATAATAACCTCCCAGGTACTCTAATTTCTCTGGCGTCAAAAAAATAATAAATCAGATTCGACAAATTTTATGTTTTTTCCATACATATTACGGTTTGTATGGGAGCTACAATAAGGAGCAGAGATAGAGCTTTGAGTTCTTTAAAAGAAATATTGGTTATGTAAAAATAATTTGTGTCCGTCTCAACAACTAAAGGCTCAGTTAGCCGACTGTATCGCAATGTAACTGTAATGTAGGAAACAGCTGATCGATATTTTTATATGAAAAATAGGTTACTTTACATTACATCTCTATAACCATTTCCATTACCTTTCACAGAACAATATCGATCAGCTGTTTCCTACTGTTGCAGTTACATTACATTACAGTCGGCTAACTGAGCCTTAAGCCTGAGTTTACATCTGGCATTTCTTGTGTGCTATGTGCCCAAAAAAGCGTAACCACTAATTACTAATGAAAAACATGTATTATTTAGACATGTATTTATTGATTTAAACTGTTTCCAATCATGTTGGATTCTATAAAATTGTCTATTAGTTATGTATGTATGAAACTGTTTAACTTAATAAATACGTGTCTGAATCAAACAGTTTTTTATTAGTAATTAGTGGTTACGCTTTTTTTACGCATGTGTGGCACATGGCACACAGATGTAAGCCCGGCCTAACCCTATATGGGCATGCGTTAACACTTATGTTCCGAAAACGAATTTAGGCTCAGAACGGCTTTTTGTATACAAGCCATGTTTACATATCGAGATAGAGCTTTGGCATACAGGAAAAAAGCTGAATTTTATTACATGACGAAAAGTGTCGATTTAACCGAAGTTACTGACTTTGAGAGCCTGGCGCCGCACCAAAAGTACTCCGATTGTCCTGAAACTTTCCAGATTTTTTCTTTATCTCAAAAATAAAAAAATTTCTGGGTAAGACTTTAATATTTTCAACTTGAAATACAAAAGCCATTCTATTGTGCATACAAATGTCATTTTGTATGGCGCTTCCAAAGTTTTGGAAATGTCTTTAATTTTTGTTTTTTCATACAAAGTTGTCAAGATGAGAATGCAATCGGGTGGAAAATGTTATTTTCTACCGTAAAAACCAAAAAAGTTAATTTTGAAAAAATGGCGCTTACGTGGTTTAAGAAGAAACGCGGCGATATGTAAGTATGTATTTGTATGAAATTTTTACACAATATGAAGAACGATATGAGGATTAATTTTACATCAAATGGAATTTTTGAGTTATGACATTCTTTGAGTAAATGAGCGGTATGGACATGCAGATATGTATGTATGTATGAATGTACAAACATACTTGTTTGTTGTTTACAATCCGTTTCAATATATGTATGTATGTATTTATTCACATTTTCTTTTGCGGTTCGATCTAATCACATTGTTGTTAACAATGGGCGTGATAAAAGGTATTCTCTACGTATTTATGACAGACTAAATAAATAAGTAAGTATGTACATATGTATGTAGTTAAAAAAAAACAAAGCATACCTTAACGCATCATGTACGCAACACTTACTTTTTTGCCTTCTCTCATTCATGTGTTATATGTATTTTGTTTTTATAAATACTGTTGTTGTGAGTCGCTAACTCAAATATATTTACATGTATGTATGTGTGTACATACTATGTATTTATTTGCTTATAAAAACCTTGAAGTATGTTTGGTGTATTGTGAGACGACTCATTCATTTATTTATTCGAAACCCAGTTTCAGCTTAAGTATAAGTATGTACGTATGTATGTATGTATGTGGATTTAGTAATGCATTGTAAGAGCATTAAAGTTAAATACGGTTTAATGCCATATGTTGCGCAATTTTCTTTATTGTTTTCAAATCAAGTGATGTGTTGAGATGGCTGGCAATAACTATATGAAGAATGGAAGCAATGATTTTAATTTTTTTTTGCTGTTTTAACTAAACTCAATGTCATAGAAAAAGTGTAATTGGGGGGTGATTTTGTTGAAAACGCAATGGGCTATGAATTTGTGCTGCGTGTGTGCATTTTTTCCATTTTCATATTCCTAATGAAAATTAAACAACTAATTTGTGAAATTTTATTATTTGAAAGACTTAATCAAACTTGTTCGCTCGTTTGTTTGTTTGTCCTTTTTGGTCGTACAAATTTGCTTACTACTTTCTTTCTTAAGGGTTTTTAGATTATATTTTTTATTAAGAGAAAAAAACACATGATTCCAATAAACAATAGGCAGGCTAAAACATTACACACATACATATATACATATAAATGTACATACATACATACATACATTAGTGCACATTTGCGTAAACAAACTTACCTACATACATACATATGTACTAAATGCATCCGCAATGATGATGAACAAAACTGAATACCTATAACCATGATACAATTATACAAGGTACTTGCCAAAGCCCAGCCTGTTAATGTATACAATGCAGAAAGTTGTCAAACTTTGTTTACAAGCCGCAAAAATGTTAGTGTATGTGTGTGAATAAAATGATTACAGTGTTGCCAATGAATTTGCATGTGGCTGTGTCTCCAATTACACATTGAAGAAAATTACACTACACATCCTTTGTGTAGGTTAAAATTAAAACAAAATTAAACAAAAATAAAAGTCAAAGTAGAATTACACACAAATTATACATGAATCTAATTATAGGCCTACACATGTGAGTAGAAATTACACACTCTGTATATTACACACATATTGGCAACACTGAATGACTATAATCATTCATGAATGCAGCGTCTGCAATTGTACTTTAGTTACCCTGTAATTGTTATTTTTAACAACAAAAGACATCTGTGTTTGACTAAATTCTGTTTGTTTCTACCAACAAAATGCGTGTGTTTCTTGGTGTCGCAATTTTGTTGCAGTCGTGCAAGTACCTTGTATAATTGTATCATGCCTATAACAGACTTCTACATATGTATATATGTACATACTTATATATGTAGACTAGTGTTGCCATTTTAACCCCTTTTCGCGGGATTGTGATGGTTCTCTAATAAAATCAAGCGTACCACGCGGGATTTAAAAATTACGGGTTTTTAAGTTTTATTTTATAATTTTTAATAGGTATAACACGAGATATTTTCAACTAATTAAAAATAAGAACATCTTAAGAGTTGATTCAAAGAGTATATGACTATGCCTTGGTACCACAAGTTTCACATGTAAATTTATATGAATGAAAAAAAAATTTTAAAAGAAAACTCGCAAATTGAAGAAAAACAAACTTTGAAAACTGTAAAGAAGAAGATTAAGCAAATACACTCAAAGAAAAGATATCGGTGTAGCATGGTTGAGAAAACAATATTATGTTCTCCGAAACAAATGTGTGTTCGTTGAGAACAAGTTAGCTATTTTTATTTTAAACATTAATTGCGCTACGATAAACAAAGTAATGTTTGAATTTAATAATTACAATATTATATTCATAAAAAGTGTGAAGTGGGAATTTAACAATATAGTTTTGTTAAAAATGTGTGACTACAACATAATTTGTGATTATTATGTAAAAATAATATGTTGTCAATAACAATATAATGTTATCCAAAACCATACTATATTTAGTTAAAAAAATCTTTTTCAGAAATATCTTTGCAAGTTCAGTGTTTCGTTTGTAAGCTATCGGTATTGCAGGTGTAGTGTTAAATAAATTAATAAATAAATGAAGTATAAACAAGGGGATAGATCATTTCTATACATACATATATTTCTTTATACATGCCTGTCTGCATTTCGTGTATACGCACATATTTGTATAAGTACACGTGCACATATATACATTTTATTTCAACAATATTATTTTATATTAATTTCAGCTTTGACGCACAGCTGTTTTAAGCAAAAGATATACCAATATATGGTTAAAAAACAAAATATTATCATTATTATATATAATAATACTATGGTCGTATTTAACAATATTATTATAATATTAGAATATGGTATGGTTAGTCTTAATTATACGTTAGTAACATCTAATAATAGTATTTTCATATTTAACCAAAATGTGATAACTTTGAACAATACTAAGATTAGGTTTAACAAAGTTAATTGTTATTGTTGATAATATTATTATCAACTCAAATAATAATATTACTAAAACTTTGCTTTTCTCTTGACAATAATATGATTTGAGTGCAACCATATAATTCAATCATAGTATGTTGCTGTTTGATTATGGTTGCGTCAACCATATTTTTTCTTTGCACGTATGGTGGTATCCATCCCCTACTCCTATCGCATATTTCTGAAAATGGGAGCACTTGTGTAGTATACGATTTCATATAGAAAAATAATTTTTCAAATCGCTTTACAATTGACGGAGAAATCGGTTGATTAGTGATTACTTTGTATGGGCGGGAGCCCTTCCCCTATTCTTACACCACATCTTTTTCGCTTGATTAAGCGCATTAATTATAAAGTAATTCTCATCAAGTTTGAAGCCTCTCAATGATATAGTATTACATATACATATGCCGTAATTAATAATAAATTTGTATGAGAGGTACTCATTCTCCTGCTCCTATCGCATTTTGGTGAAAATGGGACCACCTATGGAGTATATCATTTCATATAAAACAAGAATTTTAAAAAAAATACATATGTACATGTCGAACATATAACCTCCTCTTTTGAAGTCGGTTAAAAAAAGGAAAAACATTATGGTTCAAGGTGTCTTTACATGGTAATACATACAATGTATTACATGTCAAAAAATGCTGTAGATTATACAAAATCTTATCATGTAAAAGCAAAATGTATCGAGTAGGAAAGAATACGGATAGAAAATTTGACAAGCGGTCAGTAAATGTTAATTTTCTAAACCATTTTAGAAACTTAAGTATTCTCATCACACCAGGGGTGTATTTCAAAGTAAACATTGGTAGCACTATTGATATATATTGAAGGTGTTGACACTTTTACAAAAACAGCCAAAATCAACTCAGAAAGTTTTCATGTTGTTTTTGTAAATATTTTACGACTGCAACCATCAGCTACTTAACTGGTACAGCAAAACCAATCAAACAATAAATAAACTTAAAAACAAATTATGTTTTTTTACTACAAGTTAAAAAAATTGCATTGAAATTGTAAAATGTTTTCTCCAATATTTAGTTTTATTAGTACAAATCTTTTTTTTTTGCAATTTTCCAATTTTTGTTATTAACTCAGCAGTTTAACATCATTGCATTTTACTTATAGTATCAGTGTAAACATGAAAAATACCTACAATAGACTCTTGTTCTCTTTTTTTAAACACGGAGAGTATTTCATAATATTTTGATTCTATAAAGTCGTACTACTTTGTATTACCATGTAAAGACACCTTAAATGTACATTATGCAACAGAGATTTTAGCATTGGATATGGTGGTAAAACTGATATAAGAAACATTCATTGACTAACGGTGCTATTTTCGAATTCATGATATGTAGCTATACTTTAATTACATATATATTTCTAGTCACATTTTTCTTGTCACAGCTATTTTTTTTTCTTTTTACATATTTGTATATTTATTTATTGCATCCTTGCACAACAAGAGAAAAGTCTTATAATTAAAGTACAAGGTTTAATTAAGTTAAAAGATTTGTATTAAGATAATTAAAATAAAAAAAAAAATAAAAAAAAATAAAAATTTAAAATTAAATAATATAATATAATTATATAATTTTGAATATGTGTATGTACATAAATACATACATATGTATGTGTAATAACGTTGATGCGTTATATGGCAATTACTTTTACATGTGTAAGATCACTTTAAATTACAATATAAATATCAGTTAATGAATTTACATATACATACTCGTATGTATGTATTTATACGATTTTCGAAACTAAAATGTGCTTCTTGACAATTTATAATTAATACACCGTACATTTATTTGTTTGAAAGAGAAGAAATGAAGAGTAAATTAAAGTGAAATATATATATTTATTTAGCAGTGTTACAAATCATTTAACCAAAATAAGTAAAAAGGAACCTTTTAAAATTCGTTGCGTTGCAGTTTATTGTTGATCACGTGGAAGAGCATTCCAAAGACGGACCGAATGTATAAAGAACTGCCATTCAGAAACAAGGCATTTGTATTTCGGAACTATAATTGTTTTATCCCTTAACCTTTTAGCGAATCTAATCTTCTGAAATAGATGTTGTGGCTTTCCTGTTTATATAATTTTATGAAGGAAAATTAATGTTCTAATTTTTAATAAATTATTAAATGATACAATATATATGTATATACAATGAGACATGATCTCTTTTCCCAAGATTATATATACATCTTGTTATTTTATTGTACAGAAGTTCAAGTTTCGTCTTACTAATCTTATCACAACTCGAAAACATTTCACAACCATGAGTAAGGCTTGGAACCAAGTAAGCTTTTGCTAGTAACGTTCTTATCCTCAATGGTGTGAGATATGGAACAGATCATAGGGACTTAACTTAATATATATTTTGGAAACCAGCGTGTTGACATGACTTGACCATGTTGAATTACTATTAAATACAATTCCAAGATTCCTTGCAGTACTAACTATTTAAATTTTCTCCTGGTTAATAACGATATCACCACATATACATAGATAGGTACTGATTTCCTGTGGATCACCAGGGAGTTTGCTTCTGTGATAATGTGAAATAAAAAAAAAACTTTTCATATCCATTTTCATGCGATTTTCGTTGCTATTATGAAAACATTGTTTTATTCCGTTGTGCCTATGAAACTTTTGTTTTTATGCTATTGAAATTTGTCATGTAAATAAGTAGCATTAATTATTATTTATGTACATGTTGCCAGGAAGTCGATAAAAAAATTTTAAAAGCTTAACGTTACAGAGTTAAACTTAATATTTTTCTATTCGTTTTTATAGATTGGGTTAAATTTTCGCTTCCGATTCCATAAGCATAAGCAGAATTTGAGACAAAGTTTGCTTCAAAGCCTAGGAGTTATTATTCGCTCCTTCGGTAGGAATAGGAAAATTTATTAAGCCTTGCACGTCATCTGCTGGGCTTAAATGTCGAATAGTGGCTGTGCTGAATAAAGGTTTTCTTTTTATCTTGCCTTTGACGAAGAAAACCTTTATCAGGCCTTAAGCTCTACAAGAGGCTGGCTACACATAAGTATGTACTCAGCGAAGCCATTATTCGACATACTTAGAGGAGAAAACCCTTAAAAAACTTCTGGAAGCTAATGCCGCTTGAAACTAATGCTTGATATGATCGTAAAATGTTATGTTTTTTTCAAAAAGGAAATAATGCCCACAGAGCATTTTTTGCTCATCATTGCGATAATTGAATGTAACTTCATGTAAATTATTTCATTTTTTAAATGTTACCACACACACCTCAAGTCACCCCAATACGTTTTCCGCATTCGACGATCTTATTAAACCCTTAGCATGGCCCAAAATCATTACTCCTTTCCACTTTTCTTCTTCGAACTTTGTACTGACTACCTGCAGGCATATGTTATTTTATTTTTTATATTAACTTAATTTCTGATTTGTAGTTTGCAATTTCTACATCCACTCCTAAATAATTCATAAGTTATTAGTTTTGATTAATTCAGTTTTGGATATGTCGTTAACAATTTCGACATCCTCTAAATAATTTACAATCGAAAAAACTTGATTTTCGCTGACACGCTTTGTTTTTTCTAGCTTCTCTACTGTTTTCACCTAAATATTTTTCATATGAAAAGTTTCTTAAGTTTTTTTCACAGTTACACTAAACGCGAATCGACAGAGTTATGTAACTGTGAAAATGTTTATTTCCGTTCCACTTTTTTCATATGCAAATATATTTAAATTCTTTTCATTTTTCACTGAACGAGAATCAGATTTGCTATGAAATCGTGAAAAACTTTTCATTTCACAGTTTCACCGAACGAGAATCGACCCCCAGACATTTGGATCTTTTAGGATTTAAACCTAAGCGATTTCCAGATGCCCACATGAAGATATTATTTAAATCATAATTAAGTTTTTTAATATTTTCCGCAATGGATTGAGTTGGACTACTGAGCCACAGCTGAACATCATCGGCAGATATGTGAATATTGCAATGGGATACATTAGCAAATATCGAGGAAAGTAGTGGTTCTTAAATCGATCCGTGAGGCACACCCCTTGTTAAATATATGGGCTTGGATACTACATCATTAGCACATCGTCATATGTTTTCAAAGAAGCCCTGAGTTACAAAAAATTCAAAATCGACGTTTTGATTGATTATTATGCACAGTATCGAAACACATGTTCCTGCAATATTTTGCACTCCTACAATTAAAAATAGCGTTGTTATCCACAAAGCTATAAAAGCCCTAAGTGCAAGCGCAAAAAATCCTAAAACAAAAATGTATCTTAAGCTATTCGATAATGAGTAAATAACAAACACACAAGAGGAAAGTAATGCAATTTTTTTTTTGTTTATAAGCAGTTAATTTTTTTATGCTTAGATTCAAACATTTTAGGTAACGTGCAATTGGATAAAGTACAGCTAAAACGAAAAACTTCGATTAATAAAAAAAAAATATTACCAAAAACATTTTTTAATTTGACTTACGCCCTTTTTGGCTTAAAAAAATTCTGAAAGGCATAAGTTTCACATCTCTGCAAATAATACAAAAACTGGATTTTTTTCATGTATTAATTCTTTAATAAGGACTAAGCTTAAACTGCAAAAAGTTTGAATATTTTTGGATAATTTTTCATATCAAAGAGTTTTTTCCTTCTCTTGTAAAATTGTGTCAATGTAACTTAGGGCTTTCATGAAAACATATGACGATATACCAATTGCTGACGGTCAGTAAGATACGAGAAAATATGTTCTGCCGGAGTCTAAGAGAATCTAAAGTAATTTTTAAGCTTGTTGTATAGTATTTCGTTATTAACGGTATCAAACGCTTTTGAATGATCAAGAAGGATTAGAAAATTCATTTTCCCATCATCCAAACTACACCTAATATTCTCTGTAACATTAGCTAAAGCAGTCACACAACTGTGATTTGGTCGAAAACCTGATTGTTTATCAGACAACAAGTTATTAACTTTAAGGTAATCACTAACTTGGCAATGCAAAATTTTTTCAAAAGCTTTTGAAATGAAGCCTAATGGGAAGATATTCATCGTCAAATTTATTTGAAATAGCTATTTATGCTAGAACTTCTGTTAATTTTAAATCTTTTTTGTTTCAAAACTTTAGCATTATTACCAAAATTAAAAAATAGAACTTGGAAAGGTTTTATGTTTGTAAAAAATATATAATATTCCTATTTTTTTAATATGGCAAAAGTTTATATTTGATAACATGCTTAGCCCTTTATATGCCGATGATAGATATACATACATACATAGGTTACAAGTTTTTAATTTTTATGGAATCTTAAATAATGGTATTTAATTGGCATTACATATTAAATTTATTATTGGAGTATTCACACCAGTATCTTAAGTGTCATAATGTCTTAACATTTTAACATAGTTTAAAAATTTTTGTCGTGGCTCAAAGAAAAGCGTCATATAATCATAAGACTTTCTCAGCTATGTTTATTGTTTGTCATAACTACATGTACAAACGCGTGAGATTTTACCAAAGGAATTGAGAGAGAGAGAGAGAATAAGCATCGTTTGGCCACCTCGGAGCTGCGATTTGACACCGTTGGACTATTATTTGTGGGATGCCGTCAAAGATAAGTGTTACGCCGACAAGCCGGAGACAATTGACGCTTTAAAGGACAATATTCGTGAAGCCATTGGTGAAATACAGCTGCACACAATCGATAATGTGCTTAAAAATTCGACCCATCGTATAGGCTACTGCATGGCCAGCCGAGGCAGCCATTTGAATGAAATTATTTTTCAGTATTAACCGGAAGGATTGTACTTTCAAATAAAAAAAGAAATTTGAGAAAATATTCAGCAGTTTTTTTATAGCATTTTCAAAAAAAAAGTTATCTGGAGGACCCTTTATTTATTATTGTGTAAATAATAAATGGGTTATGTTATGTTTTGTGTTTTGACTTTTGGTTTCTTATTTAGAAATGACATGTTCTTCTCTGTCTTTTATAAGATTCGCCTTCAGTATCGCGCTTTAAAGAACAGGAATAGTTAGAAAGCATACTGATTTTATATTTTCCTATATAACGGCGTGCAACTTTGAATATTTCCTGGTGAAATCGTTCTGTCCTAAATTTAATGGAAATCTTTCCAAATAGGCATGCAGATGGTTTAGTTTTATTGACATTCTACAACCCATCGCATGGTAGACAGACTTCATATTTTTACTATCTGCTCCTAATTTTCCGTTTTTGTGTTTCCAAAAAAAACAAAGCCAACTTTATGTGCAAATGTGATAAAATTATATCTGTTGGATTGACTAATGGGATATTTATGCTATTTTTTCACCAACAACAGATTTTGTACATGGATTCCAATCTCTCTGTATGTAATGTTTAGAAGAGGCTCGGCTGTCCCGTTCACAAAAATTTAAGGGATACTTTGTGTTACCACCCCGCATGCCATTCAAAATTGTTAGCACTTTCAAATCTACTACATTAGCCACTTGTGTTTGGTGTAATCTATGGCATTTAGTATTATTTATGTAAATAGCGTAAGCTAGCGGTACTTAAGGAAGTGAATCCGTCATTATGTAAAAGCACTGTTTTCGAGCCTTGAAACAGAATATATAAAGATACACATACAAAAAGAAAATATGAGAGTAAAAAAAACTTTGTATATTATCTTGTTGAACCATCAATGAATAATCGCTAATCTTGTGGAACATGATTATATCCAAGTTTTTCAAACAATTCATTTACATCACTGCAGTAAGCCAAATCACTATTTTCAGTCTCTCGCTGAATAATGATTCAAACAAATTAGTTTCCTCGGTCCTACGAAATGTGATGTTCACATTTTTTTGCAAAAAGTTCCACTATTTAAATCAGGAACCTAAAAGCTCGGTTTGTCTTTTCGACAATTGTAAACAAGATCATTTAATTCTCTTACAGGTGGATCATGCGGGGTTTACAACATAGCTTAACAAATTTAGGAACATCTTCGTTTTTCTGACGCAATACAGTCTTTATAACACTATCAACATTTATTTTATTTATCTATTTCATTTATTTCATAAATACTTTACAAAGTAAATTTGCAAAGTATTCACGCAAAGAAAAGATATGGTTGTAGCATGGTTGAGAAAACAATATTATGTTCTCCGAGAGATAGGTGTGGTCATTGAAAACAAGTTATTGTTATTTTAAACATTAATTGCGTTACGATGAACAAAGTAATGTTTGAATTTAATAATTACATTATTATATTCATAAAAAGTGTGATATGGTTAGAATTTGACAATATAGTTTTGTTAAAAATATATGACTACAACATAATTTGTATTATTATGTAAAAATAATATAATGTAAATAACAATATAATGTTATCCAAAACCGTATTATATTTAGTTTTACAAAAATCTTTTTCAGAAATATTTTCTGTCAGTTCAGTGTGTTTCGTTTGTAAGCTACCGGTAGTGCACGCGTGGTGTTAAATAGATAAATAAATAAAGTATAAACAAGAGGATAGATCAATAAAAATATATATTCATATATTTCTTTATACATGCGTGTTTCCATTTCGTGTATACGCACATTTTTGTGTAAGTACACGTGCACATAAATAATTTTATTTCAACAATATTATTTTATCTAATTTTTAATTATTATTGTTCGAACTTCATTTGTTTCTATATTTATGATTTGTTCAGGCAAAAGTTCGTATCGCTTTGTAAGCCAAATTACATGTGATAATTATTAATGAACAAAGAACATTAAAGTTAGTTGTAAATATTCTGACAAACACATAGTTGAACGGAACAACCGGCTGTTTTCGAAGGCGACTAAACCTTCCTCATCAGCGTTCTTTTGTGTTTGGTCCACTGTGTGTGGTGTCAGTTGATGTAGATTTCTGCTTTATATACGCAACTTTTTTGCAAATGGAATATGTGAATTGTTTTGATTCATCGTATTACAATTTGCTGAAAGCTTTTTTTTAATGAAAGCTCATTTTTATCATCTCTAAATTTACAACAGGCTTGCCATTGTCGTTTGTTCTTTACTAATTATGCACATGTTAGTTAATTTGCTTATTTTTTGTTGTACTTAAGACAAACTTTTTTCGTTTGATACTATAAGTATATTTTTATTTTTGCCACTGGCCCATGACTATTAATTTTTAGCTAATTTTTAATTATTATTGTTCGAACTTCATTTGTTTCTATATTTATGATTTGATCAGGCTAAAGTTCGTATCGCTTTGTAAGCCAAATTACAATATTACAATACAATATTAGTTTATATTTATTTCAGCTTTGACGCACAGCTGGTTTAAGCAAAAGATCTGCCAATATATGGTTAAAGAACAAAATATTATTATTATATAGAATAATACTGTGGTCGTATTTAACAATATTATTATAATATTAGAATAAGGTATGGTTATTCCTAATTATATTTTAGTCACATATAATAAGAGTATTGTCATATTTAATCAAAATGTGATAACTTTGAACAATATTAAGATTAGGTTTAACAAAGTTAATTGTTATTGTAGATAATATTATTATTAACGCAGATAATAATTTTATTAAAACTTTGCTTTTCTATTGACAATAATATGATTTGACTGCAACCATATAATTCAATCATAGTATGTTGCTGTTTGATTATGGTGACGTCAACCATATTTTTTTTCCGTGTTCTTGCACAAATTTGGACGGGGTAACTAGACCATATGCCCAACATTTATTTTAATATGTTGTCTTTCTTCTGAAATGATATCCTGTAGTTTTCGATTAACAGAAATAGCAATTATGTTCTCTATGCAGACGTAGTGGAAGCCAGTTAACCGGTTCGAGAAATGGCAATGCAAAAGAACTAATGTCCACCGTAACAAGATGAACAACAACATGCCGATGGTATATACAATTTCCCTTGTACTAAGCAACGACTAAATTATTCTTCATAAAGGGGAATATTAGCTTATTTACCACACATCTTTTTTATGTCGTTTATCCACAAACAATCCACATATAAAACAAAAGTTGTTGCTTTTATCATACATTTTTATTTAATACAGTTATGTTTTTGGCCTTTGCTAAACTTTAATAATAACACTTTGTATTAGTCCACTTTTCATAACATTTTTATTAAACATCACTACTATTTGTATCAGTGATGGAAAATTCAGTACTATTATACTATTTTCAGTACTTTTTCGCAACAAAAATACCGCAGTACCACCACGTCACATTTGGTACTCTCTTTGGTTTTGCTTTGTTCCCAGTTTATAAATCTAGCGTTAGTGTTCTCACAACCATTGACAACATTGGCTACAAAAGAAGAACATAACGAATGCACAAAATTCGTTATTAATGTTGTTGTAAAATTAATACATTTTTAGAAAGCACACATTGCACAAGTACGGAATATGCAAAAAGAAAAGGGGTTTAATGCACAACTTGCCATTTGCGATGCTTGACCACCACAAAATCAATAAAAACGGAATTTCTTATTCTCAAATAACTACAAAAATCTTAATTAATCGACATAAGGCCCAAAGTATCATAACATCTGTAATAGCACCAGAAAATATAAAGATGATTTCTTAATTTGTAAAGATAATTATTTTTCAATTATTATTGATGAAGGTAACGACTCCACGGTCTCAAAGAACTTATCAATCGTTGTGAGAACTTTCTTTGGAAAATGTAGGAATAGATTCTTATCATTGAAACCGGTAAGCGGTCCTTCGGCAAAGGGAATTATGGACAAAATTGTATACATTTTACGGAAAAACGATATTCCGTTGGAAAACATAATTGGGCTTACAGCTGATAATTGCAATGTAATGATGGGACAATTTAGTGGTCAGATAAAAAATGATTTTGCCAAATTTGTTCCTAAACGGTTGTGTATGCCACAGTTTAAACTTAGCTTCGTCTGCATCATATTTATGTCTACCTAAAGATATTGAGAAATTCATGAAGGAAATAAGCTTTTTTTAAAGAAGAATTTCAAAACTTTCAAGAATATTTTGGTACAGATGATTCTGAGGTATGCCTAACGTGACCAGATGGTTTTTGCAAAAAGCGGGATTTTGAAAAAAATACCGCTAAAAAGCGGGATTTTAAAATGCATATCTTTTAGAAATCGGAATGTGTAATATGCACATGCACAGTTTCGTATGCACTTAGGAAAATAGTTTGCAACTCAAAAGAAACGCTTTTAAATAAACCAAAATATTTATCTATATAAATAAAAATCAAATGTCGTTCGTTGGTAATCGCATCAATTAAGAGCGGCTGCACCGATTTGGATATTTTTTAAATGTGGCATCTCTCCTATAACTGTTTTTTTTTCAATTTGAAATATCTTTCAGCAAGAAACATGAAATTATGTGTGAGTAACTATATTTGCGTTGTCTTACAAAAAAAGGTCGAATTAGATATGTGGGCGTGAGACCTGCTTACAGCATATTACTGATGGTCTAAAAGGAGCAATGTGATATTAATTTTTTAATGACTGAAGTTGACGTGGTACTTCCCACATAGAAGTTATATTTGATTCAATAATTAATGATGATAGAAAATCTTCTTGCTCAAATAAAGAAAATGTTTACTTAAAAAAAATTTCTTGGAAACTAATGTAGCGAAAATTTTTAAACCATTCATGACTGTTTGTGTTAAGAATGATAATTCTAATCTACAAAATAGTGAAAGTTGAACCGCAAGCATGGCACTTCTACTCGTAATATAAAAAATTTTTATTTTCATCTCAAAACACAGACTTTCGGCTAATTCAGCAATAACATAAAAAATATTTGAAACTCTAAAAAGCGGGATAGAAATTTCAGGTAGGACAAGGTGGGTATGCCCCAACCAGATGCCTTTCGAGACAGGTCGTGGTTGAAAGATTTTTGGAGCAGTAACGTTTTTTTAACTTGCATAACCTTGAAAGCTGTCATAAAAATGAACGCCTTAAGTTTATTGGAACTGAAATTTTAAGAGTTGAAAGGAAGATGTATTTATGTATGTAAGTAAATAAAAAAGTAAATTAATTTTTAAAAATGTTAATTAATTTTTTTTACTAAAGTATTTTAAATATTGATTTATTTATAACAAAAAAAAAATTAATTTTTTTCATTTAATTTTTTTATTATATAAATGGATTTTTAATTTTATTTTTGAATAAATATATACATATGTTCCATAAAAAGTACCAAAATATTGAAAAAAGTACTCTTTTTGTTGACGGTCAGTACCATTTAAATTTTTCCATCACTGATTTGTACCAAAATCACTCAAACAGTTTTGCATTAGTAATTAGTGGTTACGCTTTTTTGGGTACATATGTGCCAGATGTGCACTCGAAAATCAGCTTCACTGCTTTCTTAACAAACATTTTGTCAAATCATACAGAATACAAAATACAGTTAAGAAGAACTTTTATTTACGTAAATGAATAAGTGTTTTTATAAACTGTCAAAGGTAAATCTTTGACGAATATTCATTTTCTAAATTTTAGCTGTTTGAACTATAAAATATTGATGCAATTTGTTGCATTTTTAAGTCCATAATTTTTTTGTATAATTTTATCTCATATATTTATAATTTTTTCACTTATTCTGTCATTCAGAATACACATTTTTTTACTGCATCTTCAATTAATTCATCTTGAGCTCTTAAAGAATAAAAACCATCTAATTGGGCTACGGTATCAACACCAGCGCGACCATTTTAAAATTTTTGAATTTAAATTTAGCATTTTTTTCCTGATTTAGCTGCAAAATTTTCGATTTAGCAGTTAGCATTTACTTTATCATTTTCAAATTATTTATTGAGCATTTTCTAGCCTTTTTAAAAAATATAACCTATTAAGTTCTTAGCAATATAATCTATGCTATTTTGGGTATATTTTTAATTTTCAGATGTAATAATGTTAGCGTTAATCTGCGGGTTGTTTCTTAAGACCTACAAATGTTGTAATACAAGTAAAATAATTGTGAAAGTACTCGTATATTATTTTTCATATATTTTCACAACTATTTTACTTGTAAATATTAGCAAACATCATCCATTTTATATAAACTTTCTACAATTAGTTGCAGTAAAACAATAAAATAACAGTATTTAAAAGACGAAAAGAAAATGAAACTAATTTTAAATGATTGTAAAAAATTAAAATGGATGCAAAATCAAATAAAGTTGCTTGTTTTGTAGAGACTTTTGTTTGATAAAAGCCTATTCTCATTATGTTTTTAATCCCCGACCAAAAAAATTGGTGTTATAAGTTTGTAGTGTGTGTCTGTGTAGCTGTGTGTGCCTGTACGATTCCACGTACAGACCGAACGGCTAGACCGATTTTGGTTTAGTTTTTTCTGTTTGAAAGGTGACTTGATCGAGAGTGTTCTTAGCTATGTTTAAATCGGTCCAGCCGTTTAGAAGATACCGCCTCTTTTCTAGATATATCGGGGGTTTTTAAAATGTTTAATTTTTGTTATTATATGCAATTCTCAACAGCATATGAAGTACTTTTTTTTAGCTTATTTCACCAATTTTGGATTAAAGTCTACTGATGAATCCCTTAAGCAGGATCAAAATATATATAGACGCTGGTTATAGAACAAGCAAAAATTCCTCATATATTACAACAAGAATTTGAACAACTATTCTGATGACGAATATTCATTTTTAGTATGTACTAATTGATGATACATAAATGTTGATGAATATAAGAATTTGAAATCTTATTTTTTCATATTAATTTTGTAACAATGTATCAAAAGCATCATTTTAGTGCAATATATGTATGCATGAATGTGGTATATAATTTAAGGATTACTTAAAAATAACAAACAAATTAGCTTCAAAACGTTTGAGCTATGCCATGTTGGAAGAAAACAATTAAGGAGCAGAAAGGCTATTTTTCAAAAATTAATATATACGATCTTAAAAATAATGATCGAAAACATGTTTACGTTATTGTAACTCGAGTGACAAAGAAGATATATCAGTTTTTATGCATTTTTGGTTATACGAAAAAAGCTCTGTTAACGTCAAACTGTAATAGAGAAAAGCTTTAATTTTTTTTTGTAAACACCACTTTTTGAACGTTTTTGTTTGTAAGTCCTCTTTCACACGTGTCAGGTTTACCTGATCAGTTTTTGATAAATTTTCTTTTAAACCTGCATTCGTGTTCATACAAACCGTCAAGTTTGCTTCATGAATTTGCGTTGTCGTAGAGTATTAAGCATGACAAAACAAAACGAAAAAACAAACTTGACTGGTACGGTCAAGTCTGAACTCCTCTCAATTCTCTTTTCCTCTCTCTCTCTCTCCTAAAATCTCAAGATTTGACGAATCAAACCTGATGTGTGTGAAAGATGACTAAACAACTCAAAATTAAGAAAAGGCTTATGTTTTCTAAGAACCGTCTGAGATGTTTTGTTTTTCATACTTTTTACTCCCAATAAATAATTCGTTATTGTTAAATAAATTAAGTTTCCTTCATAGAAAGTAAGAATTTGTAAGGCAATATGTGCAGAAATTGCAAATAAAAAAACTTTTCTTTTAACACGTATGTTTATTTATTGCATCTTCAAAAATGTATCTGCAAACTAACAATAAGTATTCTAGTCTTAAATCTAAATATAATTATTAGGCCCGACCAGTGTCGGACACAAAGTAGTAATAGTACCTAATAATACATAAGAGTCGTGCAAAGCAAAAAAAAATATTTTCAAGCAGTCTCATCTGGAGTGTTAAGTATTAGAGCTCTTGTATATCTTTTTAAACGGATTGTATATCAAAAGTTTACAATCTAGACTCAGGATGGAATTTCTACCAATCAGCCAATGTAACTGAGTTAATTTTAGTTTCATTTGTGTTAGCTTAGATTCAATGTGGTGTTTCCATGTCGGTCAAGGTGTATACCAAGGTATTTCACATGTGAGTGTTGAGGAACAATTTGATTATTGAGTCTAATGGGGAACAAGTATCTTTTCGTAGGGTAAATGTTACCTGAGCACACTCCTGTTTGTTTACTTTTATTTTCCATAAGTTTAGCCATCGTTCCAGCTAGGTAATATTTTCCTGAGGATATCGGTATGCATCGGGAGAGCTTTCGTGCAAGCCAAGACAGGCTGTATCATCGGCAAATGTAGATGTATTGATATTACTGCTAGAGGTAAAGCTTTGGAGAGCAAGAGCGTTCCAGACCAAACTAGACCGAGTAGGAGGGATAGCAAGGCTATTAAACCTCCAGAAAATTGTAACAAAGGCAGGAGGACAGTTGAAAACAATATGTCAACATCCGCGTATGTTGGAGTAGGCACTAAAGCGTTTAGTTACGCCAACGTGGTCGAAGGGTTGAGGGTTGCGATTCTCCCTGAGGACTTCCCACAAGCCTCATTATCAAGTGAGGAATTAGCTCAACTAGAGGAGGCCATAGTGGATGAGTTGTTAGTTGGGGGAGAGACCAAACCTCAATTCGAGGGCATTCACTTTCGTCCAGGTATGCTGATAATTAACTGCGGTAATAAGCAGACGGTGGAGTGGCTTAAGTCAACAGCACCGAGGCTGAGCGCCTGGAAGGGAGTGAAGCTACAGGCATGTATGGGAGAAGACATCCCGGCATGCTACACCATAACGGTGTATCTTCCAAGAAGTGCGGAGGAGGACTCCAAAAAGTCCATAGCAATCCTCGCAGCTCAAAACCATGGGCTAAACACCAAGGTTTGGAAGGTACAGGCATGCCGAGACGAAGGCACGGGTCAGATATTATCTATTGTAATCGACGAAAAATCGAGGGATAATATCTTAAAGAACGAGAACGTACTCCACTACAGGTTCGGGAAGATCACCGTACATGGAGGACGGAAGGCGGCAGGAAAAAGCACTGCCGATAGTGGAACAGTATCGAAACCTGATGCTGGGTTAAATGTTGGTGATGGTCAGGCCATCGACAAAGCGGCGGCAGATATGGTGCCTGTAGCCACTGAGGGGTCCAATGAAGAAGCGACTATTGTGGGATTATGTAGGGAGACATCTCCGACCCCTACGGAGATGTGCGGTGCCCTTTCCACACTTGTCGGCTCGTCCTCCCAGGAGCCAATTGCTCCTTGAGGAGCAATGAGTAATCCTCGAGGAAGCAGAGGAGGGATAAGTTCCAAAATAGCCCAGGTGAACATACACCACGCTAAGGCTGCATCAGCAGTAATTGCGCGGATGTTTACCTGGGAATGGCACTTATTCAGGAACCATGGATGAACCAGGGAAAAATCAAAGGAATATACTGTGGTAATAGTAAGGTAATATATGATCTTAGAGTAGACCATCCAAGAGCATGTATACTGATAAGGAAGAATACTAACTATCTTCTACTTTCAGAGTTTATATCAAGGGATATGATACCGATAATTGTTAGACTGTGCATAGGCGGCACTCATCGGGACATATGTCGGTCTACATGGCGGGAGATACGGGCGTGCCACCAGCTGAATTACACCGCCTTGTGGATCATTGTAGATGTAATGACTTACTGGTGCTGATTGGGTGTGACGCTAATTCACACCACACCATGTGGGGAAGTAGCAACATCAACAGAAGAGGTGAGTATCTTTTGGAATTTCTATGTAGTAATAGTCTAGAAATCTTCAATATAGGGAACACCCCCACTTTTGTAACTAGGGCAAGGGAGGAGGTTCTAGATTTGACGATAGGTAGTGCATATTTGGCTAGTGTAATTATGAATTGGAGGGTTTCGGACGAACCATCAATGTCGGATCATAGAATTATAAGATTTAACATAGATGGGAATGCTGAACAGTTACCTCCATTCAGAAATGCGAAAAAGACCGACTGGCACCTGCATAGGGAACACCTTAAGGTCAACATGGAGGATAGCGTTAACAGAGCACCAAGACACTAGTTAGAGCTAGAATATTTATTAGATAAGGTAAACGAGGCAATAATTGGAGCATATGAATCTAGCTGCCCCCTTACGTCATCTAATGGAAATAAGGAGCCACCATGGTGGAGTAAGGAGCTGTCAAACCTCCGGAGGAAGACGCGCAAGCTGTTTAATAAGGCGTAGCGAACTGGAGACTGGCGAGGTGCTGATACCAGAACCATCTACAGGATTTAGGCGAACAAAGAATCCTGGGACGTTGCACGGAAACTATGCACTGAACAACGCATAGAATGGGCTATTGGAACCTTTCAACCGTACAAGTCTCAAGGGGTGGATGGTATTCTCCCTATATTTCTCCAGCGGGGGAAAAAGGAGCTTATGCCCCACCTAATAAGGTTAACAAAGAGCAGCTTAGCTCTAGACTACATACCACTCGCATGGAGCAGGGCAAGAGTGATTTTCATAAATAAGATAGGTAGGAGGGATATTACACTTCCAAAGTCATTCCGACCTATAAGTTGAACCTCCTTCATACTTAAACTGATGGAGAAAATTATTGACAACTATATACGATCAACTATCTTGTGTAGGGAGCCCGTCGCAGCATTCATACAGGGCGGGTCGTTCAACGGACACTGCGCTGTATCAACTGACGAACACCATACGTAGCGGTCTAGACGCTCAGGAAGTCAACGTCTGTGCATTTTTTGATGTCGAAAGTGCCTTCGACAACACAGATCACTTGGCCGTTACATCTGCGCTTAGAAGGAAAGGAGTCGAGAACACTATATCCAAATGGATATGGGCGATGCTTGAGAGTAGGACTGCGGAGACCCAAGTAGGGGAGGAATATCTTGCAGTAAAGATGACCAGCGGATGCCCCCAGGGCGGTGTATTGTCTCCACTTTTGTGGAGCCTAGTGGTTGATGAACTCTTGCATGTACTAACGAGCAATGGCATAGTATGTCAAGCATATGCCGATGACATTGTTATCATTGCAAGAGGAAAATTTGAAGAGACGTTGTGTGATATAATACAGAACGGTTTAAGGATAGTGAAGGAATGGTGCATATCTGTAGGACTGAATATTAACCCTGCAAAGACTACCATTGTTCCTTTCACAAGGAGGAGAACACTTCCACGTTGGAAAAGCATCCAGGTGGGCAACGTGCAAATAGCTCATCGGAGGTCAAGTATCTGGCAGTGATATTAGACTCAGAACTGTTATTCCAACAGCATTTAGAGGCGACTGTTGACAGTGCAACAAAAGCACTAATGGTTTGTAGATCCGTTGCAGCAAGAACATGGGGCTGCACACCCAAAATCTTAAGATGGATATACACCATGATAGTGAGACCTATCATCACTTATGGTGCTGTTGCCTGGTCGGACAGGGTCAAGCTGGCTACGACCAGGAATCGGTTAGAGAAATTACAGAGGCTAGCATGCCTTTGTATAACAGGGGCTATGAGGACGTGTCCTACGGCGGCTATGGAAGTTCTCATTGAACTCACACCTCTTACGATTGTGGTAGAGGCTGCTGCCAAACAGAAAGTAATAAGCATCACGGAGAAAAGCACAGGCAGGGACGGTCTGATAAGCCAATGGGAGCAATCATCCCTGGCAAGACGATTTCCCCTACTTGCGCAACCCTCTGACGTGATGAATAAGGTGTATAACTTCGATAAGAGGTTTGAAACTGTTCTGGCCAATAGAAGGGAATGGGGGGAAATAGAACCCAGGTATTCCTTTGAAAATGGCACCATCAGGTGGTACACTGATGGTTCTAGAACGCCGACAGGTTCTGGTGTGGGAGTTGTAGGACCAAGGACCAACTACCATGAGTCGTTGGGAAAATCTCCCACCATTTTTCAATCGGAAGTTTATGTCATTGACAGATACGCACAATTCAATCTTGATAGGGGGTACCAATGGAAAGAAATACCCATTTGCTCGGATAGTCAGGCTGCTATCAAAGCGCTCAGCTCATATGAGTTTACCTCTAAGTTAGCGTGGGAATGTCGCATTAGGCTAACTCAGCTAAGCAGCATGAATATGATCACACTCTGCTGGGTTCCTGGACACGCCGCACAGTGGCACATTTTGTGAGTTGGCGGTCAAAATTCTATAACTTTTGACTGGGTTGAAATTTTTGAATGAAATATTTTTTTTATAGAAGACATCTTAAGCTTCAATTTAATGTATTAACTTTAAAATCGGGCCTTATTAAAGTACACTTATATATGATTGAAAAATGACTTTTAAAAATATAGGTATTATCGGCCTTAAAAAAATAAATTTGTGAATTTAGTGATTTAACATTGCATTTTATAAAAAGTAACGTTAACTGAACTAAAAAATTACATACTTAACTAAGCCATCCACCCGGGTCCATTTTATTTTGACCTTTATCCTTCTTCTCCAATGGACCACTTAGAATACGGGTTTGAAGCTCATAATTGTTTATAATTGTTTTAAATATATTAATATTGATATAATATTTAGCAAAACTAATTTTATTTTAGTCGTTGATATCCCTGTGAAATTTTAGGGCAATCAGTCCATATTTACTCATAGGGCCCTTGTGAGTCAAATTTCGTAAAATAGCTTTGGTGATCATAATATACTAACAAATGTAAGTTCGACAGCTTTAAATGTTATCATTATATGAACAATTTAAATATATTTTAAACGTGAATCCATAACAGATATGTAAGAGATCCATATTCGAAAAAAGGTTTTACCATAAATTCTAAGAGAATCTTTTTATTCCAAATAAAATAAAATCTCTTTTATAAATTTTCAATATTTATTGTACTTTTTTGCTCTAATTTTTATGTTAATTTGCATATAATACATTTTTCATTTAACTGTCTTAGTGAAAATTTCATCTAAGTATGTCTCCTGTTCATCTTCAAGGAGCTGCTTGGCGTCTATGTCCAATTCCATGGGGGTGGAATTCCATTTTTGTCGAATGCTGGAGATATATGGATCAGAAGTGCACAGTAAAATATTAAAGAGGTGTTCATTGGTACTATATCTAGATATCTTTCTTGTATTGTGCTCGCGGAAATATCTATAATCTTTGTTCCTTTTTTCTTGCGCTTCTTCAGAAAGATCTCCAATCAGCAGCATATTGTGTTGAATAATGTTTTCTTCATGATATAGTATTTTATGGACTGTCGATGGCATATTCCTCCAATCATATTTTTCGTTGCATAGTTTCGCTGTTTCATTAGCATACTGACCAAATGTTCTTGCAGTTACCTTTTTATTCCATGATATTACTTGCAGTATGATTTTGTAGAGTTTTATTAATTCAAAATCTACTCCTGTAATAGCTGCAGCAGTTTCAGGATCAGAAAAAAATTTTCTTGCTGTGTTGCCATCATTTGTGTTTCCTTCTCCTTGCTTTGGCTGATCGATCAGTAAACCCAATTCTAAATATTTTTCTTCTACGTGTTTCTTTTTTGCCTCTCTTTTGGCTTTATTTTCGTCATTATTTCGTACTGTTCCTTTAAAATCTAAATCATAGCTTAGCTTTAATATGTGTTCCATAAATCGAATTTTAGCATGGAGTGGGGACAAGTCAAACTCATAGGCTTCTTGGAAAGTAGTGTCTTCTGTTGGAAGTTGACTTAATTCGCTTGCAGTTTTTTTTGCAAATAATACAGCTCGAAGATGATTTTGTTTCAGTTATGGCCTGTGCAACTTTTCCATCAATCATTGTATGTAACATTTTATAGTTTATTTGAATCTCTTGATCGTTAAGTAACATAGTTATCGGTTGAAGTTTATCTATTTGTTGTTTAAGTTTAGATACTTCTTCTAATATTACATCCTTCGTTTCCTTCTTAAAAGCAAATTTAATTGGTCTGCAATATTTTGTTGAGGAAGGTATTTCGTTTTTCCATATGTCAATATCGGTTTCTTTGCTAGTAGATGGCTCAAAATTAATGTTATTTGTTTTTAGTCTTAACGGAACAAAAGATATCATAAATAAGTCAGAATCTGATATTTTTTCTGCATTATACTGCTTTTTTCGCTTTTGTCCAGAAGATCCATCGCATCCCCATTTAGAAATTAATGTTAGGCTACAGTCACCAAGCTTTTTAATATTATCTGCGTCCAATGTATTCAACAATCTTTCCGCAGTATGATTTAATATGTCTTGCAATACCACCTCTGCTGAACTTTCTGTTATGTTTATAGAATTTTGTGGTGGTAAACAATCTTTTTTAATTAAAACAAAATCTCTATATTCTGGATAAATGGAGCAATGTTTTCCAACTGCCCGCTTTCGCAATTCCATATACTGATATTTTGTTAGCCTTAAGTCCAGAAATATTGAAAATGCTTCTTCAGATGTAAATTTTTTATCATCAATTGGTGTTGGAATGCTCTTTAAAATCCTTTTTACACGCTTGGGGCTCGCTTTCATTACATTTTCTATTATATCAATTTTTTTAGTTTTATTTTTTGTTGGTCCTAGTTGATGGAAAAATGTATCTTTAATTATTTCTTGAGAAAATTCTTCATTAATGCTTTGCAGCTTTCGTCTTCGGGACCTTTCACTACACTCCTCAACTGGTTTGGCAGGTCGGCCCACATTTGCTGGTTTTGGTTGGCTTTCAAATACAAGTTCGCTTGTAAGCCATTGTTTGTTGCAGTTAAACATTTTTTCCTTATTTCTATGACATTCATTATACCGTTTATTTAATCGCGTTAAAAAATTATTAATTTTTTTAAATGGTCGCACAACTCAAAATAAGGGTCTTTTAAAATGTGTTTTTTTTTTGTTCAAAATAAATTTTAGCAAGATCGTTATAACTGAACTTAGCCATCGTTTTGACAATACTGATCGTCTTTATTAATTTTGTCTGTTTTTATACACATAAAATTTTCTTGAAGCAGTTAAGGTAGAGGTCCATAGCTCGCTTTTTGCGCGTTAAGCTTTACACGCGTTTCATACTCTTGTTTGATTCTATACTTTGTTCGCGTTGAGTTACATGCACTGCTTTTCATGCGCCATTTTATTTTTGTTTTGATCAGCTGTGCGCGTTTGTTTATAAATACTTATAAAGAAAAAATGGAGAGTGAAATCGAGTTTTTAAAAGAATTTGTGGAGTTAGTCGTAAAAGTAATCGATAACTAATATGCAAAATTTGTTACTGAGAAAAGTGTGGTGAAAAGTTAATTAAAATATATCGCATTAATGAAAATATTCACATATTTTATTAAACAAGTTTTTTTTTACTAAGAAATTTTTTTTATTGAAAAAAAAGAAAAAAATTATCCACGGCAAAATAATATTTATCGATAACGTAAGAAATAAAGTATTATTTAACATCTTTAGCATTCAAGAACAGCTGACTTTCTTTCATGGTGCTTGTAACGCGTACAAAAGTAGAAAGTAGACCTACTTTGTGCTTTGAACGCGCCTACGCGTTCTGCGCTTTTTGCAATGTAACTTGTCACATACTATTACATTGATTCTACTTTTTTGACAGATGCATAGAAAGCGTAACGAGCAAAAAGCGAGCTATGGACCTTTACCTTTATGTGTTTAAACGAGAGAGAGAAAAGAAGAAAGAAGAGGAGTACAGACATGCTTGTACCGACAAGTTACTTCAATTCTATTTTGTTATTTCAAGAAAACCTGATTTGTCTATCGTATTTTAACCTTTATATGAGCAGCAGCTACCTGTGTACACAATAAAGTTATAACAAAGGGTCGAATATATCAGTTCAAAAATACAACAACTCATGTACCTACCCCCGCTTATATGTAACTATACATTTTTTAATGGCCTAAATTACAAAAATGCATTTAATGCATTGTAATAACAGTCTTTTATTATACCCTTTTCATTAATAAAACTCCTTCGAAAAAAAAGAAAAACATACACACAATACACACACAAACACATGTAGATATACCGCACTCCCATACCTAAAATATCCGACATGCAAGCAGTAAAATTATTGTAGTTCCTAGAGACGCAAATATAAATTTAAAAAATGAGCATATAATAACAGCTCAAAGTACATACTATAACACGTTATAAGTAATTTTACGAAGTTTTTCGCAGAAAAAAAGTTGCGTTCCACTGAACATGGAGATTTGGGTATATTTTAGACCTTTATTGCAATGCCCAAATCTGGGACTCGAGCAAAGTAAGGCATGATTTTTTTAAACTATTTGATAAGTTAAGAAATGATATTGTGTGAATAAAAAATTTTTTTTCAAAAATATATAAAACCAAAAAAGTTATGCCCACTTGAACTTCAAAAATTTTCTAAAATATTTTGAATTTCAGCTTCTCTTAAAAAAAGCGCCCTATTCGAAAAGAAATAATCTAAATAAAAACTTAAATTTCTGGATTTCGAGGTTCCTATGTGTTTACTTTTATATAAAAAAAAATTAAATCGGTGTAAAAAAAAAAAGACTTTTGGCCGCCATCTCTTCAAATGTGCCACTTTACGCCGGTGTGTTAGAAAATTAAAATGCAAACAAAATGGCCAGAAGGGGGCTAGTACACCCGTGGTCGGACCAGAACCGTTTTGGGGACTCGGATTGGACAAAATACGGGAAGATATATCGACGGAAATTAAGAGTAATAGAGAAAACCTCTGGCTCAATCTCCCAGGATTGAGAAATGCAAAACTAATGATTGGAACGTATAACCAAAATCGTTTCATAGCTTTCATGTCCCCGAGTAAAAACAATCTAAGCATGCTCACAGGCCATTGTAGACTAAGAAACCACCTCAACAGACTTGGCATTGAGAGTAACAGCCTCTGCAGATTCTGTGATTACGAAGATGGCACTCCAGAGCATATTGTGAAGGACTGTGAAGCGTTAAGCCACAGAAGATATACCCAATTGGGCGAGCACCTATTGGAGGATTGGGAACTGCCAACTCTGGACCCACTGGCAATCCTGAGATTCATCAGGGAAGTATGTCTAGATGAGGTGTTCTAGCACCTGGCAGGGGATACAATAGATCTACTTTGGTCGCAGTGTCCTGTGCTTCCCGCTAGACTTAATTCATTCATTCATACTGCTCACAGTATACTCCCCTGTGGCACACCGGATGAGATTGATTCGGGCACAGTCATGAAGTCTCCTTCCACAACAGTAGTTTCCGGGCAAGAATATAACTTTTCAAAAGATTAAGAATGTTCATTGGTAGATATGCCTTAAATTTTAAAATAAGGCCTTCATGCCACACTTTGTCAAACGCTTGAGAGACGTCAATAAACAGGGCAGAACAATATTTCTTTTCTTAAAACGTTTTTCTTTTAAATTGAACCAATCTATGCGTTTGTTCAATGGTGCTATGCTGACTTCTAAAACCAAATTGATAGTCTGGGATGCACCCACTACCAACTAGAATTGAGGACAATTTTATCATGAGTAGCTTTGCGAAGAGCTTTGAAATTGCTGACAGTAGACTTATTGGTCTGCATGACTCAGACTCAGAGGTGAAATCTTTGCACGGCTTTGGAATCATTTTGACCTTGACAAGCTTTCAGCGGTGTCGTAAAATGGCATTAAAAATGAATAACAGGATTCTAATTGCGCAATACGACGTAACTTCATCAGCATATTATTACTAATTTGATCAATACCTGGAGCTTTCTTTAACCCTCCGTGACACACACTTTTACTTTTTCACGTTAGTACCACACTGGGTCTGGCCAGACCCCATATAAATGTTAATGTATTTGCATAAGTTAACATTATTTTTTAATGTAAGTGGTTTTAAAAACGCTTTAAATTGCATTAAATTATAATTATAAATACAGATGGTTTATTAATTTCATTTCTTATTTTATTTTTATAAAGTTTTTAGTTCATAAAGAAATAGAGTCAGAGTACATTGAGTAAAAATTTGTCATGTTATCAATATAAGCAACTAAAACATATATATTCTACTTTGGAATGTTGCTGACATACAGCATTTGAACATTTTGAGCAAAAGAATCGAGTCTTTCTGCGAATTTTTTCACTTCCCGTTGCGCATTCTACACAAGATTTCTTTACCTCTAGGGTATCAGCACCGCTTTTGGTAGTTATTATTTTGTTTATCTGAAATGAAAACAGAAATTCACAGAGTGGATGTTAAGTAGAACCAAAATGGAATAAATTCGTTTATTTTATTCAACTTACTTTTAGGGGCTTTTCAAGAATAGATTCTATAGCCGAACGAGTACTAAATTGACCCACAACATAAGTGTTATTCATTCGGTTTTCGATATTGGGAAAAACTGAAGAATTAGATAACGTATTAAAAAAATTGCGTCTTGCGTCATTTCTGTTATTGTCATCGACTTCCTTACAAATACAATATGCTGCCAGTGCCATAATATCTAACATATTGTAGAAAAATGCAAAAGTCCACCTCTTCGTTGTTCTCTTTGTTGTAAAATGCGAAACCATTTGTTCCATGCAATCGACACCAGCTTTATTTTTATTATAAAATAAAATTGCTTCTGGTTTTTTGGCTTCACCTTCACATTTATCTGTGTAATGTACAGTGGACAGTAGATTGACGCATTTATTCTTTTTTGGAACATAACTGCAAAGTGAAACCAAATTATCGTGAAAGCCAAAAAAAGATGAATGAACAGGTCGTGAAGGACTTTTTCTCATTTCTATAGGAATTCATTTCTTGTTAGACCGAATGGTGCCAACGAATGCTAGATCAAGATTAGCCAGACGTTTTGCCCCTTCTAAAGATGTAAAAAAATTGTCAGCGACAATTGTGCGACAACTTTTAGCGTACGGCTTTGCAAGTTGCAGCATAACGTTTTCGCCCTGATTTATTTCACGTTGTTCACCTTCCTTTCGGCCTGTGTATAATTTTCCTTGTAATGGATACTTTGTTTTCGAATCACAGGCCCACCAAATTTTTATACCATATTTTGCAGGTTTTGTTGGTATATATTGCGTAAATTTAGTATGAAAACAATTGCTCGTCAATGGTTATACTTTCATGCGGACTATAATTCTTCGCAAGATTTTCGTTGAGAAAATTCCATATATCTCGAATAGGTACAGCTTTGTCTTCGAGTAATCGAAATGACCGTGTTCTTCCGTCGTCAAACTGAATGTATCTGGTCAGGGACATAAATCGATGAAGAGACATTGCGGCCCTGAATATGGGTAAATTATCAGTACGCCACAAAACCCGTGGATTTTGCATGTTATTATGTGAAACTCCCATTGCTAAAAGAATGCCGATGAAAGCGTATAATTCATCTTCTGTTAGATCCTTCCAAACTCTTGGTTTTTTATTTACATTTGCAGCATTCCATTTATTGACTGCGTCTCTTCCATACCGCTTTGTCTGAAATATAATGATGTCTATAATATTTGGTGAACAAATTTTTTTGAAAACTTCAAGTAGAGTAGTGATTTGTTCTTTAGGCCCAGCTCGAAAACGCATAACATTATGTTGACGAGTACGTACTCCACTGTTCGGCAGGTTTTTATTCCATATAGTACCATCTTTTCCAGTGAAACAATTATTATTCTCTTCACATATTTCAGAACCACAGTCTTCCTCCTCTTCATCACTGTCGTCTTCTACATTTGGTTCGATGACCAAATCATTTTCAACGTCCGATGCGTCACCTTCGTATGGCAAATAATCTTCATCATTTTCATCAAAAAATGGATCATCTTCTTCATGCTGTCCGGCTTCCTCGTTAGCTCTTTCACGTTCCAAGTCATTTGCCAAAGCCTCGGCAATTCTGGTGTAAAAATCTGTATTGAAGTTACTAGAATATCGCGTATTGGAAATAAATTCTAATTCATCATTCATTTTCCCAAAATATCCAATTTTATCACTTTTTTAGAAAAAATTTCTCATAAACATTATGAAAGTTCGCGTCAAACTAAAACAAACCACTCAATGACTGCTTCGGTAAAAAATATAACGGTTAAAAAGTGATGGCTACTTAGCGTAAATATAAAACTTTGTTATTGGACACCTGTTTTTGTCAATTGATTTATAAATGTTGATGGCTTTCTACGTAGTTTATGGGAAAAAATTAAAAAAAAATCAAGTTTAAATACGAATGTACTACAATTTTTCATACAAAATATATGTGGGTCTGGCCAGACACACTGTGGCACTAATATGACATATGTTTCAAAATATCCTTCTAACTCCTTTTTTGTGTTCACTTTTTTCGTTCCGTTTTTTCACTATCAGAAAGCCAAGAAAATTTTAGAAAGGCACCTGAAAATTCAAATCTCTAGCCATATTGCAAACACATTTAAAATACAAAATTAACTGGAAAAGGTCTGGCCAGACCCATGACTGTGACGGAAGGTTAAATTGAGCTCAGCAATTAGTTTTTGTAGAGTAATTAGATGCTATTGTGACATCGCGGTTTTCCAGATAATTTGGAACAGATGCAGTTTTTTCAGATGCAAGCAACTCTTGGAGTCGTTTAGTGCACTTTTTAAACTTGATTTTACTTTTGGGGTGAATTGTCTTGTTGTCATTCCCTTCTAGCTCTTCTTTCTTCACATACGTCACGTACAATATCCGTAGAATAAATTCTATTAAACCCAGTCTGCGGGTGGGAGGTAGTAGTATGTTCAGCAGCCTCCTTAATATTTTCGTAAAGATTCGCAAAGTTAGATTCAATATCATCGGATGTTCTTAGCGTTATGTTTTCCGTGCAGTGACTTAGTAGTCACATTTTTTGAATCTCAGGCAATTAACATGATTGATCATCTTCACATATGGATGAGGTAAATCACTTCTTATTGGGTTTCAGATTGTAACGATAGCGGGAGAGTGACCGGAGAAGAGACTTAGGGAAGCTTCAACATGAACTAAATCCCTAGAAATATTTTTCATGACGCCAATATCTATAACATCTGGAATTTTTTGTATGCCTGTAGGCCAATAAGTGGGCTCCCCATTCAAAATAATGTCCAAGCCCATTTTTGAGATTGTGTTAAACAAAGCTCTTCCTCTAGGTCTAATAAGGCGCGAAACCCAAAACGTAGGTTTTGTATTGTAGTCTCCAGCTGATACGAAACAAGGCCCAAGAGATTTGTAGAAATTCTCGTATTGATCCTCCGTGATTAAAATCTTGGAGGGTAGTAAATGACGAAATTTTTACAAGCATTTTTAATACAGATATTTGTTGCTTGTAGGTGTTCTTCACAAATGTTGTCAAGAATATAGTGCTGGAGTCTCGACTTTATTAGAATTGCTGATCCAATATCAATATTTTTTCCGTAAGGAAGTGCTCGAGCTCATTTTTGTGTTGGTGAATGCCGTTTGGGTTCCAGAAACATATTTTTAACCTGTTTATCGCTTGTTAATTAATGCTTGAAGAACAGTATTCTGCATTCGCAGCATTTCTTGCATCATGTTAGTCATATTTTTAGTAAAGTTGTTTATAGTTTGCACCAGATTATCAATAGTGGCTTCAAGGCGACTAAAATTATTGAATTACTTGGTGGGGACACTTTCTGCGTGGGAATAGAATTTGTCTTAACAGCATCGGCATACGATACATGTGAAGTACTTGGCTCATTGGAGGAAATGTGGCGGAGTGAGCGTTTGATGATTGAGCTGTAGGTAATTTAGGTTTTTGTCCGATAGTCTGTTTAACGAAAAAATATACAGGACATCCTCTGTAGTTACATAGCAGTGTGATTACCTCCACAATTACTAAATTTTTTTTCAGCTTGATCTTTTGGCTTAGTAGAGCTAGCAGAAGCGTGCGATTCACGGCAGATAACTCAAACTATAGGTAATTTGCAGTTAGTTTTTGTGTGGCCATATTCTTGGCGACACTGTACTAGATCTGATTGGTTATGTGGCTCTTTAACTGTGATTTTTCGGTGTAATAGAAGCCTGACGCTATAAATTAGATGGGTTTCTTTTTTTTTTTAATTGTATGTCATTTGGCTCCAGTTCAACGCGAAATAGGGGTTGGGAGACATTTTCTCTGTTAATTATATTAGTAACATATTCTAGCTTAAATCCTTTGTCGATAAGAGCACATTTTACTTCTTCAGGGTCAACATGAGAATCTATGCCTTTTAATACTATCTGTAGCACTTTTAAACTAACAATTTTTCGGAAACCTTTTTCATCATATATTTGCATTTTAGTTTCATCAATATTATATCGTTTAACTGGAATGATCTGAAAAGTATTTTCACCAATGGCCGACAATAGTTCTTTTAGAAGCGCGTTAGAATTTTTTTCTCTCAGATAGATAGGTGGTGGTTTAAAAGACTTTTTCGATGATGCAGCGGGCTTCTTTTTATTGTCTTGCAATAATGAAAAGCGATTTTGACGATTTGTAGTTGATGCGCTGTTATCCTGTTATAATTTGGGCTTCGACCACTCTGTAACCGGTTATATATCTGTCCATTCCAACTTGGACCTTGGGTTTTGTTCTGCTGTTATCTGCAGTGATAACTTTGTTAAGTGATCTACACGAGCACGAAGGGGATGATATCGCTGACTTATATGAACAAGTAATAGGCAACGGTATTGCTAATGAATCACTAGTTTGCATTGGACAAAGCGAAGTTGATTAAAAAAGCTGATGATAGTCTTTTTCTAACGGCAAAGCCATTTTTTCGTAAGCGATCAACTTCGCTTTGTCCAATGCCAACCAGTTATTCTCTAACATTACCGCTGCCTAGTACTTCATCATTTAAGGCAGCGACATCATCCGCTCAAGGCTCGTGTTCATCTCATAACCATGTTATCACTATTGATAACAGTAGTCAGAAACCTAAGGTGCAAGTCGGTATGGACAGATATATCACAGTTGTAAAGCGTGAGCGAAGCCCAAATTCATCAATTATCTCATAAGTTCCCAAGATATCCAGGGATAATGACAGCTCAACTAGCCGTCAAAACCGTTTTAAATTATTGCAAGACGACACCGACAAACCCGATGTATCCTCGAACAAAATCTCCAAACTACCACCATCTGAGAGAAAAAAATTCAAACGCTCTTATTAAAAAAATAATCTCAGTCATTTGTGAGAATAAATTTCAGATTCCTTCAATAAAACGTGGTAACATTCATGACACAAAAATTTAAATTTACGAAGAAAAGGATTTGCGGAAAATGGTTATTGAATTTGAAAAATATAACACAAGTTTCTACACATGCCAGCTTAAGAGTGCTAAAGGCAAAGATTCCTATGTTTTCCCGAAGAAATAAAAGATGCACTCGTTCTCCTGGAATTTAAGGTAAAAAATTTATCTTATATTATAAACAGGGAGCAGATCCCCCAACCTCTATTTCGCGTTGAACTAGGACCAAATGACATAAAATATAAGAATAATGAGACCCATCCAATTTTTAACTTCAAATTTCTCTTATACCCAAAACTCACAGTTGAACCACACAAGCGTTCAGGACATGTACAGTGCCATAATTGTCAAGAATACGCCAACACAGAAACTTACTGTAATTTATCTACTGTTTGCGTTGTGTGCTGTGAATTGCACGGTACTGCTAGTCGCAGTGGAGGTAATCACACTGCTACCTACAGAGGATGTCATGTTTACTCCTTCGTCAAGCAGACAATGAGTCAAAAGCCTAAAGTAAGGCGAGCTCAAACAGAAATAACTTACTCCGCATAGAAATGTTGCGTATGCCGAAGCTGTGAAGATCAATTCTATTCCCACAAAGAGGGTTTAACCAACTAATAATTCAATAAGTGCTAACACAAGCTTTATTTTAAGTCGCTTTGAAGCCACAATTGATAATCAGGGGCAATAATATGACAAGCTTGATGCAAGAAATGCTGCAATTGCAGAATATTCTGCTTCAAGCAATAGTTAATAAGCCATGAACACATTGAAAATATGTTTCTGGAACGCAAACGGCATCACAAAAATGAGTTTGAGCACAAAAATGAGTTTGAGCACTTCCTCACGGAAAAAAATTTGATATAATGCTGGTCTCAGGGATTCATTAGACTTTGAGAAGCCTAATCAAAATTAATGGCTACACCATATATGATTCCAAGGCCCCTAGAGGAAGATCATGCGGAGGATCGGCAGTTGTAATAAAGTATAGACTCAAGCACTATATTCTTGATAATATTTGTGCAGAACATCTACAAGCAACTAATATTTGTGTTAAAAATTTTCGTAAAAATTTCGTTACATCATCAATTTACTCCCCCCGCAGTTTCTCAATCACTGAGGATCTATACGAGAATTTTGACAAATTGCTTATACCTTGTTTCATAGCAGCTAGAGACTACAATGCAAAACATACGTTCTGGGGTTCGCGCCTTATTACAACTAGAGGTAGAGCGTTGTTCAACACAATTTAAAAAATTGGCTTAGATGTCACTTCGAATGGGGATCCCACTAACTGGCCTAGTGACGGATAAAAATTCCAGATATTATAGATTTTGGAGTCATAAAAAATATTTCTAGGGATTTCGTTCATGTTGTAGCTTCTCTAGATCTCCCCTCCGATCACTCTCCCACTATCGTTACAATCTATAACCCACTATGTGAAGACGATCAATCGTGTTAATTGGCTGGGATTCAAAAAATATCTTAGTAGTCATTGCAAGGAAAACATAATGCTAAGAACACACTATGACATTGAATCTAAAATTGCCAATCTGAACGCAAATATTGAACATGCTGCTGAACATGCCACTACCTTCCATCCGCAGAATGGTTTTAATAGAATTTATTCTACAGGTATTGAACGTCTCGTATGTGAAAAAAGAAGGGCTAGAAGGAAATGGCAACAGCATAGATCGCCCTACCATTAAATCAGATCTTGAAAATCTCGATGTCACACCAGCCTCTAATTACTCCTTGCGGCGCGCTGCGAGAAAGCGCGTCTACAGGAGGTTGGGCAAGAAGTGATACTGAAAAAGGTAACTTGTTTACAAAGCATTTAAAATCCGTATTTGCTCCAAACACATGTACAGGTACTGTTGATTTACCGAGTGTAGTTGCTCTACCCCATCGATCCTTAAAGTTTCAGATGCAAGAAGTAAGGAAACTAATTACTGAACTGAACCCGAAGAAAGCTCCAGGTTTTGATGGAATTTGTAACAAGGTGCTGATGAATTTGCCTCGTATTGCAATTAGAATTCTTTTACTTATTTTCAATGCCATATTACGACTAGAGTATTATCCACACCACTGGGAGCTTGGCAAGGTCAAAGTGATTCCAAAGCCGGGCAAAGATCTTAAGAAAGATGAATTATAGAGGCGAATAAGTCTACTATTAACAATGTCAAAACTTTTCGAAAAACTGCTCATGACAAAATTGTCCCAAATTGGTAGTGGATGCATCGCAGACCATGAATTTGGTTATAGAAGTCATCATAGCACCATTGAACAAACGCATAGATTTCTTAAATTTATAAGAAGAACATTTCAAGAAAAGAAGTATTGTTCTGCCCTGTTTATTAACATATCTAAGGCATTTGATAAATTGCGGCATGTAGCCTTATTTTAAAATTGAAATCATGATATCTACCAATAAATTTTATGAAGCTATTGGAAAGTTACATTACTACCCGGAAGTTCACGGCTGTTGAAGGAGACTTCATGAGTGTGCTCGAATATATATCATCCGGTGTGCCACAGGGGAGCATATTGGAGCCAGTTTTGTATTTGATTTATACTTGTGATATGCCTTTGAGCAGCAATGGCCATACATCTATATTTGCCGATTATACAGCCTGCTTTGTATGCACGAAAACCCTCACGAGGCTTCCCGATATCTACAAGAACATATTACATAGCTGGAACTATGGTTAAACTTATGGAGAATTAAAGTTAACGAACAAAAGTGTGTTCAGCTAACATTTACCCTGCGAAGAGATACTTGTTCCCCAATTCGAATCAACAATTAAGTTGTTCCTCAACATTCATATGTAAAATACCTTGGTATACACCTTGATCGACGGCTTACAATGAAACACGATATTGAATCTAAGCTAACACAAATGAAACTTAAATCAACTCAGATACATTGGCTAATTGGTAGATATTCAACACTCAGTCTATATTGTAAACTTTTAATATACAATTCGCTTTTGAAACCAATATAGTACTACGGAATACAGCTATGGGGCACTGCTTCAGCTTCCAATATAGAGAGAATCTAACGAAGGCAAAACAAGATTTTAAGACTAATAACATCGGATCCATGGTACATCAAAAATTCAAATTTACATCGTGATTTAAATATGCCACTAGTGACTGAAGAAATTGCAAAATACGCAGACAATTACTTAACAAAACTCTAGTCCCATATAAATAAATATGTTTTTCATTGCATTATTCACCAACAAGCATTATTTGCAAAAAGTTTGAATGTAATGAGTATAATGAAAATTGTAATTCAAATTGTTAACAAAATACGAGCTGGTCACAATGCCTTAAATCATAGAAAATGCAAAAAACTTCTTGATCTCGTACATGCCGAATAAGGTGATTTGCTTTTGTATACATAAGTATGGTGGTTAAGCAAAGGTCGTTGTCTTCCAAGACTTTTCAGCCTCCGTGAGGAAGTTATATCGTTTTTGGACCAAAATAAAACACCTGAAACCAAAGCATTGTCGGAGCATTTGAAAGATAATGTTTTGTTTTTTAGATTTTGCGTTTTTGACAGACATAACTGAGTTCAACTTAACATACAGCTACAAGGGAACACCAAAACAATTGTTGAGCTATTTTCTGCAATAAAACAATTTATTAGAAAAATTTAAATTTTAATACAAAATCCTAAAGATAAAAATGTAATAAGTTTAAAAAGGACATTTGAAATTTATAGCAAAATTCCACATAGCAATAGCAAAATGCAGGAATATCTAAATGTGCATCAGACTCTACTAATTGATTACAACAATCGTTTTCATGACTTTAAAATTATTGAGGATTTGGTTGAAATGCATAACAATCCTTTGTTATGTAATATAGAACACCAAAATCAGGATATTAAAGCAGAGTTCATTAAAATGAGAGAAGATCTAGCTTTACCATTAACTAGTGGGATAGAGTTCTGGAGAAGTATTTCTGCAGATGCATACCCAAAGGCAAAAAATTAAATTTTAAAATTATATTCAATGTTTGGAGCTTATATTTGTGTCAACATTTTCCATATTAAAGCATATTCAAATTAAAAACCGAAACCGTTTAACAGATAAACATTTAGAAAATTTAATACGCATAAAATATTGTCCGTATGAAATTAATATTGAAGATATAAATAGAATCGAATAAATTGTTTTATTGCAGAATATCGCTGGAATATCGGAAGGAGAAAATCTTTTAACTCTCTATGATTTATTTTCTTCAAAATTTTAACCACTATTTTCATTGTACTAATTGCATTCAAAGTTTTTTCAATTAACGCCTGTTGTTGAATAATGTAATGAAAAAAAAATATTTTGAAATTATTTTTAGCAAATTTCCTACGAAACCCTCTTTTGTAGCCACCCCTACATTAGCATAATCAGTAGATACAGAGCAAAACCTATTACTATCAGTAAAAGAAAAAAAAACATTTTCATTTAAGATATGGAAAATATTCTTTCATTTTGCATTGTTGTATTGGGTGTTTTTTATTGAGGTATAGAGCTTTAAGTTGGCATCACTTTTTTAACTGGCGGCCATTTTGTCAGCTGTCAAGTGATTAATATTTAGTTTGGTTTGCCATTTCATCATGAACAGGTTGACAAAAGAACAACGCTTGCAAATCGTGCAAATTTATTTCGAAAATAATGGTTCAGTTCGCGAAGTTTACCGCAAGCTCCGTCCATTTTATGGTCGACATAATCGTCCATCAGAGCAATTAATTCGGTTAACCGGTCAATTGGCCACCAAGATCGTGTGATTTGACACCATTGGATTATTTTCTTTGGGGATATGTGAAGTCGCTCGTCTAGGCCAACAAACCAGAAACGTTAGGGGACTTGGAAGCCAACATTCGTGGCGTTATTGCCAACATACGGCCCCATATGCTCGAAAAAGTGGTTGAAAATTGGACCTGTAGAATTGGCTTTATTCGAGCCAGCCGCGGCGGCCACATGCCCGAAATCATATTTAAACATTAATGGCATAAAATTATCCTTCCAATAAAGCCAAATTGATGGACATTAAAACGATTTTCTTGTGTTTTATTTCAATTCGAAGTTCTATACCTCTAAAAAAACACCCTGTATAAGCCATACGGGGAAAAAATTCTTTGTGTACGTCAAAATTTTTATTTCCAGTTCTTATACAAATAATTGACCGAGTTATGTCGTTTACATCAGTGCATTCGTTTATGCATACGGAAAAAATTGGCAATAAAGGATAATTTTCTTAATATTTGAAAAGATAAATGCACTGATATGCTGAGTGCATCGAACTATTGTGTGAAGGGGCATTCAAACGTCCTACAAAACCATCTTTCATCCACCTTTACATTGACATAGCAACAACAAAAGATGAATTTCTTTATAAAAAAAAACGTTAGTGTTTCTTCTGACCGTAATAAAATCAAGTTTTGCCGTTGGAGATTTCAAATTAGCGAAATGAGACACTGACAACACCGGATCGTGGTGAGAGTATAACTCACACAATTGTAAAATGCAATGGTATAGGTTGCCGACCACGGCGCTACATCGTCGTCATCCAATATCTCTTGTGAAGTATCATTATCTTCTTCATCAAGCTTTTTTTCTTCTGCTTCGTTGAGAGCTGTTCATCTGCTTCAACAAGTATTTCTTCTTCTACATCAATACCATAAACATTTTCGCTTTCGAGTCTGTATTTTCGTCACACAGAGCCAGAAATTTGTCAATTTCTGTGCCGTTAAGGATGACGTCTCTATTAATTTTCTATACGTAAACTGCAAAAACAAAAATGCAAAATATGCACAAAACATTTTTATCGTCACTGCGAGGAACACAATCAACGAAAAATAAATCTTACACACATCTTATAAGAACACACTTCAGCAGATTAGCAATAGCTAAAGCCTACAGTACACGGCATGTAAAAAACCACATGAGCATGTGGTAATTTTGGCGTCATCACGAAGCTACATTTGCTACATGCCGTGTACTAGTAATATATGTATGTACATATAGATATTCACATGCTTACAGATGTGCTGCCTCAGAAAATGTGTTCGATTCGGCTACATGCGCCACACTTGTATTTTGGAGCAAAAATAATATCAAAATTTTAAGGCCCGTAGCCACTACTAGTAATTTTAAAAAATGCAACGAACATGCTGAAAATTCCCGTGACGTCATCGCCACATACGCATATGGCTTTTTACATGACGTGTACTGTAGGCTTAAAGCTACACGAAATTTGAAAGAATTTCACCGAGAAACTAAGGGCTAATAAATCAGGCAATGATTTTTATTTTTTTATTTATTTAATTATTATTAGTATTAAAAATACTTTATATACAATATTTGACTATCATAGCGCACTAGATATTGTTTCTTATAAATTTTACAGTTTCTCTTTTAAATATGTTAAAATTCCTTTCTGTTTTTAAATTATGTGGCATTGTATTATATAATCTTTATAGAATAATGATCTTTGCATCGCTGTTGAAGTTGCACGTTGTATCCGGAACTTATCAGAATTTCGCAGTTCGTAAGGTTGTACGTCGGTAACATATGTTATTTTTTCGCACAGATATTCTGGTGCATCGCCCATTCTAATTTTTATAATAAAACATAATGTGTTCATTTCAAGTCTTTGTTTTACGTTAAGCCATTTAAGTGCATCTAGCATCATATAAATATTTGTATATCTGTTGCATTTTTAAATACTACGCATGGCTTTATTTTGTAGTTTTTGCATTCTTTCTATTTGTGAATCCAAACAGCACGTATATAGAATTGTCGAGCCATACTCAAAATGTGGTTTTATCATTGTATTATATATATTCACTGCAGTTATTGTCGATATTTTGTTTCTTATACGTTTAGAAAATGCTATTTTTACCTATTTTTTTACATATATAATAATCATGATTTTTAAATTTGAGTTCTTTGTCAATTATAAAACCAAGATATTTTATATTGTCCACTTTCTCAATTATTTTATCATTAATTTTAAATATCGAATCACTAGTCATATTTATTTCAATTATTTTTGTTTTATTTTCATTTAGCTTCATCTTATTCATATTTAGCCATGTAGCAATTTTATTAACATCATGCATTAATTTACTTCTACACTCTTCATCAGTTTCTCCTACTGAATATATTAAAGTATCATCTGCATATAGCATTATACTAATCTTTTCAATAACACTTGTCATATCGTTTATATATATAATTAATAGTAATGTACCCAGAATTGACCCTTGGGGAACACGAAATTCACTTTTTATTTCATTTGATTTAATTGCATTTACTTTTGTTATCTGTCTTCTATTTTCCAGGTAAGATTTAAATCAACTTAATTCTACGCCTTGAATACCGTACATATACAATTTCTCTAACATTATGCAGCTGTCTATTGTTTCAAATGCCCGTTTAAAATCCAAAAAAATCGCCATAATTTTCTTATTTTTTCCTATATTTTTCCCCTCGTTTATTATATGATTTATTGCAGTTTCACACGAAAACTTTTTTCGAAAGCCAGATTGATATTTTGATAAAAAATAATTGTCTTCAATATACTTTTTCGAATACTTTTAAGGTGTTAATTGGCCTAAATTCCTCGCATTGATTTGTTTTAGCAATTTTTTCTATTGGCGTTACTACTGTTTCTTTCCAGCTTTCCGGAAACACTCCTGTTTCCATTGATTTATTTATTATCTTAAGTAAAATTATTCATGTAGCGTTCCAGTTTTCGAGAATGATTTTTGTTGATACCTTCGTATAGTCAGGCTTATTTTTTATTTTTTTACTATATTTTTCAGTTCGAATAATGTTATTGTACTAAATTAAAATTTTTTATTTGTCAACTGTATTCTATATTGTACATTTTCGATTGACTCTCTTATTAAGTTATTATTATTATATTCCACTTGATTAAATATGACAGAAGTTAATGCATTTTTATGTTTTTTTAGAACCAGTTTTTTAATCTCTCTCCACATTTGCTTTTGGTTTTTGGCACTGTTTATTTGCTGATTTATAAATTTATTTTTCTCATTCTCTATTTTTGTTTTGTATATATTTCTAATGGCTCTGTAGTTTTCCCATGCATAATTTGTATTTTCAAATTTTGCTATTTGGTATCTGTTGATTTTTTCTCTTTTTATTGCACTTATTTCATGAGTATACCATTTGTTAACATTATTTTGCTCTTTTACCTTCTTTTTTATAACAAATTTTTTGACTGCTTGCTCAAAACACTAATCGAAGGAATATGCATTTTCATTCACATCTTTCATGTCTTCGTGTCTTAGCATTGAACTTATCTCTCTATTAAACGATATCTTATTGTATTTGAATATCTCTACTTCTTTAATATATGTTTCCGTAGCACTATTATGTTCGCTTTCAATTATTATGTCGATAACTTCATGGTCCGATATTTTATTTGTGTTACTATTTTGTACCGATATTTTATTACTATTTGTGATTACATAATCAATTATTATTCTTGTATGTTTTGTTACTCTAGTAAGGTCGTTGATGATCTGCTGTATTCCGTTGTCATTTAAGCACCTTTCAACTTGCTGTTTATAGAAGCTATCTCTTGACCAATCTATATTGAAATCACCCGCTTCTAAGACTTCCCCGAGAATATCGCAGAAATCTGATGACTGACTACTTGGTGATCTGTACACTGCAGTAACACTCATATGCACTTGTTTGTATTTGGTTGTACAAACTACAATCCAAAATTTGGAGTCTTGTACTTTTTCTAAATATTTTACTACATTCCATTCTTTATTAAAATATATAATTACCCCTCCTGTACGCGTTGAACTTGAAAACGATACAACTTGATTATAATTCTGCAGTGTTATTTCTTTCTGTTCAATGCCTTTTGTAAGATGTGTCTCTGATAATATAATAAAATCAGGGTTTTCCGTTGCTGCTAATATTTCTACTTGATTAAAATTATATCTTAGTTCTTATACGTTTGTATAAATTGCTTTTAAATTCTGTGATTGTTAACTTGATAAACCCATTTTTCTTTTCTTATTTTTTAGTTTTTTTTGATATACTGGACATTGTCTATTGTTCGTTAAATGATTTACGTCTAAGTCCATATTTAGTTTATTATTTACCCGTACACAGTTTATACATTTAATTATGGTATCATTTGTGCATTCATTATATTTATGATTTCCATGGCACTTAAAGCATGTTTCTTCGTTTTTACATTCACTAAATGATTAAAACCTTTGCATTTGAAACATTGAAGCACATCAGTTCCGTCAAATACTTTGCATCGTTCCCAATCTATATTCACTCTTTGCTCGCTGATTAATTTTGCATACGTTTCAGCATCAATTGCTAATTTTATATTGTATATATTTCGGTTATTTCTTTTGTATTCATACATTTTTACTACTTTGATATTACTGTCCCGTAAAAACGGATTTTGCTGCTTTAATTTTTCAATTAACTCTGTTTCGGAATACTTAAAATTCATGTACTTTATGTCGACATTTATATCCTTTGGATTAGGCACCCTTACTTCATAATCATAACCCATTTAACTCTGTATTGCGCTTTTTATCTTATCTCTTTCCTCAGAATTTTTAGTTTGTATTACTACGGTTTTATTTCTTCGACTTTCGACATTTGTTATTTTTAAATTTCCCGGATCAACTTTTCTATTGAGCTGTTCTCTTGTTTTTTCAACACCTTGGTTTTCCTTCGGTTTAACGATTACTGGGATTTGTTTATTTAAATCTGGCAGCACTACTGCTTTTTTGACAGCCCCTGCGTACGACACCTGTTGTTTTATGACACTTGCTTCGTTTATTACTTTCTTGATTTCATTACACATCTTATCATTTTTTTTGTCTATTAAACTACACATTTTGTTACTGTTATTTTCGTGATCTTTTATATTACCATAAACTTTTTTTAATTCTTGTACATTTAAGTCACAGAATTTTTGAGCCTCATCCAATTTTTTTTTAATCTTTTACCATATCTTTTTTCTATTGCTTCAAGTAGATGTTTATTTTCGCGCTCATTTTCTTTTAGTGCCTCTTTAAATTCTGCTTTATATTCAGCCAAATTTTCTTTGTTTTTCTTTACATTCTCTTGTACATCACCAAGCACCAAATCTATATTATGGATATATTGGACGCAATCATCACACATAAAACGTATAAAACCTCCAGAATCTAATATTCCTTTTGCATACTGGTCAATTCCTCAACATTTTTTACCACTGTGATATATTTTTTTATACACTCCTTCACACATTAGTCCTGATTCACCGCGTATCGCAGTTTTGCACTGATGTCATTCAGCCATATCAACCTTTGTTTTTAGTCAACAATAATGTTTTTAATACGAAATTTTTACTTCCATAAACGATAAAAAAGTTAATTTATGTTTTTGGAATAGTCCCGCGTATTTTAAACCACTTTAAATATTTTATATTTTAATTATTTTCTGGACACCTCGATTTTAAAACCTTCTAACTGTACATACATAATTATTTGTATAAAGTGTTTTTATTATGTATTTTATTTTTATATCATGTTTAAACACAAAATTTTGTTTTTAACCCCAAAATTAAATGAATCTTAAATAGCCAACATTGTGCATTTAAGTGTTGTTTAAGTTTTACAAACATACCATATGTTTGGTGCATGTGTGCGTTTTTTGAACGCATGCACATGAACATCATGTGGTCGTATTAAAAAGAATTCCTTTAATTTTCGCAAATATACAACAAATGTAACACATATTTTCATATCATGAAATATATATGTATGTATATAGAAAAATGCATTCGGATGCTTTTTTGTATCATAAAATGTGTTTTTTGCTATTTCACTTTTCTGCAAATTGATAAATCAACTTTCTTATTTATATTGAACAGCTGTTCTTTGGAAAAAATATTTGGAAATCTTGTAGTGCTACCGTACTTTCAACTTAATTTGATAATAACTTTAATTCGCTACTGAAAAAATTAAAGTGTATTTAAATACATTTTAAGTTTTTATGAAAATTAACTCAAACTATATTTAAACATTCACTGATTTATTAGCTATAAGAATTTAAATAAGTATTATTTAACGATATTCGTCAATATGACGAAGAAAGTTTATGTAGGGTTAAAAATTCAAATGCAAAAGCGAAAAGGATTTCGAATAAACTGTCAAAGAAAATGGAGAAAAGACGAGGCGCTTATTGCAAAATGTAAATATAGTCATAGATATAAAGGGCGAAACGGAGAGAGTGAAAAAGTCCTCAAATTGTTTTAATAATTGCCAAATTGTAACCACAAAAAATTAAATAAACAGATTATGAAGGTAATGAAAAAACGCTAAATAAATTGCAGTGTAATTGAATTTTGATGAAATCTGGCTTTCAAGTGTTGTTTCTCCAATATGTACATATTTGTACGTACATGCGTATGAACAAGTAAAACAGTTACTATATCAGAAAAAGAAAAAAACAATAACATGCAACTTAAGTAAATAAGAATATTCAAGAGGTAATAACATCAGGGGTTGCTTGCCTGCCTGCAGGGGTAAATTTTTGTATTTTATATTCAACCGCAGCACAGCTGGAAACTTTTAGAATCTTAAATAGTGCAACCAAGCAGCAAATAAGTGATGCTATCTGTGATGACAGCAACTGAAGATAAGAAATATACAGACAAGTACACATACATACATACAAACATACACAACGTATTACTAATACAGCCATACATATCTGCTGACTTCTTTCTTCCTTTTTTCATTACTATTATTGAACGCAAAAGTATTTCTACTAAATACAAAGGTTCATGACTGTTATGTGGACATCGATGTTGTCAAATTTGTAGATTTATTACACAGGTCAACAGCAAAAAGGCTTGAATAACCACTATATAGATTTAATGCACCATGGCTACCTGAATAAAAAAAAAGATACAATTTTGAAATTCTATGGATAATTTTTTTAAGTAAAATTGTCAATATTTTGACACATTTCTTCAAATATGTTGCCATAACTATAAAACAACTAGTACGATTTTGGTAAATCAAACGTAGAAAAATTTGAATTTACATAGTCTTTAATCCGTTTATATATTGCGTTTCAATCGGTAGTTGGGTGATGATAACGTTGCGCACGTTGAAAAGATGTTAACTCACTTCCAGAATCTTGGATGTAACATGAGCATCAAGATTACACTACCTGCACAGTCACTTAGATAGTTTTCCTGAAAATAGAGCAGACTTGAGTGAGGAACAGGGCGATATCCGGACAATTAAGGTATCCGGACAATTAAGGAACGATACCAGGGTGGATGCACACATCCCAGCTGGAAAAGTAGGCATTAGTTACATAAATAATGGGAGAAAAATTTATTATTTTCCAATGAAAAATTATACATGCTGTGCATTACCTTCTCCTTTACTATTCATTATACATAAATACATATATATGTACGAGTTCTTACCCGCGGCTTCGCTCGCATGGATCTGTTTAAAAAATAAAAAAGTCATTATCATTTGAAAGTATGTAAAATAAAAAATTTATTGCTTGGCTTGAACCAATAAAATTTAAAACATCTTAAATTGAGCATAGTTTAAAAACTAAAAACGTAGTTCATTATAAAAATCAATAACAAAAATTAAACAACTTAAATTACAAATAACATATAAAATTCAAACGAACAGACTACATACAATTGACCATGCGAAACGCATGGAATTTTCCAAATATACCCTTCCGACCTGCAATGTTTGACCTTGCGCTTTGTTAATTGTTACAGCAAAACTGAGTTTGACTGGAAATTTAACACGTTTGAAAATTGGAATTCGAGGTATTAAAACACTTTCTCCCTTTCCTATGCCTGTTCAAATAGTGGCGCCAAGTATGTTCTCCTTTAACTGTGTGATCCGAAGTCTAGTTCTATTGCATAGTCGAGGAATGTCGAGATTTCGCATAAGCATTACTGGAAGATTAAGTTTCAATTGAAGGTAATGTGAGGGTACATCTGACACTTCGATTGAATTTAAGAACTCTGTACATGTCGATAGATATTCCTTTATTTCTCCCCGAACTTCCTTTGAAACTTCACTGTTTATTCTATTGACAATGTCATTTTTAGGTGACGATATTGCTCTTGCGCACATCCACTGATCACAATTTAAATTTTGTTACAAATTCGGATAAACATTACCAATAAGTTCTGCATCATTTTGTACTAAATTACAAAGTTCTGTCAATAGTAAAATATTACCTTCAGCATCTGCATCCGTACATCCATCACCGATTATCAATAATGTCTCAGCATAATGTCCCGAATCAATATTATTATGAAGATGTACTCTCATATTCGTTTTCAAACTGAATTTTTCCACTTTTGCCAATAAATTGGATAATTTTATGCAGGCTTTGATTTCAGGCCGAAAATCACCGGCCAATAAAACTACCATTCCTCCCATAATATCTGTGCTTATTTGTAAAACCTGAAGAGTTCGATTTAACGCTTCTATAGCTTTCTTGTGAGACATCGTACTTTCATCCCACACTAAAAGGTTACATTGCAAATCCGTGCCAAATATAAAAAACCTGTTCCGAACAGGATAAAAAACAGCCCATTTTTGACACTGGTTAATGTAGCTTTCCATTGGTGAAAGAACTTTTAAAATCGGTATAGCGGTTTTGGCGTGAAAGCGTAGAAAACAAAAAAACAAACTCACTTTCACATTTATAAAATTAGTAAGTAAGGTATATATATATATATAATAATTATATAAGAGTATATAATAGTATAAGAGTATATAGATGTACATATACATACATATCGCTCATTTGCTTCGCAAGCGTCACAACTCAAAAAAACTCGTTTTGCAGAAAACGCGTGTAAAGTTTTCAATTTACATACAACTTATTCTTCTCCCGCGAGGTGGTAGTTATTTATATGAAATTTTTACACAAGGTAAAATTCGAAATGCCGAATTATTTTGCATTATTAATAATAAAACTGAAAAAAGTTTCATAACTATCTTCAATTTTAAGTTCAACTTAGTGTGTATCAAGTATTAAAAATATCCGAATTTTCCATCGAAATTTGCAAAACAGCTTTTTAGAAAGCTCAAACCAGTTATTTTTACAAGGTTTGTTAATCAAAACTATAACGGTTTATTAAGCTTTTACATATATGTAAATAGTGATGCCAACTCAGGATTTTTTTTGATTACTTCATTTATCAAAACTTTAAAATTTTTACGTTTTTATTTGTATTTTCAAAAGATTTGTAAGCGAATGCTTTTAAAAATAATAACTTATATTTTTAATGCTCGTAAAAAGAATAAAATATATTTTCTTTTTTTATTTAATTACGTTAAGAAAACTCGTATTTTTATCAGGGACCAAAAATAATAATTCTTATTGAATTTTGAAAGAAAAAAAGTGCATTTTAATAGTTCTGGAATATATTTTTTTTAATTTGAACGAATGCTTTTAAAAATTTTGATTTTAATTTTTTTTAGGCAGAAAAAATTCTTATTTTCTTTTATTTTTTATAGCAAGTTGATCGCATCATACTACGTATGTACATTAGACTGAACAAAAGTTGTTATTACCCCTCTTAAATCAAAGATTGTTCTTTTAAACCGTTTCACTACAAGTTTTAAATTAGATTTTTTGGATTATAATAATAATAATAATCTATAGTAATAATCTAAAAAAATTTTAAAGAAAACATAAAATTATATAATACAGCTGCCAAATTAAAGAATTCGAAATCGATTAAACTCCAATTGATATTGAATCATGCAATTTGCTATATATATTTTATATATGAAAAACCAATAATTTCTTTATAATAACTTTAAGGCAGTTTCCGTTACTAGCACATCACATTTGAGTCGCGTTTGTCCCTTGCCTCCACCAAGTTTGAATCTGCTAAATTTTCGAGCCAATGTTGATTTCGATCAAATCGTAATGGAGTACATACTCGTAAAACCGTCCATTCACAAAGCTATTACGAAATCCCAGCAAGTCCATGCATTTGTTGTTATTGTTAGTTCAACTTATATTCTAGCCACAACTTACAAATAGCTAAATCAATAAAATTATCAAACATTTTTAAAACCCACTTTCTAGATATTATGGAAATTCTATACAATGATAGAACAAAATCCAGTTTGTCTATTTTTTCGATAGTGCAACTATGTTTGGTTGCAAAATATACACATTTTTCTGTTGCTTACCGCAAAATCTATCCAATATATTCACTCCTTTATGACCCTGTATAGTAGAAACTAGTTGGACAATTCCTCCATTAAGCTATGTTAGCAGACAAATTTTGTCTGACCTTTTTATGCGATAGTCGAAGTTTCCACGACTTTCTGTTTTGAATTCCTTTTCCAACTTTAGATAAATTTTAAGAAATCTATTTTCTTTAACTCTTCCTGTGATCCAGATCCCTTTTTGATGTAAATTCACAAAGTTAAAGTAACAAAGTAATTTTTAAAATAACTTGTGTGGTTGTTTTATTCAGGAATAGTTCTTGAAAGTTGTATAACTATATAGCAAATGCTCGGAAAGCATTAAGAACTATTCCTCTGCTCCGGCAGATTTCAATTCAAGTAAGTCATTCCTCTGGCGCTACATAAAAAATCCATTTTATGAGTCTTTTGCCGTATATGGCCTTAATATAACTTTTATATGCTTTTTTATAAAAACGTCTATTATGCTATTCTGTACAAATCAAGCATAAAAGCATAAAAAACACTGTTCTTCTTTTCTATACATAGTTTACGTAAAATCATACCCACAACTAAAATTTTTATCTATATGGATACATGAGTTTTAGAAAAAATCCCATAGCTTTAACAATTATTTTAATAAAAAAATATTAATACAAAATGCTTTATTTATGACACAAAATTAGAGAAAAAAATTATATTGGTTGACAAAATTAGTGGAATCTTAAACCCACTTTTTGATTAAAAAAAAATTAATAAAAATGAGGTTTTTAAAAACTTAAATTTTTTAAAAATAAATAAAATTATCTTTAAATAAAGGAAAAGACCTTTAGGTAATATATTCAATGAAAGTTCAAGTTAATTATATGACCGTTCGTGTGCTGGACCGTGTCTAAAAAGGTATATTTTAGAAGTTTTTTGCATTTCTTCGTATTTTGACCCAAGAAAACATATTAAAAAAAGTACACCATCTGAAAGATATTTTCAAGCCGCTTTTTAAGCATTTTCATAGCAGGTACTACTTATATTAAAATAAATTCTATTATTTTTTAAGGATTATTGGATTTGAGTCATTGTTAAATATCTGTTGTTAGTTCTCGCTTGACCTTTTAGGAAAACTATTAACAGAAATAAGTTAACAATGACTCAAATCAAATAGTATATAGTTCTATATTTAATGAATTGAACAGGCTAATGTTAATGGTTATCACATGTAATTTGGCTTGAGAGGCGATACGAACATTAGCCTGTTCAATTCATTAAATATAGAAACAAATGCAGTTCGAATAATAATAATTAAAACTAAAATTAATAGTCATGGGCTTGTGGCAAAAAATTAAATAAAAATATACTTAATAGTAACAAACCAAAAAAGTTTGTCTTAAGTAGAACAAAAATAAGCAAATTAACTAACATGTGCATAATTAGTAATGAAAAAACGACAATGGTAAGACTGTTGTAAATATAGTGATGGTAAATTTGGGGCCTTCATTACAAAAACACATTTCAGCAAATTGAAATACGATGAATCAAACCAATTCACATATTCCATTTTCAGAAAAGTTTCGTATATAAGGCAGAAATCTACATCAACTGACACCACACACAGTGGACCAAACACAGAAGAACGCTGATGATGAAGGTTTAGTGGCCTTCGAAAACGGCTGGCTGTTCCGTTCAACTATGTGTTGTCAGAATATTTACAACTAACTTTGATGTTATTTGTTCATTAATGGTTATCACATGTAATTTGGCTTGAGAGGCGATACGAACATTAGCCTGTTCAATTCATTAAATATTTATTTATATTTAATATTTCGACCTCAGGCTTAATAAAATACTTGTTACATAAAAATAAAAGGTCAAAGAAAAGAAATTAAAGTAAGTATAGAATTATTTTAATACGTCCGAGGAATGAATTCTATAATTCATAAAACTCGTCACAAACAAAAATTATACATTCTTCCTCTGCAAACGTGGTAATGCACGTGGAAATCAATGTGTAAATATTGTGTTTGACCCAATCACCTTGCTTTGGAAAATAATACATTATTTCTCCTATTATTTATGTAATTAATGCATTGATGTCAGTTTCGTACCACAATCAGTGTTGCCGTTTGAAAATTTTTTTCCGACCAAAATTTTCCCAAAATCCGACCATAATCGCAAGCTTCCGACCAAATTTGGAAATTTAATTAATATTTGTGTTTTTGATGTACATTTTATTTAATATTTAAGTAAAATAAAAATGTCAGATATAACATATTTGCATTAAAGAATTCAGGCATGTAAATTAATATTTATGTAATGTAATTAATAATTAAATACATTAAAATTGTAAATTATAATAAAAAAATTTTTATTTAGTCGTTTTAACATATGTTGTTTCCATTTACTTATGTTATAATTCAGGCATGTATTAAATACATCACATTAAAAATAAAAAGTTAAAGTTCTTGATTTTACATTTGGTTATGTAGGTCCCTTTTGGCTGACCAAACATATGCTGATTATTCATTCTGATAATTTCTTTACACGACATAATACCGTTGACAGTATTTACTTCTACTTTATTCCTTAGTTTAGTTTTTATTAGCGCTAGTGTGGAAAATTTGCGTTCAGCGGCGGCGAAACTATGTGGGAGAGATAACAAATTAAAAATAAAATAAGAAATATTTGAGAAACTTTTCTCGTTTAATCCGTTGTTTATAGAAGCTATTTTTTTCCAAAAAGCATTAATGTTTAAATTGGCTAAAGTTTTTATACCGCTGAGCCGTAGCAAATTCCACTCAGTAACTATTAAATCGGGATCACAGTCAACTAACTTGGGAATTTTAAAACAAGATCCAGAATTGGTAAGTCGTCGTTTGAAAGTACCTGATCAGGAATTATCATAATTAAAAGTTTTATACTATCGTTTTCAGTATATCAGTTCACTGTCACTGATCTAATATAAACGTCGTTAATAACTACTTACCCGACATCGAAGTGCATAATTTATTGGTAAATAGTAAACAGTGTGGAAAAAATATTTTTAAGATAAAATATATGGGATTTTAAATAAATTATGCAAAGAAAAAAATAGTTTGTGATTAGAGACAGAAACCGACCAAAATTGAATCGGTCCGACCATCCGACCAAATTAAAAATTTAAAATTTTTTCCGACCAAATTTGGTCGGATCCGACCAAAACGGCAACACTGACCACAATTGTGCTAGCTAAAATCACACACATTCTTATTCTCTTTTATTTAGTTGTCTATGAGACAGCGACGACAACACATGCGTAGCGGGTGTGTTAAATTCTTTATAGGTACAGTGAAAGAAAAGAAGTGGTATGCGAAAAATATTCTATGGTCATCAATGACTTTCACGACATTTAATGTGTTTTATGTTACAAAACTTTTTTTTTTTTTTTTGAGCAGTTTCACTAAACTGCACTTTCTATCTAAACTTTTGAGACAAATAACTCGGGAAATATGGGTCGCACCAAATTTTTTCATTAATTTTTAAGCAATTACATAGCTTTGAGCGCGTCGACCGAATCAAGAAATTCCTTAACGAAAAAAAAACCTAAGACTATATTTCAGGGTTTGAATTGCTGACTTCAAAATAGCATCAGCACACAAATTTTGCTATGCTTACAGCTATGCTATTTACATTGTACAAGAAGCAGCAATCAGCATCAGCACACAATGTAAAAAAAAAAACTAGTTGCTAATGCTTTGCTGTGAAATGTTTGAAGCACAAGTAATTAGCAAAATGAAATTACTGAAAGAAAGTGCTGATGTAAGCATCAGCAATAGTAGTTTTTTGAAAAATTGCTGATGCTGACCATCAGCAATTTTGTTTTTTTTTTGTTTTTTGTTTGCTGATGCTGATTTGCTGTGCTTTGAAAGTTTGTCAGCATCAGCAAAGAGCAAATTTGCAAAACTACTGTTTTTGCTGACTTCAGCATGATAAAGCATTGCTGAAGAATTTCAATTGTGTACACTATTAAAAAGGAAAGAAAGTAAATATGTATGGGTGGGAATATACACATACTACATACATATGAACATGTACAGAAAACAGAAAACATGGTGTTAAGTGTCCCCAAGACATCACCTTTGTCGACTATTTTGTTGACATTGTCAACAGAGCGTCTATTAATAATGGTTTTAATGCGTAGAAAACATTTTTTCACATACACACAACTATGCTTCTTCTTAATGTTTTATTGGTTTGTTGAAAATAAACGTGACGTGAAGCAAAATTTAAGTATTTATAAAAATTATCTTAAGAAATAGAATTATAAGGTTAATATATATAAATATATTTAACAATAATTAAAAACATAATACACAAAAAAAAATATAAAAAAAACAAATAAAATAACAATCAATATTGTATAGAAATATAATATGTGAAAATTGAAGAGTTTTAAGTGCCAATTATGGAAATTTTTATTTCACCCTGTGGAAGATTTTGTGCCATCAGGTAAAGATTTGTCACATTTTAAGATCCATACGTAAGTGTTTGACTTTACTAATTCAGCGAAACATACAATTTTTAATTTTAATATACATATGTATTTAATAGAAATGAAAAACAATTTCCTGCAGGTGGTGACAGTGTCTATAGTGAATCAGTACAGTTTTACTACGGACATCGAGCGAGGAAATGTCGATATTGTAGACTAGAGCCCCTAAAATTTGCTAGTGAATCTTTGGTGCGAATGTCTCCATGTGGTCCCAAAAAAACTACTTAGTCAATAGTGCTACAGTCTAGTGGTGGATTTTCAATGACAAGCTAATGTTAAATGTCAATAGGCGATTACATTGGCTGGGGTACACCTGGTCAGTAGTGCTACTGACAATGTCACTAGTAAATCAGTACATTTTCACTATTCGCATTTTCTGCAGGGATTGTACACAATTGAAATTCTTCCGCAATGCTTCATTATGCTGAAGTCAGCAAAAACCGTAGTTTTGAAAATTTCCTCATTGCTGATGCTGACAAACTTTCACAGCACAGCAAATCAGCATCAGCAAAAAAACCAAAAAAAAATAAAATTGCTGATTTTCTATATATTTCTAATGCTTACATCAGCACTTTCTTTCAGTAATTTCATTTTTCAGATTGCTTGTGCTTCAAACATTTCACAGCACAGCATTAGCAAATAGTTATTTTTACATTGTGTGCTGATGCTGATTGCTGCTGCTGATTCATTTGCGTTAGGATTAGTTCAGCAAAAACGAATTGCTTGAAAATAGTTAAGCAAATTCAAACCCTGCTATTTTTATTTGAATCGCTCAGTGTATGTTAACCCCTAAAGTATGCTATTGATTTCATTAACATACAGTACTGCTAGAACATGTAGGAAAACATAATGTGGCGTACTTAAGACCAATCGTGGTTGACAAAAAATTATATACACAAACAAACAGACAATTCGTAGGTTTTTAAGCTATTATTTTCCAGATATTTAGAGGATATCAAGTCTCAAACTTATGTTTTTTATTTCAGTTACCATAAACCTATAGTTTCAATGATAAAAATTCCTGAATAACCTACATGTATTGTAAGATAATAAAAATATTTTAAACGATATTAACTTCTCATTTATTCAATAAAAGAAAAAAAATTGTTTTCTTATCGGTCGTCACGCTCTAAAAGTGTAACTTGAATTAATATGAAAGATAAAACTTGCATTAATATCAAAGAAAGAAATACTGCATAAATAAAAAATAAATAAATAGTTATAATTGCAAAGTTGATAAAAAAAATGCTAAGCAATAGCTTTACCGCGGCAGTCTCCGAGTGCCACCCGTATTTTTTTCACGTTTCTATGAGATAAGCTATTTAAACATTTCTTTTTAGAGATTTTTCACAGTTTCCTATGAAAAGTTCAGAGCCCCATAACTCGGAAAATATGATTCGGCGTGAACTTTTTTATAAAATTTTTTCTCTCATTTTTTAATTTTCTATCTCATAGGCCCCTTTTTAGTTTTTTTGAGCTGCTTTACTAAACTGCATTTTTTCTAAATATTTATATTTTTCTATGTACTTCAGAGACGAATGAGACAACTATTCTCACACATACAACTATAATTTTATTTTTGACATCACTGAATTAATGCCTACTTTTCCAGCTGGGAATTAGCTATCAACACTATTACTAACTTTTTTCAAACAAATATCGCTAAAGTATACAATAAAATAGCTAGAAAATAGCTAAAATTCAAAAATGTTTGAAAATTTAGCGATAAATAGCTAAAAAAAAATTTATTTTTAGATTTTTTCAAAAAAATTTTACGGTAACATGTTTACTTCTTATATACTTCTCAATTTTTATAAAATACTGACTAAAAGCAATATATGTAATAGGTTAATAAAAGTCTTATTTTATTATACATAAATATATGTAACGTATTCATTATATATTTATATATCGCTCCTTTATTGCAATATAGTTATAACTAAAACAAGCTTGTTTTACAGAAAAAAGTTTAAAGTTTTCAATTTATATACACTTCAATGAAAATATAAAAATATTTTCTTTTCTCAAAACAAATCTGCTGATTTTTATATGTCGAGTTCCGGGTTTGGAATACTAAATTTTTTAATATAATGGATTAATAATATAAACGTGTTTACTTATGTAGAAAAGCGCTTTTCTTGATGGATGTGAGGATGGATGTGAGTATATTAACTTTCTATCTAACTTTCTATCTATAAAACCTGCATTGTTTTGGCGCTATTCAATCACCTTTTTTCTCAAACTATAGAGTTTGCTTCATATAGGTTCTCTGCTTCCAAACAAGCTCACATTTTTAAGCAAATTATGATGCACAAAAAATCGCTAGAATTCCCGCTAATAGCTAAATCATAATTTTTCCCGCAAAATGTATTCTAAAATCGCTAGATTTGACGAGAAAATAGCTGAATTGGCAACAGTGGCTATCAACCCCATCGATATATTGAGAATTGTCATTTAAGAGGCAGAGAGACAATACAATTGCAAATACAAAAATGTGAGAGCTGTACTTAGTTGCCAGAAAAGACGATTTGACGATTTTTTTCAGTAATAGTTGTTGGTATTATAAATATTGTTAGCAATTGAAACAATTTTAAATGTTTAGTTGAACTATAGTGAATTTTAATCAGAAATAATTTCTTAGTCGGGCTTAAGTTCAGTAATTTCAATTCTTATTGAATGAAATCTTTTTTATTAATTAATATGAGTTTCTAAAGAAGAGAAGAAAAATTAAATTAGACTATAAGCTGGGGGAAATACCGATATTTTTCTGTGCAGCAACGCACTTCATCAGCACCCAAGTCTATCTACTGGGGTAGAGATTGTTATTAACATCAGCTATTTAACGCAAATTTTTAATGAAATGGAATATGAGAAAGATAGATGATAGATAGATAGATAGACTTGGGTGCTGATGAAGTGCGTTGCTTCACAAAAAATATCGGTATTTCCCCCAGCTTATAGTGTAATTTAATTTATTTTCTTTTCTTCTTTAGAAACTCACATTAATTAATAAGAAATATTTCATTCAATAAGAATTGAAATTACTGAACTTAAGCCCGACTAAGAAATTATTTCTGATTAAAATTCACTATAGTTCAACTAAACATTTAAAATTGTTTCACTTAAATCATCATGGGGACGTGACAAATATATGTTCAATTGGCAATCACAGTTTCATATACTGGAAAGTAAAATCAACTGTAGAAAGCAAAAACAATGTAAACATAATATCCGCTACAATAATACTTACAGGTATGTACCGACGGTACATCGAATAAGTAAAAATAATTAATGTGATGATCATAAAAGATAAGCAAGAATAGTTAAACATACTTAGGTAGAGTGACATAACTTCGTGCTAACCTGAATATAAAAATGAAAAAAACGGATAAACAGAAAATGAATAGTGATATTTACAAATGTGTTTACCAAAGGTAAATCAATAATTGTATACACAATATTTCTCATATTCCATTTCATTAAAAATTTGCGTTAAATAGCTGATGGTAATAACAATCTCTACCCCAGTAGATAGACTTGGGTGCTGATGAAGTGCGTTGCTGCACAGAAAAATATCGGTATTTCCCCAGCTTATAGTCTAATTGAATTTTTCTTCTCTTCTTTAGAAACTCACATTAATTACTAAAAATATTTCATTCAATAAGAATTGAAATTACTGAACTTAAGCCCGACTAAGATATTGTTAGCAATTTTTCAATTTCTATTAATATTTTTGTCTTACTGTATTAGCAGAAACACCATACATTTTTGCAACTTAGAGCTCAATTAAAAATTATAATATAAATTTTATTCTGGTGGCATTGCACACTGCAGCGTTAATACAACTAATAACTAATTTACAAGTTATTTACAAGTTATTTCTTATTAAAAAATTTTATAAAATGCAACAAATAAAATATTTCGGTGGTTTTCAAAATTTTGACTTTTGTCCTCATTATGCCACGGGTTGGCACCATGCGATCGGCCTGAAAATTTGAAACATTAATTTTAGCATCAAATCGCATATTTTCATCGCTACCCATATTAAAAATTCCAAAAAATTAAAAACCCCATATAAGCTGCGCCAGATGTAATCTACATACAAGTATATATATGTCGACTTTCCTCAACTCTATATAAACAAATTGGCACTTATCTTCTTGTTGTGGGTAGCAATTGAGTACTATTGACAGCTCCTTACAATTCAATTGGAATACAATACCAGGCAAGTACAAACTTTTTGTTGTCGGGTTGACGTAAAAGCGAGAAATATTTACAGAATAATGCGGAGTATTTTGTTTAAAAAACTATTAGAGTTTTTATGTATGTTTTTTGAATTGCAGTTTAAAAGTATTTTTGATTTAAGTTTAAAATTTGTTAACGCACTAGTAATCCCAAATTATTATTTTACTTATTAAGTAAAATATTTTTTTAATAAAAATACATTGAAATTGATTATTGAGGGGGTTAGCTGGATCCTATGCGCATTTCACTGTTGCTAATGCAGATCATCAGGGAACCTTTACCCAAAAATTTCTTAGAACAACTAGAGTTGATATGTTAAACTTTCATTTAAGCAAATGAGAAGCTCAGCAAATAACAAAGTTGAAACAAGAACTCAATAATCAACATGTTTTTTATTTTCTTACTTTATCATTACTACATTGGCTGACTTTTTTTCAGCTTCAAATAGTAGTTGTAAGAGTATGTAATGAAAATAAATGTAAATAACAACAACAGCTATTCAAGAATAGAGTGTTGCCACACAAGTATTTTTTTGACCGGGTGCCGTCAATTTAATAATTAGTGTTTTATGTGGGAATTGTTACAATTTAAGTTTAAAATTTGTTAACGCACTAGTAATCCCAAATTATTATTTTACTTATTAAGTAAAATATTTTTTTAATAAAAATACATTGAAATTGATTATTGAGGGGTTTAGCTGGATCTTATGCGCATTTCACTGTTGCTAATGCAGATAATCAGGGAACCTTTACCCAAAAATTTCTTTGTTCATTAATAATTATCACATGTAATTTGGCTTAAAAGGCGATACGAACATTAGCCTGTTCAATTCATTAACTATAGAAACAAATGCAGTTCGAATAATAATAATTAAATTAACTAAAAATAATTTATTTTACCAAAAAATTTTTTATTTATTTACAAAATCCCGTATCGCGGGTTTTTCAAAAATCATTCCCGTTTGGCATTCCTAATACATACATATTTCTTTTCTGAAAAATTTAAAATTTTTTGTTCTACTGCAATTTTTAGTAAGTATTTTTCGACTAAAGAATTTGATTCAAATATTTTATTTTCGATATTAGCAAAAGTTGAATATTTTATTTTAAAATATTTTACAATCATCCTTATGCCAGATGTCAACACCAACGTCACGTCAATACAATACCAAAAAATTGGGGCTTGCTTACTCGCTCGATGTTCAATAACCGTGCTACTATTTAATAACTCTAAAATATTCTTAGTATTGTAGCTCCATGCCAAGTAAACTAACATGCTTTATACTTTCTCGTATTTAATAATCCTTGATGTTGCTAAAGTGTTAAGTGTCTCAATTTAAACATCACATTGCGCGGTATTATGTATACGGAGTATTCCTAAAGAATTGATTTTGTTTAATATCCATATAAAAATTTACAAGTAGAAAAAAATCTTGAGTAAAGATTTTCCTAAAACATTTTATTTAATAAAATTTTTTTTTAAATTTCGAACCCTGGAAGCATAATTTAAATTTTAATGGTTCTAGTAGTAATTTATTTCATTCTAACATATAGAATATATTTAATTACCAAAGAAATAAATGGTTTTATATACCAGAAAAAGTTTAGGTTTTCCAGGCTTGAAGCTTTGTTTTTTATTGTTCTAATTTTGTATACCAAACTATTTCTTTCTAAAACTAAAGTATATTTAATTTGTAGAGAAAAAGAAAAAAAACTAATTAGACCTAGTTACTTTTATATATTACAAAAAGTGATTTTTTCCAACCCTGGAATAACTCATTCTTTTAAAAATATAAAATATACTTAATTTATAGGAAAAAATAATAAATTAATTTTAGTAGGTTTCTTGTATATGTATATCAAAAAAAAGGTAAAATTTTCCACCATTGGGATAATTTTTTTGATTTTTAATACTTATTTTATTCCGAAACAAAAAATAGGCTTATACAATGGGTCTCATGCATAAAACGTGAGCTTGAGCTCGGACTCGACTGTTTGAGTAAAAGGTGCTTATCGTATGCATAATAAAATTTGATATACATATTTGCTTTTACTCACTGCTCACGTTTGATCTCGTCTTGCTCAGTTTGAACTAAGTTAGATGAGCTTGTGCTCATTTTCATATGCATAAAAACAAGCTTTTGCTTTCTTTTGTTAGCTCTTGCTCAAATTTTGTTGAGCCTGCCTTATACTTGACTCGCGTACACTAAAAAGGAATCATGGCTGAATATTTTGTGCCACGAAGAAATACAAAATGTTCTCAATAGCGTAAAACAAATTTAGCAAGTGAGGATAAAAAATTATACAGGTTTGTATTCTTAATTATTAATTTTTTTTTATATAATTAATAATAAAAAGATAAATACATAGGTTTGATGATAGTAGCAACTGCTGGTTGGCTACTTATTTTTTTGAGCAGTCAGAAGAAACACGTGGTGGTTCCCTCAGAAACATTGATAAAATTCGACTGTATTTAAGATTTTGTGCAGATCCTGGATTCCAAAATGGTATAGCCACAGATATTGGAGTCCATCAATCAACTGTGTCGCGAACTATTGCGGAAGTTGCGAAACTTATTTCTGCCAAAGCAATCGAGTTTAAAAAAAGATGCTCAAATGAAATGGCAAGCAAATTATTGCTTTCCATTTGCAATTGGAGTGATTGATTGTACTCATATAAAAATTAAAAAACCCACAAATCAAAGCGATGATTATATTTGTAGAAAAGGCTTCAACCCTATAAATGTGCGGGCAACTTGTGATGGAAAAGAACTTTTTACAAGCGTTGACATATCGTGGCTTGGTTCAGTTCATGTCTCACGCATCTTACGAAACAGCCAGGTATGTAGAATAATGCAAAATGCAACGAACGATGCATTACTTCTCGGGGATGAGGGCTATGGAATATGCCCATGGCTAATGACACCATTCCGGAACCCAACAACTGACATAGAAAAAACATTCAACAAAGTGTTTACAAGGGAGCTTAAATAAAAAATTGACTTTTTTCTGGTAAATATTTATTTTGTTTTATTTTTTCTACTAAAAATTTAGAAATGTCGTCAGTTTGTATTGTATTATTATTATTTGATTCTACTTCTACTTCACTTTCACTTGACGACATGTTTGCACTTCAATAACCATTAGACGTTTGATCTTCCTTTGCTCAAGTAATTGCAATTGGTTTGAACTCATTTTTATGCATACGAAATTGAGCAAAAGCTCTTGCTGTTTGATCGAACTCGACTTACGAGCAATTGCTCACCTGACTCAACTCAGCGCTTTTACTCCTTTTTATGCATGAGACCCAATATATATATATACGAGAATGTCTAACAAAAAAACAAAAATGAGTTTTACCTAGTTACTTTTATATGGCAAAAATAAGTTTTAGCTTTACAGCTCTGGAACCCTTATTTTTGATTTTACTAATTTTCAATATTAATCTAAGTTGGACCAATTTTGGTCCAGCAGTTCAACACCGAAGTCTGTAGCTTTCCTGGGAGCTTCAAAAAACCGATTTCAAATACATCAGACGGTCGGACCGACGGACATCGCTTATTCGTCTTCCCCATTCCTAAGGACCCAGAAGTTATAAACTTTATGAGTCGAATATGAATATTGTGGAAATAACACATGGAATGAAAACCCTAAATACACCATTTACCATTTTTGGGTGACTCCAAAATGCCTCGAAAGATCAACACTCCTTCTTTTCAAAACAGTTGGTTTTATAGAAATCGGTTGACTAGTTCAAAAATGTAGTAGAAAGGAAAGGGGAATCGAACTAGTTCAGTTTTGAAATAAAATGTGCGATCACTAAAACGGGCTGTTTCGCACAAGTAGCCTGAAAAATTTCCCTTTTTTGCTTTTAATAACATGTTTATTTCGTTCTTGCTAACTCCACTGATCTAGCTATAAACAGCGCTCTTTATTATTTTTATTATTTTCATTTAGTGTTCTTTGAATATTGGATTACAAATTGTACTTTCTTTATTCAAATGAAATGAAATTATCAATTATTTTATGTTCTATGTTCCCATTTTAAAGAAAACAAAAAAAAAACAGATCTAAAACCAACACAAGAAGGTTTTTCGATGTTGTAAATTCCCTTGAAATTATTGAAAATCGTTGGAAAAAGACAAGATTAATATTCACATTTGAAGTTCAATTTAAATTTCTAAAGACTTTAATTTAATTCTGGCGCCAAATTCATGTGAACTTGTTTTACACTAATTTGAACACTTTGTGAAAGCAACTTGAACTTGGTTCAAGTTGCTTTGTGAAAGCAACTTGAACCAATTGGATTTTCATATAAAACATCATCATACTCACACTAGGTATGTTATCACTATTGCATACTTGTTCCGACAGCAACCGATCTCGTATTTCCCACGCAAAAATGCTTGGACATTCACGTTTATAGTCCGCTATTTTTTGTACAACTGGTGTAGTGGCAACACGTGGTTTTGAACCACCAATGGCACGTGGTTTAATTGACCCAGTTTCATAATACCTGCAATCAATGTAAATAATATTGGGACATCAATATACATACATATGCACATACATACTTATTTTAGCTGTTAAGATAAGTTTTTTATAAAAATGTTGAACTATTGCGCTTCATACATATGGTCGGGTAGTTACTGGTTTGCCGCACAGATATTAATAATACATTATTATTTTGGCAAATCAATAACCACCCGACGATATGTACATATATTTTATTTAGTTATTTTACATACATACATACCAGTGAACTGCAATGCGTGATTGAAAAAATAATCATATGTATGTAATCAATATCTTAGATGTATGCCTTTTTGTTGAAAAAATCAAACTTGTACAAACACATATACCTATTCGTTGCTAAGTTTTATTCAGTCAAATGAGTGGAATAGACTTGTATCGAACTCTTTTAGTAGCTCGTTTTTTACACAAACCAATGATCAAACCGATGTACATAATTTAAATGGGTTTAATCCATTGATGTCAATTTCATACCACAATTGTGTTAGCTAAAATCACACACATTCTTATTCTCTTTCATTTAGTCGTCGATAACACATGCGTAGCGGGTGTGTTAAGGTTACAGTGAAAGAAAAGAAATGGTATGCGAAAAATATTCTATGGTCACCAATGATTTTCACGACAATTAATGAGCTTTATGTTACAAATCTTTTAAGGAAAGAAATTAATATGTATTAAAAAGACATTTAGATTTTTTTAAGCAGTTTCACTAAACTGCACTTTCTTTCTAAATTTTGAGATCAATAACTCGGGAAATATGGAACGCAGCAAATTTTTTTTAATAATTTTTTTTTCTTATTTATCATGTTTCTATCAGATAAGCTATTTAAACATTTCTTTTTAGAAAAGTTCAGAGCCCCATAACACGGAAAATATGGGTAGGCGAGAACTTTTTTATAAAATTTTTTTCTCTTATTTTTTAATTTTCTACCACATAGGCCCTTTTTTAGTTTTTTTTGAGCTGCTTTACTAAACTGCATTTTTCTAAATATTTATTTGTTTCTATGTACTTCAGAGACGAATGAGAACTTTTCTCACACATACTTTGGTTTGTGTCTAAAACGAGCTACTGAATGAGTTCGATACAAGTCTAATAATTATGTCTAACATCATTCCAATTAGTTCGAATTAGACTTGTATGGAACTCTTTCAGTAGCTCGTTTTAGACACAAACCAATTAAGCCATGTAATTTAAATGGATTTGATCAAAGGTTTGTCTTCTCACTTGTATCGAACTCTTTCAGTAGCTCGTTTTAGACACAAACCAATAATCAAACCCATGTAATTTACTCCCCTATCACGGTTTTTTTAAATAGTTTGGTTGGGATTGATAAATTTGAATTTCTATTCTCCACTCAGTTGACTTCCAATTATCAGTTGACTTTTCAGTTGTGTTTTGGTGTTGTCATTTACAACTCTGCGTAAGTTTGGTTGAGTTTGGCCTGTGGTTGGGTTTTTCTAGTTACAGGTTGGTGCGCTATAAAAAGCAGAAAAAATGGAAAATCGTAACTAGAAATATTTGTTGTGCTTAATAAGAAAATTTTTTTTAATAATTTCGGTATCGGCGGTATGCCTGGCACATACAAAGATTTCATTACATATTGTTTTAGATAATCCATCAATTAACAAAACGTTTGTTTGTTCTGCCGGAAATAACTAAAAAGCCTTCTAAAATTATTTTTTAAGAAATTCTGATTATTCCCTATCTTGCATTGTGTAGTTCAAGACGGTGGAATCATCACGAATTTTTCTTTTAATACGTAACACATCTATATGTGCGACTTGGTTTTCGTCGTCATAAAATAAATCTACACATATTCATTTGGTATGGTTTCTTTGAACTAAAACACTAAAAACAATATTTTTTTCTAAGACTTTGTGTTTTAAATTTTCACACAAATTAATTTCTTTCTGTCAAACTTCATATTTTAAGTTGGCAACGCGAAAACAATTTTAACTAAAAAACTGTTGTGGTTCATAATACTCAAACACAGTTTGCTCGTGTGTAAGTTTGGTCTGCTCTTAGACGACCAAACTGAATTTAGTTGAGAACCGTGATAGGGGTATTAAATGGGTTTGATCAAAGGTTTGGGTGTAAAACGAGCTACTGAAAGAGTTTGATACAAGTCTAACTTGTTTTGTGTCTAAAATGAGCTACTGAAAGAGTTCGATACAAGTCCATGTACGGTGCTGATTTTATTCAACGTTGGTTGTTTTGTACGTGATTAAATGTGAGTAAAAATTTTTATGTATGATTAAATCATCAAAAAGCATGATTTTTGCACCTCTCTGATACACACATATGTATACCTAAAAGGTGCGAGTATTTGTATTCGAATTCTTGAATTTCGGCCTTTTTTTATATTAAATTCTAAATTTAGGCGAATATTTAACGAACATTTAAAACAATAAAATAAAAAATAAGTGCATAAAGCATAAATAAATTGCAAAAGAAATTTATTTCAATTCAAGGAATAAATAATAGTCTGTTAGTAAGCTTACAAACAAACAAAACAAACAATTCCAATAATTTGAAACAATTTAGCAAACAAGTAAAAATTTAAAAAATCAAAAAACCCCGACTGCTACCAGCTTGAAACCGTTAAAGATCCTAAATGTTTATTCGAAATGAAAAAGCATGAGAGAAACCTAAAGATGACTGTAAAAGTCACTATGTTCCGCATTACTGGGCTCGAGTTTTTATTTTCAGTTTTTGTAGGTAGTTTTTGGATTTTTTTAATTTATTTGTTTCTCTCCATAAAGCCTATCAATAAAGGAAAAAAATATTAAATTTTCTAGAAGTGAAATTTTTTTAGCAAGTTCATTTTAAAATACTACATTTTCAATAAATAATATTTGTTCGAAAATTATTTTTCCATATTAATATATAATTAAATATAAACAATTAAATATAAACAATTCAGAAATAATTTCTTAGTCGGGCTTAAGTTCAGTAATTCCAATTCTTGTTGAATGAAATATTTTTTACTAAATTAATGTGAGTTTCTAAAGATATAGTAAAGAACAAACGACTATGGCAAGACTGTTGTAAATTTAGAGATGGTAAAAATTAGCTTTCATTACAAAAAAGGTTTCAGCAAATTGTAATACGATGAATAAAAACCATTCGCATATTCCATTTGCAATAAAAGTTGCGTATATAAAGCAGAAATCTACATCAACTGACACCACACAGAGTGGACCAAACATAAAATAACGCTGATGAGGAAGGTTTAGTGGCCTTCGAAAACAGCCGATTGTTCCATTCATCTACGTGTTTGTCAGAATATTTACAACTAACTTTGGTGCTATTTGTTCATTAATAATTATCACATGTAATTTTGCTTAAAAAGCGATACGAACTTTAGCCTGATAAAATCATAAAATATTGAAAATAAATATGACTGTCACTTACGCCATTTTATAAATACGTGTATCACAAAAGTCTATATATTTATGAAATAATGTGTACTTTTAATTTCCCGTTTTCCCGGGAAAATCTCAAAAATGTACAGGGAATATTAAGGAGACATTTCCCCGGATGTCCCGCCCGGGAATTCCCGTTTCCCAAATCCTAGTCATAAGCGTTAACTGAACGTACCCATTACTATAATTATGTATGTATATATACATTTCTAATTCGTATGTATACGATTGTAAGCAATTGTTCATTCCCTAAATGAGGGTGGCGTTGGCTGAGGTAGTTAGCACGTTGACTACAAAACCGAAGGTATTGGGCCCAACAGTCTTTAAATAACAACACACATTTTTGTGATGTGCATTAGTGTCCCTTTATATCAGTTGTTGTAGCAAAGTTCAAGTGATGAAGGCATAGTCACTGTTCACTGAATTATACCGGCTTCTGGAGATACTAATCCTAATGTAACATCAGTGCTCCCTCTTTCGTTGTGTAGCAGAATCATCTTCGAAGTAAAATAACCAATAAAATGGCTACTACACATAGCTTAAAATAATTTAATATGCCTCATTTAACACCAGAGGCGCTGCAACACTGCATTATTAAGAACGTGCAAAACCTTCACCACCTGTCTTGCCTATCACTGTCTCTTTCCTAAAAGAATGTAACACCTAGCAATAGTAGTAGGCATTCATTACCTGAGTGTTACATTTCTTTTTTAAAAATAAGAAATAAAATAAAAAAATAAAATTCAAACTAAAGTTTAGTTATACCCCTTTTCTTCACACAAAGTTTAGTTTGCAAAGTGTTAATTCAGCTGTTTGAAAGACAGAGGTAGTAGTACAGTCTCTTTCTGTTTTTTTTTCCAGCTGAATTATGACTTTGCAAAGTGAACTTTGCGTGTAGAAAAGAAGTGTTACTGAAGCATTTTCTGAAAATCACATTTTTCAAATCATTAGTGATTTTAAAAGTAATAGTGGTCCTGTAGACCTTTTGAAAGTCATATACGATAAATTTATATCAGAAATTATATTAATGCTCAATACAATAGAAAAATTTTAAAAAATTAACGAACAAATATCTGCATGACCATTATTACTTTTAAAATCACTAGTGATTTGAAAAATGTGATTTTCAGAACATGCCTGTTTAAGCAACGCATTTGATAACATACAATGCTTTATGTTATCAAAGCAAAAGAAGGAATATGTCATTAAAAGACATTATGATGCTTTTCATAGCGATATTTTTTACAATTGACTGTTTGCTTAGAAAATGCTTTATTTTAAATTAATATTTTAACTGTGTGGCTTTGTATTTGGTGGGTAGCTCGCAACCTCAAAAAACCCTACAGAAAATGCGAAAAGTGAAAATGTAGTGATTTAGTAGTGTCATTATCATTAGCACTACTGACCAGGTGTACCCCAGCCAATGTAATCGCCTATTGACATTTAACATTAGCTTGTCATTGAAAACCTACCACTAGACTGTAGCACTACTGACTAACTAGTTTTTTTGGGATCACATGGAGACATTGACACCAAAGATTCACTAGTAAATTTTAGGGGCTCTAGTCTACAATATCGATATTTCCTCGCTTGATGTCCGTAGTAAAATTGAACTGATTCACTATAGACAATGTCACCACCTGCAGGAAATTTTTTGTCATTTCTATTAAATACATATGTATATTAAAATTAAAAATTGTATGTTTCGCTGAATTAGTAAAGTCAAACACTTACGTATGGATCTTAAAATGTGACAAATTTTTACCTGCTGGCACAAAATCTTCCACAGGGTCAAACAAAAATTTCCATAATTGGCACCTTTCACTTAAAACTCTTAAATTTTCACATTTTATATTTTTATACAATATTGATTGTTATTTTATTTGTTTTTTATTAATTTTTTTTTGTATATTATATTTTTAATTATTGTTAAATACATTTATATATATTAACTTTATAATTCTCTTTCTTTAGATAATTTTTATAAACACTTAAATTTTTCATGACATCACGTTTATTTTCAACAAACCAATAAAACATTAAGAAAAAGCATAGTTGTGTGTATCTGAAAAAGTGTTATCTATGCATTAAAGCCATTAATAATAGACGCTCTGTTGACAATGTCACCAAAATAGTCGACAAAAGTTGTGACTTGGGGACACTCAACCCCATGTTTTCTGCAAGGCATTGACAGTTCACCAATCCATTCACAGCGACCACCAATGAACTAAAGGCATCGCAGTGGCGACGAAGGAAATTGAGTTTGGGCAAAAAACTAAAATGGATGGGTTGACAGTCCAAGGTTGTATTATTTGTCAAACACGTGGAATATTTCAAGTTCCAATTGGAACAGTTTTTCTTCGCAAATGATGTGACTGCTAATGAAAAAAAGATATTTTTCTAACCTCTCTTACTGAAGGCTCTTACATAAGAGGATTCTTCAAAACGTATCGCGAATTTTGAATTTTCGCGGGTTACGTACTCATGTCTCTCACTTATGCCCACAATTTCGGCCATTTTGAATGTTCAGTTAATTGTTGACGGCTGCTTTGCTTGCACGTGTTTTGGCTCGTCGAAAATTCAACATTCGCGATACGTTTTAAACAAAGTTTGTTGAGACCAACTAAAATAGATGCAACAGCGACGACATGCATACATACCTTGACAGCATAGCGGCGATACATGGTACAATTACACAAGGTACATGCACGACTACAACAAAATTACAACACCCAGAAACACAAGCATTTTGTTGTGTTTAAAAATAACAATCCCAGGGTAACTAGTCATTCAGTGTTGCCAATATGTGTGTAATACACAGTGTGTAATTTCTACTCTCATGTGTAGGCCATGTAATTATATTCATATATAATTTGTGTGTAATTCTACTTAAGGTTATATTTTTAGTTATTTTTGTTTTAATTTTAACCTACATAAAAGATGTGTAGTGACATTTTCTTCAATGTGTAATTGAAGACACATCCATGTGCAAACTCATTCGCAACACTGTAACCATTTTACTCACACACATATACTAACATTTTTGCAGCTTGTAAACAAAGTTTGACAACTTTCTGCATTGTATACATTAACAGGCTGGGCTTGTGCATGTACCTTGTATAATTTTACTATGGCGGCGATGAAAACGCATTTTAAAGCACCATCATGTGAATTTGCAGAATGTCTTAAATATTATATTGCGAGTAATTCCCGGAAGGAAATTATGAATGAATGGGCAGTTAGGGCACGCACAATGTGACCTCGGTAATATCGTAATGAGACTTGAAAGAGGTCAAAGTTAGTTATTCCACATAAGCTTCAAATACTAAGTTTATACACGCACTATTTAAAAATAAAAATATTTGCAAATAAATTAACTCACTGTTTATACGGCAATGTAAATGTACAAAAACTTGGTACAATTCTATAGGAAAGTTATTATGTTAACATAAAAATTGTGTAACTGTATAAAGTAACACATAATCATTTCTTTATTGTCATTTTTTTCTTATATCAATGTCTTTTGTACAATATTTATCAATTTATTTTTTTTTATTAGCAAACAATTGTAAGTGTGGTAACCTCAAGCATTTTATTTGCAAATAGTGCGTTAAGGCTGGTACTTCAAAGTTGGTTCAAAGTTGTGAAAAATTTTTAGCACCATTGATTATTTCGCGTGAAAAATTTGACATGTACTAAATGTAGCCCAACTTTTTTATATAAATTTCTTGCTTTTATTGCTTGAAAGTATGCAACATTGTTAAAATTCCGTGCGAAAAAATCACTGCTCATGTCAAAGTACATTTATATAAAGTATATGCAAGTACTCAGGTGATTAATTTTTTTCTCGTGTAGTGCGAATGCCTGAATGTCAAAAGTTGTTTAAAATTTTTGTACGCCATTTTGTTTTGTTTTGCTTTGTTATACACAATTGTGTATACTGAAAACGTATGTGAAAAAGTTTAAATAAATTTTTACTTAAAAAATGTATTACAAAACATTTAAAAATTATTATATTTAATTATTAAAGTACATATATATTCTTTATTATACTTATTTCACATATTAAAGGTTTATCAATTAATAAATTTACTTTGGTTTTGTCTATCCATACATTTTCTTTTTGTTGTATGCAGATCTGGGACTATTGCATTAAATAATCAAATGCATTGACCATTTTCCCACAATAAACCAAATCAATGCAAATGCAAATTATTACATTAGCACTGACTTTAATAATATTAGTGCAATTTTTCTTGCATTTTACTAAAATCCCTTCAAAGTAATTCATCAACATTGCATTGTTATTTTTAGTGCACTACGTTTTTTACAATTTTTCGAGAGAAAGACAAAACTTGATGAAATTGTTACAAGCAGTAGAATTTTTCGTTTATAAAATCACCATTTTTTAAGATATAACTTTACAATAAACGAAAACCTAAGTTCTGATCTTTTGTCAATTGCACGGTTTTTCAAATAAGCTCGAGATGCAACGTACTTGAAGTATGAAACTTTTTAATTTTTTTTAAATTGGTTCTGTAATCTAGTTTGTATTTATATTGAAAGTTTTTTTTTTCGTTAATTTGTATGTACGTACTTATAAAAGTGCCCTCAATGAACTTTAGTGTATTTTATATTTTTTATTTGTGCTAAAAATATTTTCACGTTTTATTCAATTTTACTGTGTACAATATGTGATAGTGCAATAATATTGCATCACTTCATGATGTGCTTAGTGGCAACACAAAATTAGTGTATTTTTTGTCATGCGATTAGCTGCTAATGCAATATTAATCCATTACTTTTAAGAGATTTTATTTAAGTGCAAAAAATAGTGCACTACAAGCATCAAATTTAAATTTGCACTAAAATTTTTGTTTTTCAATTAGTCCTTATGCAAAAGTAATGCAAGTTGCCCAGGTCTGGTTGTATCCATCTGTGTTTGACATTCATCCATTATTCTTACACAAACAAATCGCCTGTTGTTTTTGTACTTTCTTGGTTGTTGTAGACCTGCATATACTTTATATAAATATGCTTTGGCTCATGTTGTTTCGCAGCTAAACTAAAATGATGCCAGACTAATTTTGCATGGAAAGACATGATTTTACGTGTTTTTTACAACAACAACAGAATACTACTTTTGCATATTTATTTAGCAAATATTTCACACCAAATACTTTTATATGTGAACAGAGTACCAGGCTTTAATCGTGAATAGTTTTCTAAATTAGTCGGTGTGTTTCTTTACTCTACATTGGGATCCCAATTTGCTCGAAAAGCCTTCCCGTACTCGAAAATTGGGTAAATGAGAGAGGTTTTTTGAGAGTAATGTTCTTTTTCTTCTTGCACGAAACAGCCCCTACTTTTTCTTCGTGCTAGTTTGGGCACATAGAAAATCAATCAGCTGTTTGAAAAATAAACAATAAAGAAAAATTAATCTAAATACTAGAAAAATGCCAAAATTATGAAAAGTTTTTTAAAAATTAGTGGCGAAAAAAGTTTTATAAGTTTTTATATGAAATTAAGACAAAAAACCTTCTATCAGTTAAGTAAATAAGTACTTGTGTTATAGTATATATGTAAGTATGTGTTTAGTTCCATGTCTGTATACGTATGTATATGCATACATGCATTGACATTTCTTTTTGTGTTAAAAATGTTGGTTTTTGCGTTCCCGTACTTTTGCGCATTTTTGTATTTTAATGGGAGAAACTAAAGTTAGCTCTCATTTTACCGAACTTTGCCCAAACAATAAAGACACAGACCATGGTATAGGTAACCTCGAAGTCATCTTCCAATTGTTGTTTACGTTTTACCAATACAGTGCCTAATTAAACTGTAACAGTTCCTATTAAACTGTACAAACCAGTTTTTAAAATTCAAGAGAACATGCAATTATGTTTTTACCAATACACGCGCATGGTGCCTATTAAAGCTCTGCAAAGACAAGAGAAACCGCAAGTACATGTCTCTTGTTTTCTCTTGGTTTTTTGACAGTTGTCATCATATTTGTTGTAGAATCGCGGGTACCTATATTATTGGATTATGAAACAGACATAGTAAGCCGCAATAAATACAATAATATGTTAACAAATTACTGTTTTATTTGCAAATAAGCCGTGCGTAAATAAGCGTAGTAAATGTCAATTTGTTAATTTCTTGCATCAAACTTATATGGGAATTGTCAAAATGAAGGCTATGGCTAGAGAGTGGTGCTGGTGACTAAATCAAACCAAAGATTTAGAAAGTGTAGTAAAAGACTACATACCTTGCTTAGAAACACGCGCTACCCCATCGCGTCAGGAATTAATTCTTTGGGAAAGGCCTCAGGAAGAATCCACATTGATTTTTTTGGGTCTTTTCTAAATCGTTGATATCTAGTATTGGTGGACAGCTCAATAAATAGCTTGAATGTATCGATTCAGCTTACCAAAGTGTATTGTATCCGATAATTTCACTGCTTTTGTATCTAGAGATTTTAGAGAATTTGCTGATAACAATGGAAATGAACTTATCAGTACACCTGTAGGACATTCTGCTACTAACGGGCAGGCAGAAAATGCAGTAAAAACAATAAACAACTATTGTCAGGATTCAGCGACGTATTATGCAGATTTTTATTAGATTCTAGAAATACAATACATTCTAGCACAGTAGTTTCGCCAGAATTTCTAATGTTCAATAAGAGAAAACTACGAACTCGATTAGATTTGATAAATCCAAAGAGAATGGTTAACGCAAAAACTTAAGTAGAAATACAGGAAACTGTAACGCAAAATCAAAATAACCAAAAATATTAAAAGGAAATAAAAAAATATTTTTAAAGATAACGATATTGTAATGGTAAAAGATAAGTCTGTAGCTGGAAAAGTATCGTTTTAAAAAGCAAAAATTTTAAAGCAAATTACCAAACAAACTTATATTGTTTACACCAAAAATAATAAGTCGTAAAAGAGACATGCAAATCAAATAATTTAATGTAAAATTCAGAATGTACAAACTATTCCAAGTGTACTTTTTGATCCACTGCAAAAACTTTATGGCAACAGCGATACGGATAATAACGAAAGTGAGCAGCATAAAATTTTACCAATAAATTCTCCTAAAAGAGTAAATATAATTTAAGAACTAGAAAATATAAATAGTTCATAAATATGTATATACACATTTAGGTGTATGCATCATATTTACATAGCGGGTATTGTGGTGTATTTAGTAGAGATAACATAGTCACAACCCTGTACATTGTAAAGTATTGAAATATAGGTATCTGCCATAAGCGTTAACTGAACATACTCATTAGTATAAGTATATATATCTCTGGCAATAAATAATATTGGCTTAAGTGCTTTTTCATTTTATTACATATTCTTGTTCTCTTCTTCAAGATCCATTACTCAGCTAAATTTCAATTATAAAATGTTATTATTAATAAAACTATACGCATTTATATTTTAACTTAAGTCTTCTTGGAATACAATACATAATACCATAACATCTTAACTCAGTTAATTTTTTTAAGGTAGCTACATCAATATTATTATTATTATTATTAAAAAAAAAATAATGTAGAAATATCAGTTCCATACATCTCTCAATATCAGTTTGAATTTAAAAAAGGAAGCTCTACTACACATGCACTTCTAAAACAGTGATGTCAGTTTCATACCACAATTGTGGTCAGATCCGACCAAATTTGGTCGGAAAAAAATTTTAAATTTTTAATTTGGTCGGATGGTCGGACCAATTCAATTTTGGTCGGTTTTTGTCTCTAATCACAAACTATTTTTTTCTTTGCATAATTTATTTAAAATCTCATATATTTTATCTTAAAAATATTTTTTCACACTGTTTACCATTTACCAATAAATTATGCACTTCGATGCGGGGTAAGTAGTTATTAACGACGTTTATATTAGATCAGTGACAGTGAACTGATATACTGAAAACGATAGTATAAAACTTTTAAATATGATAACTCCTGATAAGGTACTTTCAAACGACGACTTACCAATTCTTTATCTTGTTTTAAAATTCCCAAAGTTGACTGTGATCCCGATTTAATAGTTACTGAGTTGAATTTGCTACGGCTCAGCGGTATAAAAACTTTGGCCAATTTAAACATTAATGCTTTTTGACAAAATAATAAATAAATAAAATAAATAGCTTCTGTAAAAAACGGATTAAACGAGAAAAGTTTCTCAAATATTTCTTATTTTATTTCAATTTGTTATCTCTGCCACATAGTTTCGATGCCGCTGAACGCAAATTTTCCACACTAGCGATAATAAAAACTAAACTAAGGAATAAACTAGAAGTAAACACTGTCAACGGTATTATGTCGTGTAAAGAAATTATCAGAATGAATAATCCGCATATGTTTGGTCAGCCAAAAGGGACCTACATAACCAAATGTAAAATCAAGAACTTTAATTTTTATTTTTAATGTGATGTATTTAATACATGCCTAAATTATAACATAAATAAATGAAAACAACATATGTATGTTAAAAAGACTGAATAAAAATTATCTTATAATTTACAATTTTAATGTATTTAATTATTAATCATAAATATTAATTTACATACCTGAATTCTTTAATGCAAATATGTTATATCTGACATTTTTATTTTACTTAAATATTAAATAAAATGTACATCAAAAACACTAATATTAATTAAATTTTCAAATTTGGTCGGAAGCAGGCGATTTTGGTCGGATTTTGGGAAAATTTTGGTCGGAAAAAAAATATCAAACGGCAACACTGATTGTGCTAAAATCACACACATTCTTATTCTCTTTCATTTAGTCGTCAATGAGACAGCGACGATAACACATGCGTAGCAGCGATGCCAACTATTTGTAACCCAAACGCGCTATTCTCCTTCGCAAAACGCGCTAGAACGCGCTAAGTTGCAGCATTGTCAACTATTTATAGATAAAACGCGCTATTTTCCAACGCGCTAAATTAAATTTTAATAAAATTCCATGTATTTACATGTGTATTAGTTAATACAATTAATTTTTTAGTAGCTCTTTTCAGATTTTATAATATTGTTTCTTCTAAATTATATCCTAAACAATTAAAATCATTTAATACAGAATCAGAATTGCTTTCCAAATAATCGAAATCCTTAGTTTTTATTTTTATTTTATTTGTCAAACTTTGTAACAACTTATAGGTATGTATATAAATTGTCGAAGAGTTTTGCGATTCAAATGCTTTTTGTACTTCAGCTAGAATAGATGCTTAATAAGTTATATAAATTTTTTTGATCACGAATTTTCATGAAATTTCAAAATATTTGCCATTTACAGTATTAAAATACGTTTTTAATTCTAACCACAGTCAAGAGAATTTTATTTGCGACAGCTGAATTATTATCCAATTTAAAAAATTGTATGAGTTTTGAATACTAGAAAATTGTTAAATTTATGGAAAAAAAAATTTAAAAAAATATTGAACTGAAATGATACTGACTTTATTCAAAACGCGCTAATTTAGCGCTTTTTTTAGTAAACGCGCTAAAACTAAAAAAAGAGCGTTTGGCATAGTTAAAACGCGCCAAATCTAGCGCGAAACGCGCTAAATTGGCATCACTGATGCGTAGCGGTTATATTAAATTCTATATAGATACAGTGTGGTATGCGGAAAATATTCTATGATCACCAATGCTTTTCGCGACATTCAATGTGTTTTATGTTACAAATCTTTTAAGAAGAGAAATGAATATGTATTTAAAAGACATTTTGATATTTTTTGAGCAGTTTCACTAGACTATATTTTCTATCAAAATTTTAAAAACCAATAACTCGGGGAAATATGGGTCACAGCTAATTTTTTTATTTAATTTTTTCTTCTTATTTTTCATGTTTCTATCAGATAAGGTATTTAGCACTTTTTGGAGATTATTCACATTTTCTAATGAAAAGTTCAGAGCCGCATAACTCGGAAAATATAAGTCCCTGCCAGCTTTTTTTGTATAATTTTTTTCTTAGTTTTTTGTTTCCTGTCACATAGGCTCCTTTTAATTTCTTTTGAACTGCTTTACTAAACTGCATTTGTTCCACATATGTATTTTTTCTATGTACTTCAGAGACGAATGAGACAACTTTTCTCACGCACACAACTACAGTTTTATTTTTGACATCACTGTTCTAAAACTTCAGAATGATGTAGTTCAACATCTTAGAGCACGAAGTAGACCAGAGGTGACACAGGACGGAAGATAATTGTGTTTTTAGAGGTCTCGCTCACACAGTCATCAAATCCTCTTTACTTTTTCTTTCGCGTGGTATTATTTTAAAGTAATTACGTTTTATTCCTTGTGGTCTCATTCGCAGCCTAGTTTTTGTAAATAAATGGTCAAAATTAGTATTTGCGAACGAAGGTGCTTAAAACAAAGTCTCTAATCATTTGAAAACAAATTTTAATCACTTTATTAATACTAATAATCCTTTTCGCATTGTGTTTTTTAATTCATTACCACAAATTCCTCCATTTAATTTTGTGCAAATGTTCATGTGCTTAAGTGTATTTTCAATTTATGCTTTGTGGTCTCATTCGTTGTTTACTTTTTGCAAGTTGAAGTTAAAAATTAATATTTTTGAAGGAAAATGTTTAAAATTCAGTTTGTAAGCATTTGGAAACTAATTTTAATCACTTTTATATTACTAATAATGTTTAACACATTGTTTTATTTAGTTCAACACTGCAAAATCTTTCATTTAATTTTGTAAAAATTTTCAATTGTTCATTTCACTAAGTATACATTTCTGCTGTTTGTTTTGATTATTGTACTAAAAATATTCAATAACAAACACACTATATTTGTCCCTTTTTAACAGTGATCAAATCAGATGATTTGAGCTGTTTTCTTAAGTCACTTTCTACAACTCTGGCCTCCTCTGTGTCTTAGAGCCCGTTTAGATGAAGGGTGGCCTAGCTGCGACACGTCGCCTGCGAGTCGAGTTTGTAGGCGAGAAGTGAAGAGAAGCTTCGTGGTAGCGAAAGTCGCACGTACTGAGAACTGAAGCGACAATTTTAACTCTTCTCTCTCACATATTTCTTTCTCTCGTATTTTTGTTATGCTATATACAAGCAATATTGCCAGTTAGACCAATTTTTTATAAGATGCATGATATAAAGGGTTATATTATAAGGAAATAAATAAAGTAAGGAGAGAAAAGGAATTATTGTATTTTATTAGTAAGTTAGAAAAATAAAAATAAATGGACATATTAATTCTACATTTCCTTTAGGGCAACACTGCTACGAACGAACGAATAAAAAGCATTGATCAAATTAATAAACAAATGAACGGGCTCTTAGAATGCGGCAATGCACGATTGCGATTTCCCTTGATATAGAAAACCTATTATAAAACTTTTTGTATTGAAGTTGATGATGCTCTTTTACTGCTGTGGAGTTCCACAAGCTTCAGTTCTGGCTCCACATCTATATAATATATTTATACCAGATTTTCCGCACAAGTTTAATAGTTCTTTCGGCATTCTTTATGCGGACGATTCCCTTTTATATGCTCATGATGAATCTCCCCAGATTGCACTTCAACGTGTATACTCACATCTTCATCATGTAAATGATTTTTATTCGTTTTAGGGTATAAAAATAAATGTATCAAAAAGTCTTACAATGTGCTTAAGGAACGCATCAGGAAAATGCAATTACAAAGTTGTTCCAGAAAGCGAACGTTTAAATTATCTTTGAATGGTAGCGAAATTTTATTCGAAGACAATTTTAAATATCTTGACTTTAGTTTCCATAAGCTTCTTAAATTCAACAAGCAGGTTTTATACAATTTAGAAAGAGCAAATAAAGTAAAAGGTGCTTTATCAAAATTATTCAATAACAAGTCTACCTAAAAAAAAAACTAAATTACTATTATACAAAGTTAGTATAAGACCTATATTATTATATCGTTCAGTATTTCACCAACTTTTATGAAAAAAATTTTGGTATTTGAAAGACATATTTTACGAAAATGTGTAGAAAGAAATTATAAAACAAGTTTAAAAAGATATTCAAATAATTATATTTACAATAAGGTTTTTATTTTACCAATTTCCAAATATACTTTTAATTTCCTAAAACGATTCATTGAAAAATTATTTTATTTTGAGGGCGATATAATGCAAATTATGATTTCTTAAGGCCGTGATACACTATCATACAAAATCGTGCGATCTACGAAAAAATACAACCCTGGTATGATGGAGTTTATGAAAATTTTCAAAAGACAATAACAATTCATCACACTAGGGTTGTACTTTTTCGTAGATCGCACGACTTTGTACGATAGTGAGTCATGGCCTTTACGAATCTGAATTTAGTTACATTTCTGCAATATGTATTTTTCGGGAACCCCTAGAAAATATTGCTAGACAAAACTTTTACAAGGTAGTTACTTCTGGTACCCACAGAGGTTAAAATGTAGTTTGTTTTAGTTTAGTTATAAGTTTATTTGTTTTTTTTTAGTTTTATTAATTATTTAATTTCACAAATTGTAAATGTCGGAAGCAAGCATTGTGAATTCTTTTTGTAAAATTTTATTTTTTAATAATATTTCTTTTTGCTGTTTATGCACGTTGCATTAATGTATGTTATTATAATTCAAATAATACTTCATGGTTTTAAGTTCTCTCATTCATTGTTAAAAAAACTTTAATGATATTTTTTAATTCTCAATAAAATTTATCAATCAATCAATATTAAAATGTTTGAGCATTAAAACTTGTATACACTTAAGTTCAGTAGCAAATAGCCCAAATTATTCCTCATAAAAAAACTTTATATTTAACTAAGCTTTTAAAAAAATTATTTTATCTCAGGTTTTCCGCATTTTTCAATTTAACCTATAGCACTATCTCGACTTCTACCTATAATAATTATTCGCTTTCATTATAGTAGCTTAAGTGCACTTTAGTTTTCATTTTTCTGTAAATGGATTTTTTCATAACATCTTAACTAAAAACCAACAAATATTAACTAATAAAACGTGTTTTTTTTTATAAAATTAACAGATTTGTTCTAAATAAATGTGCATCTTTTTCGGTGGATAAAAATTTTATATAAAATACAAACACAATTTATTTTAGACAAAACATGAAATTTCGACTAAAGGCATTACTACCCTGTAGGGAATGTCACTAGTGAATCAGTATGATTCACTATTGACTTTGTCTGCAGTACACAATGCTTTTTGCTACCATTTAAAATGTGTCTACCATTTAAAATGTGCATGTCATTGAAGAGCAAGTACTGTCATTGGTACTACTGATTACATAGTTCTTTAGGGACCACATGAAGAAATTGGAAACAGATAGTCACTAGTATATTTTAGTAATTCTAGTATACACTTTTGATAATAAAATTGCATATTTTGTTCACATTTTGATATTTTATTAAACAAATTTATACAAAATGGAACTTATGCATAAAAAACATACAATAACAGGAACATATTACAAGCAAGTAGGGATATTGTTTATCATTTCTATTAAATAAAGGTATGTAAATCAAAAATTGTATATTTCGCTGAATTAGTAAAGTCAAACACTTACGTATGGATCTGAAAGTGTGAAAAATCTTTAACTGATGGCACTACATCTTCCACAGGATCAAAAAAAATTTCCATAATTGGCACCTTTCACTTAAAATTGCTTAGTTTTCACATTTTCTAATTTTAATTGTAATTTTATTTGTTTTTTGTAATTTGTTTTGTGTATGTTTTTTAATTATTGTTCAATACATTTATATTAACCTTTTAATTTGATTCCTTAAACTTATTTTTATAAACACTTAAATTTTGCTTGACATCATTTGTATTTTCAATAAACCAATAAAACAAGAAGAATAATTGTGTGTATCTAAAAAAATATTTTCTACGCATTTAAAACTATATTAATAGACACTCCGTTGACAATGTCAACAAAATAGTCGACAAAAGTGGTGACTTGGGGACTCTTAACACCACGTTTCCTTCAGGGTATTTATTGCCACAGATATATACATACATACTTATGCATATATGTAATTCGTATGTCTACGATTGTAAACAATTGTCCATTCCTTGAATAAAAGTCAAACTAAAGACGTGACAGTAAAGGCGGTGTCAGATACAACTTCAACGCTTTGCGTGACGTTTTTAGCGTTGGCAGAAAAGCGTAAAGCAAAATATGTATGACACAATAAAAACTTTGACAACAATCACTTTTTGGTTTACTGCTTTGTTTAATGCATTAAATATATCACAATTCGATTACTCCGATGCCCCTTACTCGTTTTTTATGTAAATTTACCAAAAGTTTAACAAAATTTCTTATTTACATGCGAGTTTGGCCAAACAAATTAAGATAATTATACCAAATGATTGTCAAAGCACGCAAAAAGTTAAGAGTTGCCTAACTTTTCGCTTCGCTTTCCGTTAAAAGTACTTTATGTGACATGTTCCATATAAGTATGTACATTTCATCTTAGATGTCAAAGCGAATCTTCAACGCAACGCGAAGCAAAAGTTGTATCTGACATGGCCTTAAGCGTCCATTTATTTGTTTCTCCAGTCGTTAAGAAGCTCTGGGTTGAAGAACAGCTCTCGCGTCATCGTATTTATTTCTTAAGTTTGGTCAGGCTCGTGTGTGTTTTTTTTTGCATTCGAGAGTTGTTCGTAACGCTCGCACTGGTTAACTGATATCCGACGGATAACCGTATAATCCTGCCGTTCTTTTGTGGAATTTCTTTCACAACCACGTTGCTACTTCCTATGTGAAGGCATAGGTCGTGTACAGTCAAGGTATGGTCAACATTTGCTCAAAATAACGTAACCCCTAAATATTAATATAGAAGCTTCCAATTCAGAGACGTGTTTCTTAAGTTAAACAGTTTCAATAATGTTGGATACTATGACATTGTCTATTAGTTGTTTATGAAACTGTTTAACTTAAGAAATACGTGTCTGGATCAAAATGTTTTTCAGTAATATTTAGTGGTTACGTTTTTTTTGGGCAAATGTTTGCCCAAATGTGACCATACCTTTATAATTTATAAAGTTGGTTATTGTGTGTCTTATATTGAAATTGATTATTGAGCGGTTAGATGGATCCTATGCGCATTTCACTGTTGCTAATGCAGATGATCAGAGAACCTTTATCCAAAATGCATAAACTTAAAAATTAATTAAAAATAAAACTACTTTAAACCTTAAATAATATTTTATAAATTTGCCTTAAATTTATGCATAAAAAAAAAATAAAAAAATCTTTAAATCAAAATTTTGTACTAAAACTATAAAACGAATGTTCGCATTTGCATAAATATAGGTTTGATCCTGTAATTTTTGGGCAAAGTTCGGTAAAATGAGAACAAGCTATAATTTCTCTCAATAACACAAAATATGTACAAAACTACGGGAACACGAAAAACCAAAAATTTTACCATAAAAGCCAACAACAATGCATGTATAAGTGTTTTCACACTGACATGGTTTTAATAAAAGTTGATTTTAACGTTAAAACCAACTGTTAAAACCTGGTTTTACCATACAAAATGCTTGTGTTAAAACCGACTTAAAACCATTTTTGATTTGGTTTTATAGTTAGTTTCCACTATGAACAAAACAAGTTGTTTTTCTCAGAACTTTTCGAAGTGTTTCCATTATGCTTTTGTATGTTTTGGTTATACGAATTTTCGAAATCAATTTGATTTCATTACCAAGGCCGCAAACCTTATTATTAAAATTAGTAAATTTTTCTCTCATGAACAACATATTAATACAACTGATGTGATTTGTGCCCTACGTTGCTTATAAAATTACGAGCCCATCCCTGGGTCATCCATCAATAGTGATTGATAGTTTAGACAAAATTACATTAAGGAATATTCAACAAATTTTAAATGTCAACTTCATGTGAAAAAAATTCACATTGCAGCTGCTGCGTCCACCTTATAAGTACGTGCATAAATTGAATATGAAAATTCGAACAAAAAATCACTCACAAGCTCGGTGGAAACACCTTGAAATGATTTACTTAAACCTACTTGATTTAAAGTCGGTGGGAACATACTCTGGACTTTGGAGTTTGTAACTTTAAAAGCAACGCAGGGTTGCATACATAAATTGAGTTCGAAAAACTATATTTTCGACATTATTTAAAATAAATCAACTACTTTGAGCTGATTTATCCATATGCGAAATGTATGGTAAATCATGTATAAATTAAGATGATTTATACAAATCATCATGATTTGTCTAAATCATGCCGGTGGAAACATACTATTATATTTTGTGTGTTTGTTTAAGAAATATTGATTTCATAATATTGTGAAATTCTTGAATGTTTCTGTCTGTGTATGTGTAAGCGTGGGGATTTTTGGCTGTGTAGAATACAAACGTAATGTTTGCATTATATTTTGCAACGTAGTCATTTCTTTGGCTACGACTATTTTAAAGCAGCGGATTTTTAACTAGCTACAGTCGTCAGCAGAGAAACAAAAATTAAAATTATGAATGCCATAAAAACTACTGCTACTAATTTTCATATAAGTACACCAACTTTATTGTATTTACAACCATCATTACCAATCTCTAATTCTTCCGCTTTTATAAGTTTCAATCAATTTAATTGTGTTCTTAAAATAGTGATTCATTAAACTAATCAAAAATTAGTTCTTCTGTATATGAGTGTAATATGTGTAATAAGGTATACAAATACCAAAAGTTCTTTTTGGATCACATCCAAAATCATAGTTTGCATATCAACTACCAATGAGTTATCAGCAATACGTTATGCCTAACTGGAGCAGGAGTTCAATACAATGTCAGCAACATGAGTATCCAAGCTACACTTATAATCCCGTTACAGAAGATAATCAATTCCAGCAGTATTCTAATTTGATGCAATGGCAACATCTTTCTTACCTTCAACAACAGCAACAAACACAACAACAACCTCAGCAACAAGGAGGAACATTATTGAACAATGTTATGGATATAAGTTTACCGGATAGCGATGAAGAAATAGAAGTAGAAGAAATAGGAGAAGATACTCTGCCAACTCCAATGAGTTGGTAGAGTTTCTTCTTCTATTTCTTTTTGCAATGTCGGTTTTATATATATATAATATTATCTTCTTCTGCTAGGACAGAAGAAGATAATGTGAGATATTATAAAATATCAAGAGCATTTAAAAATAATATCGTCACATATGGATTAAACAATAAAAAAGACCAACTGCTCTTGGAAGAGTTTGTTGGAGACAATAAAAATGTTTTCATAGAGATGCTTGAAAGTCATTTACTAAGTCACACAATAATAAAATTTAATATAAGTATTTAATATAAGTATTGCAGAATATGTAAAAATTGTTGGAGAGGAATTGGAATTCAATAATATTCATCATAGAGCTAAATTGAATTTGCTGACGAAGGCAGATAATGTAGAAGAGCTATTTTTCAACCAAATATCAGAAATTCAAAATAAAATGTCTGAATTCCAAGAGAGCGGCTCTGGGTGGACTTTGATGCGTATAGTTCGAGCGGAAATAAGCATCAGTAAATCGTCTCTCGTTAAAGGTTCAAATTAGATAAAGACTCCAGAAAAGTTAGTCAGAAGATTTGTTTGCATCAATATACAAAACAATGATGCATAATGATTTTAGTGGTGTCTGATTGCTGCAATGGATACCACTAAATACGATCACCTAAAACGTTGTAGTTCTTATAATATCTAAGATATTAAGCTTCCCATTAGCACTAACTAAATTCAAAGAGTTCGAGCTGAATAATCCGGCAATAAGTGTGAATGTGTTTGTTTACGATGAGGTAGCTGATGAGATCATTGGTCCTTATTACGTGACCAAGGACGAGAAAATGAACCATGTCAACTTGATGCTTTTAGAGAATGCTGTAGGTCATCACTACATTTTGATAAAGAACATATCAAAGTAAGTTAAAAAATTATACAACACTTTAATATAAGGATACATATACTTGTTATATATTTTTATAAAATATGTACTTTTTATTTATAAACTTTGTTATTTTTTTGTTTTTTATTATTCACAGACTTTTAGTCAATCAAACTATAAAGCACCATAATAAGCTACATTTCTGCAACAGCTGCCTGCAGTATACTCATAGCGGGAATGGTATGTCTAATCATAAAGCAGAATATGGAAAAATAGTAACTGCTACGCCAACAGGTGCGGATACTGTTCTGCAGTTTGAGAAAAATTGATGTACCCTTCGTGGTATATGCAGACTTTGATTGTATCTTTGAGGAACTAAATGATAGCGTAAGTAACAAAACTAGTTTAATTCAAAAGCACACTCTTTGTGCATTTAGTTTTTACATTAAGTATCTCCATGACAAAAAGTTAGATAAGTTAAGAGTATATACAGGGAAAGATGCTTCACAAAAAGTTGTATAAGTTTCAATTGAAGATTGTGAGGATATATATAATAATCACTTAGTAAATAATAGACAAATGGATATTTTATCCCCTTCTGATATGTGTAATTTTTATAGTGCGGTGAATTGTCATATATGTGAAAACTTTTTAAGTAAAGATCGCGTTAGAGATCACTGTAACTTTAGCGGAAAATTTAGAGGTGCAGCCCACAAAAGCTGTAATTTAAATTACAAAATTGCCAAGTTTATATCAGTTTAATTTCACAACTACTTAAATTATGATTCACATCTTTTTATTAAAGAATTAAGTAAAATTTCAATGCAACTGAAAGTACTCCCTCTCAAGAAGCAGCTTTATATATCACTCTCCCAATTTACAAAACTGAGCGATGGTCATAATCTTCGCACAGTGATTTCTTTAATAAGCTAAACAATAAAGAGTGTTCTTTGGACGAATACTCACACGCTAAAGAGGTATGAAACTTTTGGTTGCAAAGCAATGAAATATTACATAGAACTTGACTTAAAAACTGATATTCTCTTAATAGCAGATATTTTCGGGAACTTCAGAAAAGTTTGTAAAGGTATTTATGAGCTGGATCCATGTCAATACTATACAGCTCCTGGACTTTCCTGGGATGCAATGTTAAAATATACAAAAATTGAATTAGATTATTGACGGACATGTACCATTTTATGAAAAAATGTATACGTAGGGGAATCGTACAGAGTAGTCAAATATATTCACAAGCGAATAATAAAAATTTCGAAGACTTCGAGAAAGAGAAGCCCTCAAAATTTCTTGTCTATTTAGCCGATAAAAACCTTCCTTATGGTGAACTCAGATGTTTATCGTATGACGAGTTATCCAAGGAGCATAGCTGATAATGCAACAGTCCTTTATGTATATGAGGTCACTTTGGATTATCCTTCTCAATTATATGACTTTCACAATAACTTTCCCTTTTGCGCTGAAAATAAAAAACCGATTTCTCTACAAAGCAATCATATGTGATACACTATAGAGTTCTGAAACAGTGCTTAGAATACAGCTTATTTTTAAGGAAAACACATTGTATTCTAGCATTTAAACAATCTCGATGGTTACAAGGCTATATTGGCCTAAATACCAGATATAGAGACATTGCTAAAAATGCTTTTAAAAAAAATTCAAACTACTCAATAATGCAGTGCATGTGAAACCATGGAAAATGTAGACAAGAGGAGAGATGCTAAAATTGTCAAAAATTGGAAGAGAACAAATCGGAATCATTTGGGGGCACAAGATTGGATATAAAAAACCTAATTTTCAGAGTTTATCTATATTTTCCGAAGATCTGGTAGCTATCGAAATGAAAAGAGTCAAGAAATGCTACAATAAACCAATTTACTTAGGATTTTGTGTACTGGAACTTTCCAAATGAAAAATGTACAACTTCCATTACGGGTACATGCAGCCTAAGTTCTAATTAAATTATATGGATAAAGATTCCTTTTATCTATACAATAAAAACTTTTGACTTTAACGCTGACATAAAGTGACATAGAACAACAATTTGATACATCAGACTATTCTGAAGACAACATTTATAATTTTATACTAGTAAGTTAAAAAGTTTTGGGTATGATAAACGACAAAAATCGTGGTAAAATAATAACAGAGTTTGTTCTGCTGCGATGAAAGATGTACTCATCTAGAGTACAAAACCAAAATGATTTAAAAAAATCGAAGGGAAGAGAGTCATTTAAGATAAAGTATTGTTTCGCTTCGTATAAAAATTGTTTATTTGATAAGACTATTGTTTATGATAATATCGAGCCATAACCGCCAAAAAAGCTTAACTGACACATTTTTGGATAGCACATAATAGATTTGGTACGATATGTCAATTAAATAAGGTAGTCTTAAGTTATGGATACAAAAAAGGTATAATAAGATCTAATAATATTAATACATATGCACGGTATCATTTTCGTATTGAGGAAACTAATCCTCAATATGAACTTGCTATGTTGCTAGAACAGATAGCTAGAATGCAACAAACGGCTAAAGTTAATTAAAAATTATTGTAAATAAAATTTTAGTTATTAAGAAAAATTATTTTATTGTAAAAATTATATTTAATAAAATTTTAGTTATTATGAAAAATTCTTTTATTGTCAAAATAAAACAAAAAATAATGCATATGAACTTTTAAGAAAATATTAAATGAAAAAAAAATTTAAATATGTACATTTATGGTTTATATTTCAACTTAAATTTACTAAATATAAATTAATTAACTACAAATCTCTAAATTTTTATATATTTGTTTCTCTATTGACTGCACTTAGTTGGACCAAAAAATTTTTGTTTTTGCTTATTTGCAATTTTTGTTATATTTTTTTTTTTTTTATATATAGCTTAATCCTGCACAGTCTTGTTAAAGTTTATTTGAAAAACACATCGGGTTTTCTTTGAGAGGTTCTGTACAAGAGAAATTGAATTTCACAATTTAAGAAATTTATTATTCGACATATTGTCATAAGTTTATTTTAATTTGAAATTTATTTGCTGGAGGTCAAGCATTGTCTATATATTTCATTGGTGCTTAGCCAAATCATCAGTAGACTTTAACCACATTTTGAACAGTCACAAACCTCTTATCTTATGCACAGACTTTCAAAAACTATTTGAGAATTCACAAAAAATAATCACAAATAATAATATTTCTGAAAATCACAAGCGAAACACAAGCAATAGGCATAGAAACTATAACAAAATCCCAGCAAATAATTTATATTCGATATGAATCTATTTTATTTTTCTACACCTTTATACAATTAGAAATCCATTGGATAACAATAAAAGTATTTATAAGGCAAAATGAAAAATAAAATCTAAATTTAACATTTAAGAAATTTATTATTCGACATATTGTCATAAGTTTATTTTAATTTGAAATTTATTTGCTGGAGGTCAAGCATTGTCTATATATTTCATTGGTGCTTAGCCAAATCATCAGTAGACTTTAACCACATTTTGAACAGTCACAAACCTCTTATCTTATGCACAGACTTTCAAAAACTATTTGAGAATTCACAAAAAATAATCACAAATAATAATATTTCTGAAAATCACAAGCGAAACACAAGCAATAGGCATAGAAACTATAACAAAATCCCAGCAAATAATTTATATTCGATATGAATCTATTTTATTTTTCTACACCTTTATACAATTAGAAATCCATTGGATAACAATAAAAGTATTTATAAGGCAAAATGAAAAATAAAATCTAAATTTAACATTTAAGAAATTTATTATTCGACATATTGTCATAAGTTTATTTTAATTTGAAATTTATTTGCTGGAGGTCAAGCATTGTCTATATATTTCATTGGTGCTTAGCCAAAATGTGGTTAAAGTCTACTGATGATTTGGCTAAGCACCAATGAAATATATAGACAATGCTTGACCTCCAGCAAATAAATTTCAAATTGAATTTCACAATATTATTATGAAACTTTAATTTCATTAGATGTACTTATGTAAATAAAATCGTAGTGTGTGTTTGTCGTAACGTATGATTTCTGGAACTATAAGAGCTGTGGAGCTGAAATTTTTAACACAGGTTCGGTCAATACCCGTTAGGTTTTCGAATATAAGAATATACTAAATTTTTTACATATATACATACATTATTTACTTTAATATCAAACTTATATACATATTTACTGCTTAATAACTGTAACGTCGTGTGATTTAAAGTTATGGAAAGTTTAAAAATTTTATAAGAATCAATCTGAGTAAAACCGTTCACTCGACGATACAAATTTTTTTAAAGCTTACTACTGAATTGTTGAATAAATGAAGCTTGCTACGAAATGTTGTATTTAATTTCACTCAGATCTAAATAAATAAAAATTTACATACGGACAGCATTTAAAATGTCCCTCTTGTCTTCGTCTTTCATTACATAAAATTTTTCATTCTCGTCCAGCATATTTTGGAAAAATTTTACCTTTTCCCTATGATCGTATAGACTGAAGCTATCAAAATCTGATATGAATTTATTTAGACTCCTTCTAATTTGATTTGTTTTCTTATTTGTTGATGAATGAATGATGATGGTTGTTTAAGGCTTCTTTGGTACTTATTTGCTCTCTAAATTTTGAAAATGGTATCTACTGATTTTTAAAATATCTATACCAACATCTCCATTCCGTACTTCTTTTTAGCACTTCATCTCTCTATCACTATTTCCCACTTGTTCACTATTTCACCATAAATATTTTCGCTTAGCCTAATTGCAGTCATCATCGTTACTTTTAAGATCAATTTCAATTAAACACTCAAAGTGACAAGAACTAAATAAAAAATGGACTACATAAAAAATCTAACATCAAAATTTATTTCTCTGCATAGTGTAAATGTGGACAAAGGAGCTCAAAACAACAATTAAATATATTATTCAAAATATAACACGTGTAAAAACAAAATATGGACCAACACTAAAAGCTGATTGGAAAACAACATAATTTTTCTGCCTAAACGATACAATGCTTTAACCGATGATGAAATTAAGGATCTCACGAGCGGATCATAACCAGCTGGAAAAGAAATTAAATACATAAATAATGGGAGAAATAATGTATTATTTTCCAAAGCAAGACTGTATTCTCTCAGAAACGAAAGAGTAATTTGATCAAACACAATAATTACACATTGATTACCACGTGCATTACCACATATACAGAAGAAGAATATATAGTTTTTGCTTGTAACGACTGTTATGAATTATAAAATTCATTCCTCGGACGTATTAAAATAATTCATCACTTTCCTAGGAATTGTTCTGTGTTAATAGTAATGAATTCTGGAATGAAAAATTATAGATGCTTTGCATTACCTTCTCCTTTACTATTCATTACCTTTTCCGACTGGATATCGCTTAAGTAGAGAACGTGAGCAAAACTTAATCGCTGAGAGTGAGATGAGCTTCTTCAAAATGCACAATATCCTATTTTTCAATAAAATAAATTAATTCTGTATAACAAATTATAAATAAAAAGGCATTAAAGAGTTTTGTAAAATATATATTTTTGTATTTTTATTTAATCTTTTCAGTTATTTCATAAAGAAATTTAAGAAGTAAATAACCACAGGTAAATGTATTAAAATTATGATTTTGATTATAGTTGTATTTTATATTTGTACCAAGATATTTGACTACTTCCGAATGAAGTTGTAAGTTTCCAAAGATGTGTAAATACTCTTTTTCATTGCTGTTTACGTAATGTGCTACCCAATGTGTACCAGGTCCTTTTGATACATCTAAATTGATTATTCCACATGAAAACTCCTCTAAAATATAAAATATTTATAGCGAAACGCCTTAGATCGACGTCAGATAGTGATCTGTTGGGTAGCATTTCTAAGAGTTTATTGATTCTTCTTTGTAAACTAAAACATAAACCTTTTTATATTTATGATTTGATTAGGCTAAAGTTCGTATCGCTTTGTAAGCCAAATTACATGTGATAATTATTAATGAACAAACAACAATAAAGTTAGTTGTAAATATTCTGACAAAAGGAACAACTAGCTGTTTCGTCCTTCATCATCAGCGTTCTTTTGTGTTTGGTCCACTGTGTGTGGTGTAAACCTTTTTATATGGTTATAAAAACTGCTATAGATGTTATCGCTCTATTACATTTAGTTGCTTCATCAAGTTGATTTTTTGCACTCTTTGTTGCATTTATAGCCTTAGCTAAAGCAGCACCTCCACTTGTTAAACTACCAATTGCATCCAGAGCATTTAAAGTCGGTGTAAGAGGTTAAAAAACCAACAACTCTTGGGACACGCATTACATGTGGTACTATAATTTGAGATTTTTTCCATTCAAAGAACTGTTAATAGTTTAACGTGCAATTTTAATAGCTGAGTTTTGCCAAATTTTGTTTTGGCTTTCATCGCGTTAGTAACCATATATTTTTTTTATGGAAAAAATATAATTTATTGAATCTTCAAAAATAAACTAACAATAAGTATTCACGAGCAAGGGGATTAGGATGGGACTCGAGTTTTGATAAGCATTTGCCTGCGTATTTTGTTATTTCTTCAGTCGCTAGTGGTTTATATAAATTCGATCTAAATTTGAATTTGTGATGTACCATGGATCCGATTTTATTAACCGAAAAATTTTGTTTTGCCTTCGTTTGAGTTTTTCTATATTTGAAGCTGAATCAGTGCCCCAAAGCTGAATTCCGTAGCGCCATATAGGTTTCAAAATCGACTTGTATATCAAAAGTTTAAAATCTTGAATGAGGATGGAATTTCTACCAATCAGCCAATATACCTGAGTTAATTTTAGTCTCATTATAGTCAATGTGGTGTTTCCATTAAGCCGTCGGTCAAGGTGTCTACCAAGGTATTTCACATGTGAGTGTTGAGGAACAATTTGATTATTGATTCTAATGTGGAAACAATTATCTTTTAGTAGGGTAAATGTTACCAGAGCACAGTTCTGTTCGTTTACTTTTATTTTCCATAAGTTTAGCCATAGTTCCAGCTGGGTAATATGTTCCTGAAGATATCGAGATGCCTCGTAAAAGTTTTTTTGCATACTAAGGCAGGATCTATCATCGGCAAATGTAGATGTGTGGATGTTACTGCTCATAATATCACAAGTATAAATCAACTACAAAACTGGCCACAGTATACTCCCCTGTGGCACACCGGATGAGATTGACTCGGGCACAGTCATGAAGTCTCCTTCCTCAACAGTAGTTTGCGGGCAAGAATATAACTTTGCAAAATGGTAGGTATGTCTTCAATTTTAAAATTAGGCATTCATGACATACTTTATCAAATGCCTGAGAAACATCAATAAAGAGGGCAGAAAAATATTTCTTTTCATCAAATGTTCTTCTTATAAATTGAACCAATCTATGCGTTTGCTCAATGGTGCTATGCTGACTTCTAAAAACAAATTGACGGTCTGGGATGCACCCAGTAGCAACTAGAATTGGGGAAATTTTTATCATGAGTAGCTTTTAGAAGAACTTTGAAATTGTTCACAGTAAACTTATTGGCCTGTATGACTTATCCTTGGTAAGATCTTTGCCTGGCTTTGGAATCATTTTGACCTTCAAGCTTCCAGTGGTTTGGATAATACCCCAGTCGTAAAATGGCATTAAAAAAGAATAACAGGATTCTAATTGCAATACGACGCAACTTCATCAGCATATTATTACTAATTTTATCAATACCTGGAGCTTTCTTTGGGTTGAGCTCAGTAATTAGTTTTTGTACATCATGCATCTTAAACTTCAAGGGTCGAGGGGGTAGAGCAACTACACACGGCAAATGAAAAACGCCCGTACATGTGTTTGGGGTAAAAACGGATTTTAAATGCTCAGCAAATATGTTACTTATCGCTTCTTGCTCAACCTCCGGTAGAAATGCGCAGGGGTGGTTTAAACTCAACGGGTGTTTTAAGCTTTCTCACAGCGCGCCACAAAGAGTAATTAGATGCTGGTGTGATATCGCTGTTTTCCAGATAATTTTGAACAGATGCAGTTTTTTCCAGGGACCGTAACGGTTATAATTTTTATTTTAAAAATTACTTTTTAATCGTTATTTCTTGAGTTTTATTTATTCCTCACAAAATAATAGTTATTTTGTGACTTTTATTTATTCCTCACAAAATAAGAGTTATTTCTTGATTTTTATTTATTCCTCACAAAATAATAGTTATTTTGTGACTTTTATTTATTCCTCACAAAATAAGAGTTATTTTGTGACTTTTATTTATTCCTCAGAAAATAAGAGTTATTTTTTTATTTTTATTTATTTCTCACAAAATAACAGTTATTTTGTGACTTTTATTTATTCCTCACAAAATAAGAGTTATTTTTTGATTTTTATTTATTCCTCAGAAAATAAAAGTTATTTTTAAACTAATAACTGCCTGTTCATAGAAGTCAAGTAAAAATTCTTGTTTGGCTATTTACATTGAAATCAAAAACAAGTTTTGAGTGCTTTGTTTGTGTTTTCAATATAAATAGCCAAGCAAGAATTTTTACATGGCTTCTATGAACTGGCAGTAAATAAAATATAAAAAAATAACTCAGTGTTTTTGTAAATAAAATGAAAAATAGAGACTTT